>QJPP01003593.1:0-221860 GCA_003996215.1 Jaltomata sinuosa | reverse complement strand
GTCTCTCTACGTGATAATAATAAGGAAGCAAAGATATCCTCAACATCAGACTCTATCGTCTTACGCAATATTGGATATAAATATGCTGAATGCCAGACTCCATTGTCTCAGCGTGATAAAAATAATAAAGCAAAGATATCATCAATGTCATACTATGTTGTCTCATGCAATATCGGATATAAATATTCTAAATGTCAGACTCTGTCATCTCGGCGTAATAATAATAATAATAGGGATGCTCGAATATCTATTGCATGAATATGCATGTGCAAATATCCTCAATGTTAGACTCTGTCATCTCTATGTGATATTGGATATAGATGTTTTTGGGTCGATCCTGTGCACCAAGTGCGACTTAGGAATGCCTCTGAATATCATCCTCTTGGAAACCGGTTGGTAGAGGGAAATAATCTTCGCAACAAATATGTATCTGCGGTATTTGATGATGATAGTCCTTGCGACATGGTCCTCATGACGTGGTCCTCTCGACATGGTCCTCATGAGACAATCCTCTCGACATGGTCCTCGTGACATAGTCCTCTTGACATGGTCCTCGTGACATTTTCCTCTCGACATGCAAATATGATAATGATGTGGATGATCATGAAATGGCATGCATAGAAGTTGTAGAAAACATCACCACAATCAAATTTGAAAAACTTTAAAGACAATGTTCATGAAACTAATCAAAATAGCTTCACTTGCAAGCATCATCCTTTTTCGAGACAGGTAGACAAGCTAGGGGCCATTCGAATGTGAATGAAATGGTTCTACCCATTTTTGGGAACAGCTACAAATACCAGTTCCGAATATCGTCTGTTCATTGCAATTTCTGACTCATGGGGGGATTTATAGAGGACGTCACTAATCTCTCATTTGGTGCTCTATTTTTTAGGTCGGCCATAGTATCCTAGTCTAGTGGGGATTTGAGGATGTTGCTGATATCTCTTTATTTGGTAGTTCCTGCAAACCATAAGAAAATTTGTCCATTCCAGGATCCTTTGCCTCTTTCGGCTTCTTCCCACCTCTTTGGCTTTTCTCATCAATTTTGGGGAATCTGTCCTTGTTGTGTTGCTTTGACTATGTTGGATAATAAGGGAATTTTGCCGATCCCTGACACATTTTAGGACAACCTACATCCATAGAAAAATTGTTAGTTTTTGGCGAAACTGATTTGTGTTAACCTCATTCGATCTCCTGCTCTTTGCTTTGTCTTTTTTTTGCGTGCTCTTCTCTGTCGGGTACTTGTCATCCTCGACTCCCCGGGTCACGGTAGACATAAGACATAACCAAATTATAAAGGAGCAAAAAATTAGTTTTTGTTAAAAAAAATCAAGCAAGTTTTTGGAAAGCAAAGATTTGAAAAAGATGGTCTGGAAAGGTCTTTGCCCATTTTGTCATGTCATATGCTAGCTCAACGAACGTTCTTTATTCGAGTCCTTGACATCTCTTACACACTACTGGAGGACTCTGGAGATTCTTTATCATCCCAGCTAGTGAATTTGGAAATGATCTTTCGAGAAATCTATCACAGCTGGAGTTAGCCTACTTTGAACTTTGTCAAAGCTGGATATTTCTGAAGCAGACTGTTATCTCTTGGTGTTGGGTAGTTCTTGGAGTTGTCCCTTGAACTCTTAAATGAAGCTTGGTGGAAATTTTGAGGTTCCCCTCAAAATTTCTACCCCAGTTAAAGGCTTTATATCGAACCTTGTATCGCTGGTAGGACACTCTGTGGGGACCTTGAGATTTTCTCAAAATTTACTTCAGTTTCTTTTTGGCATAATTTGAATTCTGATTTGTTGGAGAACGATCTTTGCCTTCTGAATTTTTGAGATTCCTTTCTCAAAAATTCTGCACCGATTTCTATTTCCTGAGGTAATGTGACCGTACCATAGTGGTGCCTATGTATCCCATTGAAGCAGGAATCAGGTCAAACGTAGTTCCCACACTTATAGTGGGAGAATATTGGAAATAAACAAAGGAGTGACCAAAGCCGACAAAGTCCACCTACATATCTCATTCTTGAGAATTCAGGTCATCATGTAGTTCAAGGTAGCAAGGGGAAAGATAGATTTTTCTAAGGGATTGACCGAAGCCGACACATGTCGCCTATGTATCTCATTCTTTGAGAATTGAGGTCAAATGTAGTTCGTACAAAGAGTATAGATAAATTTTAAGCTATTACAAAGCGTAAAAACAATTACAATCAGAAAATGTTATTACAGGGAAAGAAATGGAAGAAAAATCATCTTCAGGCATAGTATCTCTTCACAGCATCGGAGTTGATTGGCTTGGTCCACACTTCGCCATCCATTTAGGACAAAATCAAAGCTCCCCATATAGTACTTTATGGACGACATATGGTCCTTGCCAATTTGGTGAAAACTTCCCTTTGTATTCTTCCTGGTGAGGGAATATACGCTTAAGGACCAACTGTCTTATAGCAAACATGCGAGCTCGTACTCTCTTATTAAAGGCATGAATCATTTGTTGCTAGTACAATTTTCCATGGCACACAACACGCATTCATTTTTTGTCAATCAACATGAATTATTTATAGAGGGCGCGAACCCATTCTTCATTGCTTAGCCCAGCTTTTTGAATGATCCTAAGAAAGGGTATTTCAAATTCAGTGGGTATCACTGTTTCTGACCCATATACCAATGCATAAGGAGTTGCTCCGATCAAAGTTCTGATAGTCATTCAGTATCCCAATAAAGCATAAGGCAACATCTCGTGCCAAGATCAATGACTATCGACCATCTTCCTTAGGATCTTCTTGATATTTTTTTGGCATCTTCCACAGCTCCATTCATTTGTGGATGGTATGCGGTTGAATTCTGATGAGTGATCTTGAATTTCTCACATATTTCACTCATAAACTGACTATCCAGATTTGCTCTATTGTGCGTGATTATTGACTCAAGGATTCCAAATCGGCAAATCAAATTGTTCTTGACAAAGTTAGCTACAACTTTCTTGGTCACAGACTTGTAAGAAGCAGCTTCTACCCACTTGATAAAGTAGTCAATTTCTACAAAAATAAATCTGTGTCCATTTGAGGCAGGCAGCTCGATTGGACCTATGATATCTATGCCCCAGGCTACAAAAGGCCAAGGTGAACTCATAGCATGAAGCCCGCTAGGTGACACTCGAATCAAATCTCTGTGGATGTGGCACTTGTGACACTTCTGTACAAACTTTCTACAGTCATTTTCCATTGTCATCCAAAAGTATCCGCCTCGCAAGATCTTTTTGGCTAAGGTAAACCCATTCATATAAGTTCCACATAATCTGACATGTACTTGTTCTAGCAACTTTGTGGATTCAACCGAGTTCATGCATCTTAAGAATCCAAGGTCTGGAGTCTTTCTATAAAGAATTTCTGCATTTAGGAAAAATTTGTTGTCCATCTGGCGAATCATCTTCTTTTGGTTGGCGGTCACATCTTCTGGATAGACCCCGACTTCAAGAAATCTCTTAATATCACAATACCATGGATTTCCATCTAGTTTTGCTTCAACTTGCGCACAGTGCGCCGGTTGCTCTTTTAGATTTATCACTAATGGGTCGATGTAATTATGGTCTGGCTGCTGAATCATGGAGGATATGGTTGCCAAAGAATCAACAAATTCATTCTGAATCCTCATAGTACGCTTGAACTCAATCTTTCTGAACCTCTTGCATAGACTTCGTACCAGTTTCACATACAATATGATCTTGGAGTTTTTCACAGCCCATTCTCTTTGGACATGGTGAATTAGAAAATCGGAGTCACCGATAACCAAGAGTTCTTGAATATCCATATCAATAGCCAACTGAATGCCGAGAATACAAGCTTTATATTCTGCCATATTGTTGGTGCACGGAAAATGGAGTTTGGCTGTCACTGGGTAATGTTGACCATTCTCTGATACAAAGACTGCTCCAATACCTAAACCTTTAAAATTGACCACTCTATCGAAGAACAATCTCCAACTAGGGTATGCTTCTGTAATATCTTCTCCTACGAACAAAATTTCTTCATCTGGGAAATAAGTTTGGAGTGGTTCATAATCTTCATCAACTGGATTTTCTGCTAAATGGTCAGTTAAGGCATGTCCTTTGATTTCTTTCTGAGTTACATATACAATGTCAAACTCAGTTAGCAACATTTGCCACTTGGCTATGTTCCCCGTAGGCATGGCCTTTTGAAATATGTACTTCAGAGGGTCCATTCTAGAAATGAGGTACGTTGTGTATGCCAACAAATATTGTCTCAATTTTTGGGCAACCCAGGTCAAAGCATAACAAGTCCTCTCTAGCAAAGTATAACGAGCCTCGTATGGAGTGAACTTCTAGCTCAAATAATAAATTGCTCGTTCTTTCTTTTTGATTTCATCATGTTGCCCCTGGACATACCCAAAGGTGTTTTCTAAGACTGACAGGTATAGCAAAAATGGATTTCCTTCTCTTGGAGGAACCAATATCGGTGGACTGGACAGATAATTCTTGATAAGGTCAAAATCTTATTGACACTCCTCAGTCCAGCTAGTTGGCGCATCTTTCTTTAGCAACTTGAAGATAGGTTCACAAATAACTGTGGACTGAGCTATGAACCAACTAATATAATATAATCTCCACAAGAAACTCATGACTTCTTTCTTGGTCTTTGGGGGAGGCAACTCCTGAATCATTTTGATCTTCAAAGGGTCGAGCTCGATGCCCCTTCTACTGACTATAAAGACCTACAACTTGCTATCTAGCACCCCAAAAGCACATTTGGCAGGGTTTAACTTCATATTGTATTTTGGTAGCCGATCAAAGAACTTTCTTATATGAGTCAAGTGATCCAAACTCTCGCGGGATATAATAATTACATCATCCACGTACACTTCAATCTCCTTGTGAATTATGTCATGGAATATAGTTGTCATGTCCTGTATATATGTAGCACCTATGTTTTTAAGACCAAACGACATCACTCGATAATGATAAACACCCCCAAGGCGTGATGAAGGCCATTTTCTCTGCGTCTTCTTCATCCATTAAGATCTGGTGGTACCTAGAAAAACAATCCACAAATGAATGCATCTCGTGCTTCGCATAGTTATCAATAAGGATGTGGATATTGGGTAATGGGAAGTTATCCTTGGGACTAGTTTTGTTCAAGTCTCGGTAGTCATTGCAGATCCTGATCTTCCCATTCTTTTGGGCACGGGGACAATGTTAGCTATCAAAGTCAAATACTTTGTGACTTCTACTACTCCATATAGAATTTGTTTGGTAACTTCCTCCTTGATTCTCATACTTAAGTATGGTTTGAACTTTTGAGTCTTTTGCTTAAACAGATCAAACCCTAGATTAATAGGCATCTTATGGGATAGTATGTCGATGCTTAGCCCTGGCATGTCACTATAGGCCCAAGCTAATATGTCAATGTATTCTCGGAGCAATTTAATCAGTTCTCTCTTTTGTGCTTCTATTAGGTGAACATTAATTCTGGTTTACTTGACTTCTCTATCATTTCCTAGATTGACCATCTCAGTTTCCTCTAGGTTGGGCTTTTCTTGATTTTAAAAATCTTTCAATTCTTCTGTTAATTATTTGGGACCATAGTCTCTTCATCGTACTCTTCATATTCGTCGTCATCTACCTTGATTTGTTCATTAATCTCTTGCAATGACATTACATTGGTAGGTTTTAAGTTATTATTAATAAAACCATAACAAAATGAGCTAGATAATAAAAATAAACAACAAGGGTTTTTGCAATAAGGAGGTTTTTCATTAAAATTCAGAAATATTTAAGAACTATGGCTACAACCCACATGAATGCAGGTTCATGCCTTTTGGAAAGTAGTAAAAAGACAATATGAGGAAATTAAAGACATAAAGAGTGGATCACGGGCCTCATCAAGACAATCACCAATTTTGCATAAAAATAAAGACTTTGTCTACCCAGAAAAACGGGGAGTCATGAGAGGAGAAGCGGCCTAATTCTACAAATGTTTGCCTGGCTCATCCTTTTGAATTTCTGATATCTCGATGAATTTTTTCGAGACCATGCCATGATCCTTGATTTCTTTCCCCAAATATCACTTGTATGAACAAGAAAATATGGGTATAGATAAGTCAATGTTTTAGGTGACTCTCGATCATTATTTTTCTTAAGAATCATATTGGTAATGGTCCCTTTATGATTGGTAACGTTCGTGTAGTGACCCTTTAAGTCATTTTTGCATTTATGCCTTCTTTGTACTGATGGAGCTTTCCTATAGCGGCCCCAAGTCATTTATGGCTTGTTGGGACTGGTGGTTCAGTGCCTTGGCCATTCGTTTGATCGTTATGATCGTTTCCCCATTTTAGAGCTTTAACTTAGAAATTTGTTAACTTCCGTCAACATTCTTGGTAAATGTACTCAGAATCAAATTTCGACAGTTCTGTTAGCTCTGTAGCATGGATTTTAGTCTACAGGGACCCTTGGTCAGGTTCTGAGAGCTTTTGGTTTAGTTTTGGCTTGGTTTTTGTGTTTCTAGCCAAGTTGAACTTGAAAGTTTGACATTGGTCAACATTTGGAGAAGACAGCCTCGGATCAAAATTCAGACAGTGCGGTTAGCTCCGAAATATCGACTTTGGGCTAGAGGGACCTTTGGTTTGGGTCCCGAAGGTTCCAGACTCATTTTAGGCCATGGGGTTCTATTTTAGAAAGTTTAGCCTAAAGTTGGTTCTTGGGTGTGGGGCCCACTTTTGTTTTATCAACCTTCGTTGGGATTTTTGTCGATTTCATTGAGTCTAGAATGTCGTTTTTAGTAAAATAGCTCAGATCATTTGTGTTCGCGAGACCCCAGATGAGTTCCTGAGGGTCCGTTGGAGAAAATTTCCTCTTGGTGTTGGCTGTTGGCAGCTTTTGTTATTATGGCAACAACCAAGCCTTTGCCTTCGCAGAGCGTGGCCGCGTTTGCGCAAGGCATATGCCAGCTTCCCGTCTGCCAAGCCTTCACCTAGGTGCTGCCCTGGCCGCGTCCGTAGGCCCGCGTACACGGTGTCCTGGCCGTATTCGCGCAAGGCAGGTGGTTGGCCCGGCTAGCGCTTGGCCTTCGCATGCGTGCTGCCCACCTGCATTCGCATGCCCGCATAGGCAGCGGCCTGGCTTCGTTCGCATAGGCCATGGGCCAGCAACTACTTATTCTTTCCCTTTCATTTTTCCAGCTCTCTTCCTCATATATTCCTAACTTCAAAACACAAATACTCTCCACCAAAGTTCTTCATCCAGTTTTAGCTTTGGGAATTCGATTATCCCTCGAAAATTCTTGCTTGCTTGACATTTTTGTGAGTTTTCCTTCTTCCCCAACTTGTTTTCTCCATTTACTAGAAATCACCATTATTGAATTTTCCTTAAGCTTGGAAATCCATTATAGAATCTACCCTCTTGGGATTTCATGCTCTGTGGAATCATTGAGTTCATCTCCTTGGGTGTTTTCTCGTTGTGGTAAGTGTTTCCCCGCTCAAATTCTTGGTTTTCATTCCTTAATTTCCCTCCTTGGTTCCTTATATTGTAGAAGCTGTTTTAGCTCGAAATTCATGCCCAATTCCTTTAATTGTTTTCGAGCATGCACTCTTATGATCATTGTGGTCATTTGATAGTCTTTCATTTTCAGCCACGGGTTGACCCAAATTTTGACCCGGCTATAGTTATAGCAATAATGGTATTGTTAGACTCATTTTGATGTGTTACTTGTGTTTATGATAGTTTGATTATCGTTCAGAGCTTCACGGAGAAATTCTGGCTTGGATATCATCGTTCCAGCAGCTTATCGTCGGACGACAGGTAGGTTACGGTCTAACTTCCTTAGACTTTTCATATATAGGATAAAATTGTATTAATTGGTATCCTTGGGTTGGGTTTTACTAGCTTGGCACCACAAACCTTGACCGCTTTTCCACGTTCACCTCGTTTCTTTCCTCCGTTGTGTGTAGTATTCTTTGTAGAATAGTATTATTACCCTTATGGTTCTGTGTGGCCTTTATTTAACTCTAGACCATAGATGTGGCTTGTCTGGATATCGTTATTGCGACTTTAGGCTGGTTATCTGTGCTATAGAGCAATTGGAGCCTGTGTAGGGCCAATAGGTTGGTTGTGAGACGTTGGGCCACTATCTGTGATTGCTCATATCATTTCCATGCATATAAAAAGGGGTTTTGCCATATTTTACTATGGTTTTTGCTTCGGACCTACTTGTATTGATTTTCTAAACTTTGCATGGCCCTTGGGTCCATTTTCGACGGAAATGACTTGGAAATTGTTTGGACTTGACTTGTGGATCTTTTGAGGTAAAAGAGTTAAATTATGGTTTCTATAACAGTTTTACTACTATTACTAAACTTTGTAGGGCCGTAGTGCTAGTTGGGTTTTCTGACTTATTTGGGATGATATTAAACTCGGTCGGACCGAGCATCAGAACTATTTTACTACTATTTTAGACCCGGTTGTGTCCAGGCACCCTTGGTGCGGTTTTTGCAATGTATTCCACTATTTTAGACCTAGACAGAGTCTGTGCATGCATCTTAGAGATTTGAGTCACTAGCTTGGATTCGGACCTACACCGACAATGTTTTTGAGATTGAGATATAGCATGGGGTATGGGACCTCCATGGACCTTGTCAATCCAGACTAGGGTCTTTAGGTTGCATATACTGGAGGAGGGGTATATGGTGGAGTAGAGGTATATGGGCAGTGTCCTTCCATGGAACCTACCTGCTGGGCCCTTTCGGCGTCAAATGAGGTACATAGAGAGTTACTGTCCAACCCAGACTTCATCATGCAATATTTCATTCTGTTGTGTGAGGTTTCATCCTTGTTTGCTGCTTGCTGAGTGTACGCTCAAGTAGTATAGGATGCCGGATTGTTTTTCTTCACTTGGTTGTGTTCCTCGGGTGTATGGACGCCCGTTGGGACTATAGGTAGGCTTATTATTGCATAGTCATGTTAGTATTCCTTATGTTGATTTCTTATGAAGCTTTTGATATTGTGAGTAGTACTGGTAGTTTCATTTGGTTCTTATTCTTGTGTTCGAGCATGATTGTCATTTTATTTCCTCCTTCCCTATCTACTTGAGGTTATCCATATACCGCCTATTTCTAAAACTCCTTATATATATTGTTATTGCGAGGACCCTAGGTGCGTCATTTCTTAATTTCACCTTTGCCTGTTGTATATATTCTATTTGCTATCCTGGTATGCTATTTTCTGTTGTCTTCCTTCTATGCTAGCTACTGTGTGCTTCTTTGTTATTTGCGGGGACTATTTGTTTCTATTCTGCCTGTTACTATTATTTTATCTTATATGTGCCCAGTTGGCCTATGATACCTACTGGGTACCTTTTGCTTCGCATTTGGTGCTCGTACTACACTCTGCATATTCTGGTGCAGATCCTAGTGTGGGCCATCGCCATTAGCTTGTGGACGCTCGTGCTTGGAGATTTTGGACCGTTCTAGACTGAGGTTGAGCTCTTGGCAACCGAAGCTTGCCTTTAGTTTATCTTTTGTATTATGTACTCACTTACTATGCGGAGATATAGTGTACACATTGTTTTTGGACCCTCTGTACTCTTTATAAGTAGTTCCGGCTCGTATATACTAGGACACCAGGTTTTGGGGTTTGGTTTAGCTTCTTTATGTAATATATAAATTCCTGTTGACCCTTTTCTTGCCTGTATCCCTTGCTTCTGCATTTTTTATTCTATATCTTCTGCTTGCTTGTTAGATAGTAGCCCATTACTAACGGTTTCGGGATACAGGGATTGGTTCTACTACTGGGGATATAGGTGCCATCATGACCGAGAAATTAGGTCGTGATAGCTAGGTATCAGAGCCTAAGTTTCACGGGTGTCATCGGTATAGGAGCTAATGTTTAGTAGAGTCTTGCGGATCGAGGTAGAGACGTTCGTGCTCAATCTTTGGGTGATTATAGTGAAATCCTAGGAAATATGACTCTCTTATTGCTTTTGTATCGTGCATAGTCCTTGAAAGTTTCTTGCAATCTCGCATGCTTTAGTTTATTCTTCCACAGATGGTTTATACAAGAGCATCGGCGTCAGGCAAAAATGAGCCTCCGACTTTAGCACCCCCGACACAAGCTAGGGGCCGGGAAGGTCGTAGAGGTAGGGGTCCAGGACGTTCCCGAGCAGCGGCACCTGCTATAACTGCTAGAGTTGAGATAGAGACTGAGCATGATTATGAGCTAGAGCTTATTCCCAAGTAGCATATGGACCAGGGGCAGCCTAGGTACCACCAGCTCCAGTGCCAGCTTCATCCCCAGCTCAGTCTTCAGATGTTTGAGGTTTACTATTACAACTTTTGTGTATGATTGGAGAACGGCCTTCTAAGGTGGCACAGACATCCGCTCAGGGGGCAGCCCTGGGTACACTGAGTTCAGGAGCACAACCTTCTACTATGGCTTCCCATGCTGAGGTTATTCCGGTCCTATTAGTTGGTCAGCCTCTTGCTCCTCGCCCAGGTATGACAGAGATGGAGCAGAAGGCATTGGGTAGGTCATGTCATTTCCATGCATATAAAAATGGGTTTTACCATATTTTACTACGGTTTTGGCTTTGGGACTACTTGTATTGATTTTCTAAACTTTGCATGGCCCTAGGGGCCCATTTTCAACGGAAATGACTTGGAAATAGTTTGGACTTGACTTGTGGATCTTCTTGGGGTAAAAGAGTTAAATTTTGGTTTCTATCACAGTTTTACTACTATCACTAGACTCGGCAGGGCCGTAGTGCTAGTTCGGTTTTCTGACTGATTTGGGATGATATTAGACTAAGTCGGACCGAGCATCAGAATGATTTTACTACTGTTTTAGACCCGGTTATATATGGGCACCCTTGGTGGGGTGTTTGCAACGTATTCTACTGTTTTATACCTAGACAAAGTCTGGGCATGTATGTTTGAGATTTGACTAGTAGCTTGGATCCGGACGCACTTTGGACGATATTTTCGAGATTGAGATATAGTATGGGGTTAGGGACCTCCATGGACCTTGTCGATCCAGACTAGGGGCTTTGGGATGCGTGTGATAGAGGAGGGATACCTAGTGGAGTAGAGGTATACGGGCAGTGTCCTTTCATGGAACCTACCTGTTGGGCCCTTTCGGCGTCGAAGGAGGTACATACAGAGTTACTGTCCCACCCAAACTTCATCATGCATCATTTCATTCCTTTGTGTGAGGTTCCACCCTTGTTTGCTGCTTGTTGAGTGTATGCTCTGGTAGTATGGGATGCCAGAGGGTTTGTCTTTACTTGGTTGTGTTCCTTGGGTGTATGGGTGCCCGTTGGTACTATAGGTAGGCTTATTATTGTGTAGTCGAGTTAGTATTCCTTATATTGATTTCTTATGATGCTTTGGACATTGTGAGTAGTACTGGTAGTTTCATTTGGTTCTTATTCTTGTGTTTGAGCATTCTTGTCATTCTATTTCCTCCTTCCCTTTCTATATGAGGTTACCGGTATACAGCCCATTTCTAAAACTCCTTATATATAATGTTATTGTGAGGACCCCAGGTGCGTCATTTCTTACTTTCACTTGTGTCTATTGTATATATTCTATTTGCTAGCATGGTATGTTGTTTTATGTTGTCTTCCTTCTGTGCTAGCTCCTGTATGCTTCTTCATTGTTTTTAGTAACTATTTGTTTCTATTCTACCTGTTACTATTATTTTATCTTATATGTTCCCAGTCGGCCTATGATACCTACTGGGTACCTTTTGCTTCGCATTTGGTGGTCATACTACACTCTGCATCTTTTGGTTCAAATCCTAGTGTGGGCCATCGATGTTAGATCGTGGACGCTCGTGCTTGGAGATTTTGGACCATCCCGGACTGAGGGTGAGCTCTTGGCGACCAGAGCTTGGCTTTAGTTTATCTTTTGTATTATGTACTCTTTTACTACTCGGAGACATAGTGTACACATTGTTTTTGGACCCTCTGTACTCCTTATATGTAGTTCCGGTTCGTATATACTAGGACACCAGGTTTTGTGGTTTGGCTTAGCTTCCGTATATATTATATATATTCCGGTTGTCCCTTTTCTTGCCTGTATCTCTTGCTTTCACATTTTTTATTCTATATCTTCCGTTTTCATGTTAGATAGTAGCACATTACTAAGCATTCTGGGCTACAGGGATTGGTTCACCTACTGGGGGGTTGTAGGTGCCATCATGACCGAGAAATCGGGTCGTGATAGTTCTGTGGCGCCATTTGAATTGAGATCACCTTCTGATTAATCAAGTCTTGAATTATGTATTAAGATTGATGCAATCCTCTGTAGCATGTCCAACGCTTCCAACATGGTATCCGCAATGTCAATTGGATTTAAAAATCTGAGAGTTGATATTGACAGCTCTTGGCACAATGGGTTGGATCAGTCCAGCTTCCTTAAGTCTTTCGAAAAGCTGAGTTCGACTTTCGACTAAAGGGATAAATACTCGAGGAGGTTTCTTCTTATGATTTGGATGGAATATTTTACTTTGGTATGTTGGGGGAGCTATTTTGTGGTATGTTGGCGGATTTGGACTGAAGGGGGTTAGTGCTTGAAAATTTTATTGAAAGTTCTGATATTCTTGTGGAGGCAGTTGGTAATTTGTTTGGGCATAAGAGACAGGGTAGGAGCTTTGTGGATCTGGAAAGTAAGCTTTTGACGGTGAAGACTTTCTTAAGCCGAATTCAAGAGGTTTTTCTGTGCTCAAGCTATAAGAAAATGCAGGTGTATTGTTGGGAAAGTGTTCAGGTGCTGGCGTGTTCAGAGGTGGGACATGAAGTAGAGATCTTTCTTTATCTGGAGTGGGAAATTTTGCATCAATGATCAGACTTCTTGCCTCTCGTATCTCATCTCTCATCTCACCAACTTGTCGTGCCAGTTGCACAATCAACTCGCTTTGTTAGCTATGAGAATAGTCATCTTAGTTAAAGCGATGTTCCCAGTATCCCCAGTCATTATAATTTTTCTTAAGTTACGATCGGGGAAAAAAGCTTTGTTTTCTATTAATTTTGTGGAATAAGTGTTCCACCATCTTTTCTCGACACAGATCAGTTTCTTTACCCGTTACATGAAAAATAACTCAAATGGTAATCATGTTAGATTTCGTTCAGGATGAATAATACAAGATATCAGACAGGAAGTAAACACATAGAAATTGTTCTAAACACATAAAAGTTGATTTTGTCAAGGTAAATAGATCCATGGGTAATTATTGACTCGAGGGTTCGGAGGACATGAATTTGCCCATCGAATTCGGATAAGTAGATTTCATCAGGAAAGTTGACTTGCTGAGCCTTCATCTTCTAATACTTTGTCAGTTGCATCTTCTGAACTCTTTTGGCACTTTTCTAAAAGTGGGGCAAATGAGAATTTCTTAAAAATAATGGCTGGGCCTTGAAAAGCTGCTTACGTATCTCACGAAGGAGAATTCAGGCCCTACGTAGTTCGATTAGGTAATAAGTAAGCCCATTTTCATTTCATATTATTCGTCCACTATCTTTGATTATAAGAGGAAAGTAATAATGACATAAAAGAAAAGACTAAAATAAACTTTGCTACTTTTAAAGCATCATTTGGATAGTGGCGAGTCTTCTGGATTCTTTTATTGTTTCTCTTCTTCAAGGACGGTACGGTGAAAACTCAATCTGCACCTTTCCTGCGTCTATGAGCTCTTCAAGGTCAATCTTGAAAGTACGAGAGTTTTCTATGTCATTCCCTCCTGCTTCAGCATGGTAAAGGCATATTTCTTTGCAATTGTGCCAAGCTCGGGACATTTTCCTCGCCTCCCTTTCAATCGGCTCAATAATACCAGCGTCGACTAGCTTGAAGTAGATGTCGAGGTATGTGTCATAAAAGATGGTGAAATCATATTGGCGAATCAGGGTATCCTGGGATATTTGCATTCCCGACCTTACTCTATCACAGATCAGCAAAGTGTGCGGTCCCCACATGTGGCTGATTTGCCCGCTATTGATCATCTCGTGAATGTTAATCCTTAGCATACTGCATTCATTGGCAATATTCCCCTTTTGGCGCGGATGGTAGCACATCTTCTATATGCGTCTCTGGGATTATACCAAAAACTCGGGGTTTGGTCAGACTGTAGGATTCCCATAGTCTTCAGAGCTAGGAATATGACTGAGCGTGTGAAAATTCTAGGCCTTCGATAACACTCTCGAGCGTGAGCCTTGAGAATAATCTTTCTTTTCCCTAGTTTGAACCTAATTGGAAAAATGGGCTCGTCCCTAATGATGACTCAGTAATTCGAGACTCAGTTAAAAGGTCGAATTTGTTCATCATTTTCTCCCACAGACTTTCATCATTTTCTATGACTGATGCTGACCTCTTAAACGCCAGTTGGTACCTCTGATTCGTTTGGTTGATCATTTTTTCTGTCTGGGCTATCCTTGTGTTGACATTGGCTATTTTTTCCTCCATAAGAGCTATCTCTTCATCAACTTTCGCGGATTTAGCTTCCAACTTCTTCCCTACTTGTTTGGCTTCCTTAAGTTGTTCCTTCATTTCGTTGATTTATTGGTCAATCTCTTCCATTCTTTTGCGCATCGCTTCTTCGGTGTCCATGAAAAGTCAACCTTCCTGATGAATTAAACATCTTAAAAGGTTTATAGGAAGCTTGAGTTTTTCTGAGAGGAACTTGGAGAACTCGAGGATTTTGGTAGGACTTTATGCGATTAGTTTATATTTTCTGCCTACGGTGTTCTAAAATTTTCGAAAATAGAAGTGGATCAATTCCTCCTTGATTCAAGCAACACATGTAGCACATAAGACAGTTCATATCAATTTATAACGCGTCCTATATAGATATATGACATTTTTATGCCAAAGGTAGGCCTAACGAATTGAAGAATATATGCCATTTGTAAGACGTTCCATTGCCCCAAAATATATTTATACAAATTGATTAATTTGAATAGGGATACAAAATAAGGGAAAGAGTATACAACTGAATATCAGTCTCATGCAGGAGTACATTTTTAAACTAGGCCGCCATGAATTCTTTATTATCGTACTTCGTGGATTTTCTAATGCCTTTCGGGTAGAAATCCTTGAGTTAAGAGACTATCTAAATATTTCCTAACCCCGAGGAACAATGGTCTATAAATTAGATATCACATCCTTCAATTAACCACATAAGAGATGATTGTACTTTCAAGTCGTGGAACTTTTCGAACACAAGATGATCTTACTAATGGACTTAACATCCCTTGAATATTAAGCCATCTAAGGTCAATGCTTATTTTCGAAATTTGATTTTGCTCTATCCTAGGTTTTCTAGAATTGATTTATTTCAAAATGATCGAGAACCAGAGCAGACAATCGCGGGTTAAAACAATAAGTGACCGATAACCGACCACGGGTCAACTACTTCACTTGTCTGTTTTGAGAAAGTGTATTTTTTAATGAAGGACGATTGCAAATACTTGCATAATCGCCCTTTTTTGCTAATGCAAACTAATGTTTTGTCAAGAGAAGCAAAATATGCCATGAACAACTTGTATTTTGCAAAAAGCAAATAAATAAGAAAAATAATAAAATTTACTAATTATTACAATCCCAAATAGTTAGTCAAATAGGTTAGTCAAACAATAAGATTAGAACCTAGTTAAATTATTCCCCAGCGAAGTTGTCATTTCTATTTTCGAGCAAAAATAGTTGTTTGACTTTGAAAATTATTGCGAAAACTAAGTTAAACTCTCAAAATAATTTTGAGTAAAGAAGAATCACCATTTAATTTTATTTAAGAAAAAAACTAAGTAAAACCTTTAAAAATTCTGAAGTTAAAATAGATATAACTTTAAAATTTAGAGATTATGGGTATATGGTTCCTATTAATACTACAAGAAGGTTTTCAAGTCATTTGAAGTATCCGTTAACTTACGGTTATCCAGACTTGTTAAAACATAACTTATTTGACTAAATTTTGAAAATATTTATTTTCAAAAATATGGAAATATAACTAAGTATTTCAACTTGAAGACAAGTAAAAATTTGAACTTCGATAACAAGTTTTGTAAGAGCAAATGAATTCTTGTACGAGGAAAACATACTTGTTAAAATTTTAAAAGAAAACTAAAATTGTATTAATGATAAATAAAGAATTACAAGGAAAACTTTCAAAAGAAAATTAAAAATATGAAACGGACTCTTTAGGGAAAATCTAACCAAGTTTGTTGCGAGTCCAAGTTTACTAACAAAATACAAAGAGAAGTTTAAGAAAAAGAGAGGAGAAATTAAGCCTTCGGCTTAAGCTAATTTAGGCTTTTAGCCGAAACCAAAAACCTGCCCTAAAAATTCTAAGTTGTGGGCTTTTGGCCCACCAGTGGAAAGACTCGGAATTTCGAGTCCAATTCCTTCAATTTTTCAGCCCTTTTTGGACTGCTGCTTACTGCTGTATCTGCTGTGTATTAGGCCTTTTGGCCCATTCCTCAAATTTCCACCTGTTCATCGGTTTTGATGTCAAAAATCAGTTCATCTTGGACTTGGACAGGGCAGAATGGGAGTAGTTCATTGGTTTTTTCCCGAACCCAACTCGAAATGCAGGGGTAGAGGTGAGTTCGAAATGAACGCGAGGCGGTTCATGCAAGAAAGAAGGAAAAAATGAATAAGTAATGACATCATATGAAAAGAAAGAACAAAGGCAATTATCATTTTACTCGAAAGACATGGTCTAACAGGAAGTGCTCTTTAACAATTTTATAAATTCCAGAACTTTGAAAATAGGAGAGGTTTTAAGGAAATCAAATTATGGGTAAAACCACACATTTATCCGTGAACTCCTTTCAAAATTAATATGTTAATACTAACTCCTTTGAAAGGCAGTAACTAATAAACAAAGTTCACAAACTAGCAGTGAAATCAATATTTGTGCAGGCACAATTTGACACTCTTAATCAACTCATGCTTAGCAAAACTACTCAATTTTAAGTAAAAGAAGAGAAATTCAACCTCAGTCTTGATGCAAATAAAGACATAACAGTTCATAAAAAACATATGCAAACCGTGCGCATAAAGCATGAATTTTGATTGGTGAAACCATCTTGTTTTAAAGGGATTAAGATTACATCTCATCCTAAAGGTATAATTAGCAAAGGAAAAAGAAAGTAACAGGAAACATACTTCATGAATCAGGGGGAAGTAAACATTCATGTTTAAATGATTTACCACATGAAATGAAGACACTAGAAACTAGAATAGAAACTCTTCATAGCAAGTTGTACAACTTTGATAATAAACACAAGAAGGATTTGAAACTGATTCATACTTATTTTAACAACTAAACCCCAATCACAACTTCAATGATAAGGAAGGCATTTAGAGACATGCATAAAAGGTTTTTTGATCAAAACAACTGGTTGATCCTTTTAAACATATGTAGCCAACATTTTTATAAGAACTAGGCTCAAGCAGAAAGAACAAATTATATTCAAAGTCTGGATATATCAAGGGCTAAGGGAAAATACATGCTTCAAGTAATTTACGCATACATTATATCATACTCTCCATACTTATGCCAACAAAATAGATTGCACTCAAGGTTGTTTTCTCAAAATTTGATCATGACAGAACACATATGACTTAGAAGAGAAGAAGTTATGGTATCAAACATGGTGCATATAAAGGGAAGAAGGACAAAACCATCTTGAACAACCCCTATGACCCAAAGAGAACAAAACACGATAAATCTATCAAGTTTGTACACGACTTATTTCAGATGAAGATAGCCTACCCATTTAACATGATGGACTGCCAGAATCAGTGAGGAATAACCAAATTTTTACAGGATTCAAACACACCAGAGGCAAAACCGATTAAATTCATACTTGATAAAACATTTCTTGAGTAAAAATCCTTGAAACAATCACAAAGCAACATCTACAAGAATATCCCTATTGATTTAAGACAACAAATGGCAGTCATGGATTCATAAGAACTGGACTCATTCAACATGCTTTAAAAGAGATGCTTATTGGCCTCAAAATTAAACTAATACTTTCAGAGATCTTGATATTTTTAAAAAGACAAGAAGAGACTTCAGGAAAATCTTTACACACAAACAAACATTACTCATGGAACACACACAGTTAAGAAAAATGGAAAGAACAAAGAAAAGAAAAACCAAAACTTCTCAGCAACTTCAATAAACAGATCTAAAACTTTCCTTCATGATTTCTTAACACCAAATCAAACAAAACAAGAACCAACATGAAAATTTCTAAGAACAGAACTCGACGTAACTCTAAAAAAAATACGAAAGAATGAGGTGTTTACCTTCTTTTGGGCAGCGATTGGAACTATAAACTTCGCCGGGGAACTTCACCACCGCCGGAGGAAAACACACTTCAAATTTCTTTGCAAAACCTATTCTCAAACGAGTCTTGACAAGGTTTTTGCTCAAAAATCTTCTTGAAAACCCTTTCCTTCACTGTGAAATAGTGAGGCTAATATAGGGGGAATTTGGGTGAAATTTTGGGACTGTTTTCGATGTGGGACAGTGGATTTTCAAGGGGTTTTTGGGTATTTCATAAGGGATTTTGAAATCCTTGAAGGGATAAGGCCATGAGCTGTTAAAATCACACCATCTGGGTACGAATTTGAGCGGTATGAGAAAGAAGGACAAAAGGGAGACGTGGATTGAGGACACATCGCTACCTCTAGTACCTTCTTGGTACGATCCTCGTACTGGGCACACTGTTGAGGTACAGAGAGACGAGGGAAATGGTGCGGCAGCGTTAGGGTTTGTGCTTGTTGTTGTTGGGCGTCATTTGAAGAGGAGAAAGAAGAGAGCAGGAGTCGTTTTGGTGGTCTGTTAAGTGTGAAAGGGAAAAGAGGAGTAATAAGGAGTTATTTGGTGTTGGGCTGGACCGGGTTTGTGGGAGTTGGGCCAATTGTTTGGCTGAAACAAAGAGGGGTTCAAAGGGTGAAGGGCAAAATTATTTAAGATGCAATGTGGCCACTTTGAATTTATGAGATAGCCAGATTAAAAGCAAATTAGTGAAATTCGGCTATGACTGAAACGATTTCAAGGAATTAGGTCAAAATTAGAATAGAGATAAATGAATCAAAATCAATTGCTTGAGGTTATTTAATTTAAATAATTTAAAATAGTTATTATGTTTAAAGCATAATTATCTTATCTAAAACTATGAAACTAATTCTTCAATTAATCTCTAATTTAAATTAATTTGGTGGAAAAGTTACGCACTTTCGACTTAAAAAGGGTTTTCTCATGGGATTAGTTTCTAAAATAATTTCTTTAAGTAAACTTATAAAATTTCATATAATTAAATACGGAAAAAAATATATATGCTTACTTAAAAACCTTTATAATAGCTGATTTGGAGAATATTTTATTTTTCACAAAATAATTATTTTAAAATCATTTTAAAATTTAAAAAGCTCAAGATTAATTTATTGTGTGGTGGGTAAAAATTGGATGTCAACACCCACAGTTACATATCAATGGTAAATAAAATAGAAGGAATGAAAAATAACCATAAGCACCTACTCTACCTCTAAAACCTCCTAAAAACATTCTAAGGACTCTAGGCTAAACACAGAAATTCTACAAGATCCTAAACTAAGGATAAACAGTGTAATCCTACTCTACGGTCCCGAAATGGATAATTTATATAACCACAGGATTTAAGCCTATTTCTACTCTACGATACTACCTAACGTTCTAATAATTTATAAAATATAAAATCTAACTAAGCCAAGTCTAAAAAGAAAACTGTAACCTACCTCGGGGCTGAACTGCAAACACGAATCGTCACTTGTGTGCCTTCTCCTTTGGAATAGCCTCAGAAAGCTGCCACTCTGTCAAGAACATAATCCAGGTTTCAAGACAAGAAGAATGACACCCATATTGCTATACAAAAAAATTGGCCGAAAATCGGGTCAGAAAATGACCCTCGGGGCTCGCGCAATGAAATGAAAAATATATTCTACTATTATGTTCGCAACAGGTCTATGAAGCCATGCCTAAAATTTAAGCGCAAATGAGACTCGTTTCGGGTCCCAAAATAGCTTCGACGTCCACTAGCTCAAGAAGAATTTAACAATGAATCCAACGAAAATTTAAAGGAAACAATGAGAATTAAACAACGATAAAGAGAAGAGGGATACAAGGGAACTTACAAGACCAAGAGAGATGGAAGTGTGAGCTTGGATCAGTGCTTAGGAGCTCAACAATGGAGTATTTTTGATTAATAAGGATCTAAGAACGAAGTTGAAAATGTTTATATAGGAACTCAGCTACCTCCACAAAAGTGGAGGTTTTTCTGCAAAAGCGGTCTTCGCAAAAGCGACAAACCTACCACAAAAGCGAATGTCACTATTCACCTGTGCCTCTGCAAAAGCATAGGTTTCATAACAAAAGTGGTGTCCGCAAAAGCGGGCCTTTGCTGAAAAAGTGGAGAAAGTCCACAAAAGCGGCCATCGGAAATACGGAGAAAAGTTCACAAAAGTGGACCCACCAGCAACAACAAAATCAGCAGATTTGTAAGGCTAAAAAGTCACCGGATGAACCCTCGGGATTTTTTTGAGGTCCTGCAGACACAAATGAACTATACTACTCAATCAAAAATGACATTTCAGACTCAACAGAATCAATGAAAATCCCAACGGAGATTGTTTTAACAAAAAGTGAGCCCCACGTCCAAGAACCAACTTTTATCAAAATGAAACCCAATAGCCCAAAATGAGTCTGGAAGCCCTGGGACCCAAACCCAAGGTCCCTCTAGCCCAAAGTCGATATTTAGAGCTAATAACACTGACAGAATTCCCATTCGAGGCCGTCTCCCCGAATGTTGACAAAAGTCAACTCTACCAGGCTTAAGAGTTGCAAAATAGAGAAATGAGCTTAAAACATAAATGAACGATCCAAGAACTAAACTGTCAGTTCTGACAAGTCATAAATAACCTGTAGCCACTGTGAGAAAGCTCAAAATACGAAAAAAGCACGAAAATTATGAAAATGACCTAGAGGGTCATTACAATCTTACATGCCCCACTTTAGGCTCCAAAACAACCACAATCACACCTAACAAGAGAAATCATAACATAGGAATGCAATACAATATGAACAACACAAGTGAATCAACCCTACCAAACACAATCACATCCCAAAGGGTGCACAATACATAGGCTAAGCCGGCGGAATAAACTCATGCTTTATGGGACAAACACACAAGTATGAACATATTGAAAATACTCACGCCTTACATGTCCTTCTAATTTATAGGCTTGACCATGCGTAAAGGTCTCACGCCTTACAGGTTCTCGCAAAGCCACATGCTCAACCATGAGAAAATATCTCACGCCTTACAGGTCCCTGCAAGCCTTATAGGAAATCACAATCAAAAACTACAATAAAAGATAAAACAATATGCAACACGTAATATAATACAATACAAGCTTAACAAAATAGCCCACAATAATTACCACAAGATAACCACCCGAGATCCAGGACTTACGAAACGCCACCAATACACCACATATATCTAGTTGACTTCGAGCTACATAACCATAACTCTCAACATAAATATAATACCATAATAAACCTGACAATTACCATGATCCAATAATTACAATAATATATACATCACCTCTTACTCCCAACTTAACACAAAATCAACATCACCGAATATAAGTTTATAACAAGAATAATACCAATAACAATTTAGAGACATCTAACAATCAATACTTCTATGGCACGTTGACATGACGTTCTCAAATCTTAAGGAATCATACAAAAAAATAGCCTTTACATACTTTGAATTGAGCTCGAATAACTTGATGTAGATAATTGATTTTCTTTCAGGGATCAAATACTTTTTCATACTAACTCTGTTCAACATATGCACACATATTTACTTGAAGCATGTTATAGAGAAAATATCATCCTACCTTCTAAATAGTAAAAAGAACGTGCAAAATGGAAGAAACATATATCTATAATATGAATGGAAGTAAAAGTATTTTTCCTTTCTGCCAAACTTACATTAAATATATATTCAACATGTAACAATTAAGTGCTAATTGAAATAACATGTGGCAGCACCTCTATGTTTGCAAAAACTTATTGTCCACCCATTTCACCTCCACGTGGAGTGAGGTGGCAACATCAAAATATTTTTGCCCCATTTTTTTTATATATATTTGAGTATTTTATAGGTTCGTGACATTATAAATATATAATTTTAAATATCTTACAATTAACAAAAAATATTTTGAATAAAACTTATGTCACAACCCGAAATCAGGCCGCGGTGGTGCCTACATAACCTCTCAATAGGTAAGCCAATTCAAGAATGCAGAAGTATAATAAAATATTTTAAATAATGAAAAGCAGAAGGAAAACATACAAAAAGGGGGCAAAAGTATATATACATCCCAACAATCATAAATATACCAAAATGGCCCCAAAGTGAGCGAGAAGACAAACATATACAAAAATCAACATGGCACCTGGTGTCACCGTTACAAGCGCATCTAAAGTACAGAATAGCTATACAATATATACCATCTATCCAGAATACAAAATATAGACAGAAGAGTAGATGAAAAAAGTAAAGGATCTCCAAACACCAGGAGCTCACCGCGATCCAAACAACAGCTGACGACAAACTAGTGGAGGGCCAACGAGGGTGATTCGTACTAGGTGTTGCATCAAAAAAAGATGCAGAAGTGTAGTATGAGTATCAAAACATGGGTTACTCAGTAGGCATCATAGGCCGACCATGCTCAGAAAGATAATATATAATATAAATTACAAGAAAGTAAGCTAGCTACAGGGATCCACCTAAATCTAGTTATCAACATAAAATAGAACTACCTAAGTTGACAGTGAAGATAATAATAATAATCAAAGGCAACCGACAATCCAAGTACACTCAACCAAATACAATGCATCGTGAGATGATATGATGCAAGATGTGGCCAATGCAAAAATATAAAAATCCAGTACCTGGTGCCCCAGGCACCCAGAATTTAACCTCAGACTCTTCAACATATGCATAAAAGTAAAACCCAGATATGTGATCATCGGGCCGCTCAAAATTGATCATCGAACTCATCAACATAAAGTAAATGGAGAAAATGTCTGAAAATTTCCATCGGACCAACATAAAAAGTAGTTTTTTTCTCTTTTTCGAAACCAGTGATGAAATATGAGATAATTCCTTTGAAATCCAAATATCATAGTAAAGTAGAAAATCTCAAGTTTAAATCTAAAATCTCATTTTTTTCTTCATTTTGGCACTGCTATCCATGTAAATGTAGTATGATATGTAAATTTTTAAATCCAGAGAATATAACATACGAACAAGGCAAATAAGGTAAAACACCCTCAAAACAAGAAAACTGACCTAGAAGTCCATCCAATCCGTGCTATGGCCTCGGGCCTACGGTTAAACAATAATGGTAAATATAAGCGGAGAAAAGGAAAATAAACACATAAACAAGTAAAAGCACCTACTCTACCTCTATAACCTTTGTAAAGTACTCTAAGGATTCTAGTCAAATCATGGCAACGCTACAAGCTCCTAAACTAAGGGTAAGCAACATAATTCTAGTCTACGGTCCAAAAATGGCCAATTGTATGAAAATGGGATCTTAAGCCTAATTCTAACCTAAAACTTAGCCTAACATTCAAGTAACTTATAAAATATGTAATCTCACCAATCGGAGTCTAAGAAAGATAAATCGTAACCTACCTCGGGTCTGAACTGCCAGCACAAACCATCAATCATATGCCTTACCCTTTGGACGAGCCTCAAATGCTACCACGCTATCATAAACATAAACCAGGTGTCAATACAAGAACAATGACACCCATATTGCTACATAGAAAATCAGGCTGGAAATTAGGTTGAAAAATGATCCCCGGGGTCCGCGCAATGAAACCAAAAATAAATTTCACAATTATGTTTGCAGCAAGTTTATAAACTCATGCCTAAAATTTGAGCGCGAACGAAACTTATTTTAGGCCCCAAAATAGCCCCGAGAGTCCACTTGATCAAGAGTTTTTAAACGAGAAATTAACGGAAGATAACGGGAATTAAATGGCAAAAAAAGAGAGGGGAATTATGGTGAAATTACCAGAATAGTTGAGCGTGAAATGCAGGCCATAAACTACCTCTAGAAGCTCAACAATAATGGAGGAGTTCGGAAATTAGGAGGAGAAAACAAAGTTGATCACTTATAGAGCTACCAGGCACAGACCTATGCGCACGTGGGCAGGACACTCCACATGCGGCCTCGCATAGGCTGCCTGGTGCTTGCACACATAAAGGATAAGGGGAGGCCAAGCACGACGACCTTCTTGTGTGCACGCGAGCTGGCCACCGCGCACGCGGGCACACATAGATGACTTGGGCTATGCGTAGGTGAAGGGAAAAGGAGGCGGTTCCCAAAGCCTCTTCTACACGCACACAGCCCACCCCCTGTGTAGGAAAAGGGTTGGGTACTACTGCAATAGCAAGCAACAAATTTTGTAACTTAAAAAGGTCACTGGATGGACCCCCGTGATTCATCCTATATCCCGCGGATGCAAACGAACTATGCTACCCTACAAAAAATGGCATTATGTACTCAACAGAATCGACAAAATTCCCAATGGAGACCATGTCAATTAAAAGTGGCCCCTATGCCAAAAAACCAACTTTTACCAAAAAGGAACCCAATAGCCCAAAACGAGTCTGAAAGCCTCAAGACCCAAATCAAAGGTCCCTTTAGCCCAAAGTCAATGTTCCAGAGCTAACAATGCTGACAGAATTTTCATCTGAGGAGGTCTTCTTTGAATATTGAACAAAGTCAACTCGACTAGCTTTAAAAGTTTCAAAACAGAAAAATAGGCTTAAAACACAAACGGGCTACCCGAGAACCAAACCGTTAGTCCCGTTAATTCATAAATAACCTGTTGCCGCTGTGGAAAAGCTCCAACCACAGAAAAAGCATAAAAATCAAGAAAATTACCTAGAAGGTTATTACAACATCCACTACAAATAGGACTTTCATCCTCCAAAGTCAAAGAAACAAAAGTACCTGAAGCTCGAAAAGGTGAGGATAGCGGGTCTGCATATCGGTCTCAATCTCCTAAGTAGCCTCCTCGACAGGATGATGCCTCCACTAAAACTTAACTAATGGAACCTCCTTGGACCTTAGCTTCTTGACCTACCTTTCCAAAATAGCAACAGGCTCCTCCTCAAAGTCTAGAGACTCATCCAACTGAATTGAATCCCACTGAAGCACGTGAAACTCATCCAGAATATATCAGTGCAACATAGAAATATAGAAAATAGGATGAACACCTAAAAGAGCAGGAGGCAAGGCCAACTCATAAGCAACCTCCCTAATGCGGCGAAGGATCTCAAAAGGCCCAATAAACCTAGGATAGAGTTTGCCCTTCCTCCCAAACCTCATCACGCCCTTCATGGATGACACCCGAAGGAACACACGGTCACCAACCATAAACTCTAAGTCTCAAAGACTCCGGTCATCATAGCTCCTCTTCCTACTCTGGGAAGTGTGAAGTCTCTCCTGAATGACACGAACTCTATTAATAGAATCACGAAGAATGTTTGTACCCATGCCTAACCTCAAAGGCATCAAACTAGCCCACCGAAGATCTGCACCACCTACCATACAAAGCCTCGAATAAAGCCATCTCACTATTGGAATGATAACTATTCTTATACATGAACTCTGCCACACTAAAAAAATGGTCCCACTGACCTCTAAAATCAATAACACAGGCCCATAACATATCTTTCAGAAACTGAGTAGTACGCTCTGACTGACTGCAGTCTATAGGTGGAAAGCAGTGCTAAGCTCAACTCTGGTACCCAACTCTCTCTGAATAGACCTCCAGAAATATGAAGTAAACTGAGTACCACAGTTAGAAATGATAGAAACAACCACCCCATGCAAATGAATAGTTTCACGGATGTAGATCTGAGCCAACCTCTTGGAATTGTAGGAAGTCTGAATTGGCAGAAAGTGAGCAGACTTTATCAACCTATCCACAATAACCCAAATAGCATCAGATCTCCACAAAGTATGTGGCAAGCCTACCATGAAGTCTGTACCTATTTGCTCCCAATTCCACTCTAGAATGGGTAGCCTATGAGTCAAACACTTGGCCTCTGGTGCTCAAACTTTACCAGCTGACAATTGAAGCACCTAGACACGAAATTTGAAATATCCCTCTTCATCCAATACCACTAGTAGTGCTATCTCAAGTCACGATACATCTTAGCTACCCTGGGATGAATAGAATACCAAGAACAATGGATGTACAAATCTAACCAACTTGTTAACCAAGGAATAGATGTCTAAAGATAAAGGTTGCTCGTCCATTTCTAAGAATTCCAAGCTAACCATGCTCACTACCTTTCAGTGCAAGGCATCCGCTACCACATTTGCCTTGCCCGGGTGATAAAGAATGGAGATGTCATAGTCCTTTAGTAACTCCAACCACCTGATCTACCTCAAATTTAGATCCTTTGGGATTAAGATATATTAAAGACTATGATGGTCAGTGAAGATCTCACAATGCATGCCATATAAATAATGCCTCCAAATATTCAATGCAAAGACTACCATTGCTAACTCCAAGTCATGAATGGGGTAGTTCCTCTCATGAACCTTTAGCTATCTGGAAGCATAAGCAATAACTCAGCCCTGCTGCATCAATACACAACCCAACCCAACTCAGAAAACATCACAATACACTGTAAACCCCTAACTCTCAACCGAAAGAATAAGAATCAGAGCTGAAGTCAATAAGGCCTTGAGCTTCAGAAAGCTTGCCTCACACTCATCGGACCACTAGAAAGGGAAATTCTTATGAGTCAATCTAAACAATGGAGTTGCTATAGAAGAAAACTCCTCCATAAACTGTCAGTAGTAACCTACCAACCCGATGAAGCTGCAAACCTTAGTAGGAGAAGTAGGCATAGCCTAATCACAAACTGCTGCAATCTTTATCGGATCCACCATAATCCAATCCTTGGATACCACGTGCCTCAAAAATACCATAGAATCAAGCCAAAACTCACACTTAGTGAATTTGGCATACAACTAATGGTCTCGTAAGGTCTGGAGTATGACTCTCAGATGCTACTCATTCTCCTCTCTACTCCTCGAATACCAAGATGTCATTGATGAACACAATCACAAAGAATCCATGTAGGCTCTGAACACTCGGTTCATCAACTCCATATATGCTACTAGGGCATTGGTCAACTCAAAAGACATGACTAGGAACTCATAATGGCCGTATAGAATCCTAAATACATTCTTTGGGATGTCCACCGCCCTGATCCTCAACTGATGATAACCTAACCTCAAGTCTATCTTAGAGAACACCGCTGCACCCTGTAGCTGGTCATACAGATCATCAATACATGGCATCAGATACATATTCTTAGTGGTCACCTTATTCAGCTGCCTATAGTCGATACACATACGCATGAACCCATTCTTCTTCTTCACAATAAGAATAAAATCACCCCACAGAGACACACTAAGTATGATGAACCCTCTACTCAACAAATCCTGGAGCTGATCTTTAAGCATCCTCAAATCGGTTGGTTCCATCTGATATGGCAAAATAGAAATAGGCTGGTGCCCGACTCAATATCAAAACCAAAGTCAATATCACAATCAGGAAAAAGACCCGGTAGATCAGAGCGAAACACATATGAATTCTCGTAAACCATAGGAACTGACTCAAGTGAAGGTGGGTAGCACTAGTATCATGGACGTAGGAAAAATAAGCTAAGCACCCCTTCCCAAGCCACTATTGGGCGCTCAAGAAAGATATAACTCCCCTCAACATATTGCTATTGGCACCCTTCCATATTATAAGAGGGATACCAGGCATTTATAGAGTAACGGTCTTGGCAAAGTAATCCAAGACCATATGGTAGGGAGACATCCAATCTATGTCTAAAATCACATCAAAATCAACCATATCCAGCACAATCAGGTCTACCATGTGTCATACCCTAAAATAGTCACCATATAAGCCTAATAAACATGATCCACTACTAATAAATCTTCTAATAGGTAGCTATACGCAAAGGCACATGAAATAACTCACAAGCAGACTCCAGAAAAATAGCATAATAAGCAGACACATACAAGAATGTAGACCCGGAATCAAAATAAAGAAGAAGACGATGATAGGAAATGGAGATCATACCTGTGGTAAAACCATCTGAAGCCTCAACCTATGGACAGCCCAAAAATGCATACATGTGGCTCTGACCACTATGACCACCTGATCTACCAGATTGAGGATCACCTCTAGAACCCTGGGGACCACCTCTACTACTCTATGCACTGCCTCTGGCTGGTGGTGCGACGCGCACAATGTCTTGTGCAAAATACATAACCCAGCACACGTAACCTCTAACTTAACATTTTTCTTCCAGTTTTTTGGTTTAGGGTGTGTTTCCCTGTGCGATGTGCACAACAACATGTGCAAATCGCAGAAGCTACTGTATGTTCCCTTTTGGTCTTATTTTTCCACTTGGTCATTTTTCTCATCATGCATTCCCATAAACACACCAAAAATAACAAAAGCTAACAAAAATAAAGTAAAGACACTAAGGTTGACTCCAAAGAAGATCTTGATTTTACATCGCGAACCTCAATCCTCAGTCTTTGTCGGAGATCATGCAAATCCAATTGGCGTGGCCCTATCCCAAGAAAGGGAATTACTCCCTCAACATCCTCATAGCATCCTCTTGTTGCCAAGGTGGAGACATCATTGGCTTGGGTACCTCTTTCATCATAAACTCCTCATGGGCATCCACAAGTTTTCCCTCAATATTAATTATTGACACTACCTGAAGCTTATTCGGTGGTCTCGTGGGTTGGCATACATTAAAGGTCACTTACTCACTTCCAAACCAGAACTTGAGTTCCCCGAGTTCCACATCAATAAAAGTGTGATGACCTTTCCATTTATCTTTGCGTTTATGCATTTATTGTACTATTAGAGCTTTTCTGTAGTGACCCTAAGAAATTTATGACTTGCTGGGACCGGTAGTTCGGTGCCCTAGTCGTTCATTTGGTCGTTTTGACCGTTTTTCTATTTTAGAGCTTTAACTTAGAATATCATTGACTTTAGTCAACATTCTTAGCTAACATGCTCGGAATTGAATTATGACAGTTCTGTTAGCTCTGTAGCATTGAGTTTGGTTTAGTTGGACCTTCAGTTAAGGCTTGAGAACTTCTGGTGTGGGTTTTGTGTTGCTTTCTTTGTTTTCAGGCCATTTGGAGTTGAAAGTGTAAATTTGGGTAGCTTTCGATGATCGGAGAGTCAAATTCAAAATCTGATGATTCTATCAACTCCAAAACATTGAGTTTGGGTTAGATAGATGGTTGGTTTGGGTTACGGGTAAGCCGGGCTCATTTTAGGTGTTTGGTTGCATGTTGGATAGTGTTGACTTGGGTCAGCATTTCTTCAAAATGACCTCGTATGGAAGTTTCGTCGATTCCATTGAGTCCGGAGCATTATTTCCACTCAGTTTGCAGTATTGGTTTTTTGAATATCAGTTTTCGACTATGCCCGAAATGCCCCATCGAGTTTTGAAAAGTTGCAAGCTTTTGTTGTTGTAGGTGCAGGCCTCAGGCCTTAATCGCGATCACGAGCCTCATCCCTCGCTACCGCGATGAAGCACAAGGAATCTTGTTCTTTGCGATCACGTGATCGCCTATCACGATCGCAATGAAGTCCCTTCCCCTTTGTTCATCGCGACCGCGTGGATAGCCTTCACGATCACGATGGTCTAGCCAGCACAATCCTCGCGATGGCGAGAGGTCCCATCGCGATCGCGATGAAGGACCCCTAGCAGTATAAAACTTTTTTATTTCATATTTCCAGCCACTCTCTCTCAATTTTTCCAACTCCAACTCGCCCAAACCCTCTCTAAGCTGCTCAAACCAGTACTCACTTGAAGAATTCCCATACCCTCCATAAAGTCGTGTTCCGTTGGTGTTTTGGTAGGTTTTCCCTCTTCTCCTTAGTTGTCTTCTCCAATTATCTAAATCTCCATTGTTGAAAATTCTTGAAGCTTGGATTTTTTTGTAGATTCTTCCCCTTTCGTGACTGCATGTTTGTGGGCTTGTTCAATTCACGTTCTTGGCATAGTTCTCTAGTTGTGGTATGAGCTTCTTGTTACAATTCCGATTTTCTTATTCCTAAATTTCCATTTTTGGTTTCTTGACTTTAGGGGCTGTTTTAGCTCAAATTTCTCGCCTAATTTCCTTACTTTTCCGGGCATGTACTCCCTTGGTCATTGTGATCATAATGTGTACTTTCATTTTCAGTATCGGGTTACAGGCCTCGCGAGCCCGTTGGTAACCCAAATGTCGACCCAACTACAATTGCAACATTATGGGTATCGTTAGGCTTGTTTTAATGTTTTATTTATGTTCTTGATAGTTTGATCACCATTCGGGATTTATCGGAGTGATTCGGGCTTGCATTTCGTTGTCCTAGAAGCTTGTCATCGGACGACAGGTAGGTTACGATTTAAACTCCCTAGACTTAGCATATATCGGATAAAATTATAATAGCTGGCATCTTTGGGTTTGGTTATTAGGTTGGTACCATAGACCTTGACCGCTTTCCATGCTTTGCCTCATTTATTCCTCCGTTGTGTGTAGTATTCTCCGCAGTTGATATTATCACCCTTATGGTCCTGTGTGGCCTTGCTTTGACTCTGGACCATAGATGATGGTTTATTCAGGGGTGGCCATGATTCTCGGGCATCATTATCATGATATTATGTTGGCTATCTGTATTGTAGAGCGATTGGAGCCTGTGCAGAGCTGATAGGTTGATTGTGAGCTGTTGGGTGGCTATTTGTGTTTAATCATATCATTTCCATTCATATAAAGAGATTTTATCCATGCTTTACTACGGTTTTGGCTTCAGGCCTACTGGAACTGATTTTCTAAACTTTGTATGGCCTTGGGGGCCCTCTTTCTATGGAAATGGATTTGAAATGGTTTTACTTATCATGTGGATATTCTTGGGGGGGGGGGTTTAAAAGAAAGTTACATTATGATTTTTATCACCAGTTTTACTATTAACTCTAGACTCGACAGGGCCGAGGTGCTAGTTGAGTTTTCTTACTGAATTGGGATGATTTTATCCTCGGTCGGACCAAGCACTTGAGATGATTTTCTACTGTTGAGACCCGATTATGCCCGGGCACCCTTGGAGGGGTTTTTGAGACATTTTCCCATTACTTTAGTCCTGGACAGGGTCTGGGCATGTATATTCGAAACTGGGTCTCTCTCTTGAATGCGGATTTACTTTCGTATGAAATGTTTTGATACTGAGTTTTAGTGTGGGGTCTGGGACCTTCATGGACCTCGCCGTTCTAGACTTGAGGCCTAGGGAAGCGTGTGTCGGAGGGAGGGTATACGGCAAAGTAGAGGTATATGGGTAGTGCCCTTCCATGGAACCTACCTGCTGGGCCCAATCGGCACCAGAGGGGGTACATACAGAGTTACCATTTCACCCTGATATCTTCATGCATCATATCATTTATTTTTTGAGGCTCCGCCCTTGTTTGATATTTGTTGAGTGTATGCTCCGATTGTATGCGCGGCTGGAGGGTTTGTTTTCCCTTGGTTGCATTCCTCAGTTATATGGGTGGCCGAGGGACTATAGGTAGACTCTTGTTACTTTATCACGGTGTTATCCCCTGTTACGGTTATACTTATAAGATTATATACGGCTAAGTTGTTACTTGTTGGATTGAGATTGGTATGATTAGTTGGGTTATTGATTCTTGTTTCTGAGCATAACTATCTTTACTCTCCTCTTCCTTCCCTTGTACTTGAGGTTACCGGTATACCGTCCACTTCTAAAACTTATTACGTATATACTGTTATTGCAAAGATCCCAGGTGCGTCATTTCTTACTTTCACTTGTGCCTGTTGTGTATATATTCTACTTGCTAGCCTTGTATGTGTTCTGTTGTCTTCCCTCTGGGATAGATCCTGTGTACTTTTCATTGATTTCTGTGACTACTTACTTTTATTCTGTCTGTTACTACGCTTTTATCTTATATGTGCCCAGTCGGCCTATGATACCTACTGGGTGCCTTATGCTTTGCATTTGGTGCTCATACTACACTCTGCATCTTCTGTGCAGATCCTAGTGTAAGCCATCGCCGTTAGATCGTGGAGACTCTTGCGAGGAGCTATTTTTGTGATATTTTGGACTGAGTGTGAGCTCTTGGCGGCCGGAGCTTAATTTTTAGTTTATCTTTTGTTTGTGTACTCTATTACTACTCAAAGACATTTATGTATATATTATTTTGGATGCTTCGTACTCCTTATATGTAGTTCCGGCTCTATACTATGATACCAGGTTTTGGATTTGGTTTAGCTTCCGCATATGTAGGTATATTATTCCTGTTATCTATTTTCTTTATCTTGTTCCCTTGCTTCCGATTATTAAACTGTTCTTCCATTTAAGTTGATAGAATGTGGCCCATTACTAATCGTTCCAGGCTATGAGGATTGGTTAGTCTACTGGGGAGTTGTAGGTGCCATCATGACTAAGAAATCGAGTCGTGACACAAAGCTCTCCTAGTGGCCAATATTGGTCTCCCCAATATGATGGGCACCTCCAGGTCTACTTTACAGTCCAAGACCACAAAGTCGGCGGGTAGGATTCCTACCTGGCATTTGATGGACCTATCGTCCATGAGTAGCCTAATTAGTGTAGGCTAGGGAGCACCCAAGCCTAACTTATTGAAAATAACTAGGGGCATCAAGTTGATACTTGCCCCTAAATCACACAAGGCCTTCTGGAATACAAATAAGCCGATGGTGCATGGAATTGTAAAGGCACCCGGGTCTTCTCGTTTCTCAGCAATGTTACTTTTCATCACCGCACTACAACTGTGTGGTATTTCCACGGTACCCATATCAACTACACGTTTCTTCTTGAGAAGTTCCTTCATGAACTCTGCATGCCTGGGCATTTGTATTAGCGCATCGATCAAAGGGATATTTATGAATAGTTTGCTAAACATATCCATAAACTTTTTGAATTGATTCTCCTCTTTCTTCTTGGTCAATCTTTGCGGGTAAGGAGGAGGCCTTTTTGTCATAGGCGGTGGCACACTTGGTACGCTTGAAGCATCCTCCTCAATATCAATGGCAATCATCCTTCTCTTCGCATAGATCATCATCATTAGAATTCACGTTGGGTGCACTAAGGTTCATCCAAACAATCGTACTTTCATCCACTTCTTTCTCAAGAACAATCTCCTCTTCTATTACATCACATAGCTCCACAACAACCTCATTAGATGGCTGCTTCACCCCACTACACATTCGTCCACTCCTAGTGACAATTGCCATAACATGGGTGTTATTCTTCGGGTTTGCCTTAGTGTCTCTTGGAAGTGTCCCCTTCATGCGAGGATTCATTTGTGAGGATAAATGATTCATTTGTGCCTCAAGATGCATGATAGAAGCTGAGTGAGAGCTCACCGTTTGGTGAAGAGTTGACACTTCACTTTTTAGATCCTTCACCCCACTATCAGTTGACTCAACCTTATTCAAGACTAGAGATAATATATCATTGATTTTTAAATGTCTGGGGTTGCTCACGGTGGGATGATAAGTGGCATCGACCTTTGGAGGTGGCACATAAGCATTTGAACTCTGGTGATTATATTTGTCACCTTCTTTCTCACAATCCCTCCAATGCCCATCATGCTCTTTGTCTTTGATCCAACCTTGATTCTCATCCCTCGAGTGCCAATACCCGAGTCGAGAACCTGCCGAAAGATAAAAAATATTTCCATCCATAATAGTAAAGACATCCTCATCATTGGCTTTAAGATCGGGAGTACTCACATCATTCACACTCTTAGCATTTTTGGGCCCCATCATATGTTTAGACAAGAGATAACTTTGTGTCATCATCTTAGCCATTATTTCATCTCTCTCCTCATCTTTACAGTGCATTTCATTTGTCAAAATAGACGAGGTCACACCCACGAGAACATCTGCCTCTCTAGTGTGCCAAGCATGATTCATTTTGGTCATTCATTCTAAAAAAGTCAAGGCAACACCATATGGTTGGTCCATGAATGTTCCACCCGCAAAGCTGTTGGCAACAAATTTGTTCATTTAATTCAAGGCCCTATAAAAACTTTGGAGGAAGACATTATCCCGGAGTTCATGATTGGGACATAGCAAGAGCTTCTTATTAAACCTTAACCATGCTTCATGCAATGCCTCATCAGGAAGTTGGCGAAGGTTTGTGATGTAATCCCTCAATTGCATCATTCTTGAGGGAGGGAAGAACCGAACCATGAATGCTACTACCAACCTATTCCATGTAGTAATTGAGCCTTCTAGAAGCTCCTCCAACCAAGCCATCACTTCCTCTATAAGGGAGAAGGGAAATAAGAAGAGCTGGATGGACTCTTGGGGGATGTTGTTGAAAATAAAGGGCTGGCATATTTTAATGAAATTCTGGATAAGCCTATTTGCATCCTCATGTGCAGCCCTTTCGAATTACCCCTTCATTTGGATGAGGTGGAGCATGGTTCTTGTAACATGAAACATGGTATTGCCAACCGTGGGAGGTAGGCAGATTGGACCTACCCCACCTTGGATTGCAGGCTCAGGGGCTGCATCTATGTATCCATCTACGCTTTTGTTGTCACCCACTTCGCTCATAGGCAACCTGTTCAACAATTAGAAATAACAAAATAGAGTAAAAATGAACAAAAACTCAACAAAGTGATTTCAAACATCAATCAAATAGCTACTCAAAAATTAGTCCTCGATAATGGCATCATTTTTGATAACTCTCAAACACACTCTCCCGTAAGAGGTGATAGCGATCATTAGAGCAAAACAAAATTCATATTCTCGATGCGAATCGAGGTTGATCCCACATAGAATGGTTATGAAGAGTCGCCAAAAGATTATAGTATATCAATCAAGAATAGAGTAATTGTTCAAATAACATAAAAAGTACATTGGGGGAAAATAGGGAATTGGGAATCTGTCACAATCGCAATTCAAACAAGGCAATAAAGTAAACAACGAGTTTGTATCAAATAAAAGGATGACTAGGGGTATGTTTCCGATGGGATTTAAACATGGTTTAAGGTACTTGTTCAACTATGCAAATTCTTAATAAACGATATGAGTAGCATTGGTTTTAGATATGTTTGCCAATCTCTCAATATTCCAAAAAAATTTCCTATAGTCTTTATTCAAGCAACATAGGTTCATCACAAAACAACCAATACAGGCTTGGGGAAGTCGTACTATTTCTAGCTTAGACTCTTAAATGGGTGTTTTTCGGCGATTAAGCTATTCCTAGCCTCAATTTAGGTGGAAATCCCAAGTACCCACTTGAATTCTCATCCGAAATCATGAACTTCTCTTTCAAGCAAGAACACAACCAAGTAAGCTCAATCAATGTTTGCAACCATCAATTTTAGAGTTAAAATATGGAGAATTCAATAAACCCATATTAACTTAGCAATTATAAGCATAATTAAACAAGACCCTTATCCGAATTTAAATACCCATAATACAGATATCCCTAGACAAGGAAACTATCAACTCATGCTAAAGAAATAAGAGATTATACCATTTGGATAATTCAGATTTCCATTCATTGTAAGCTAATATCCAATTTGCAAGCTCAATTTGTACAATAATGGTGGATTCACAAGGTTGAAGAAGAGAAATAGTAAGTACACCTCTATCTTCCTTGGGAACCTCTCTCAAAGGAAAAGTATTGAATAATGTGTAAAAACTTGTTCCAAAACTGAAAACTATTGAGTACAATGCCCAATTTGGGTTTTAGAAGGTTCCCAAATCATCACATAAAAGTTTACAAAAAGGCCCTTCGGGAGACGTGCGATGTGTCGTGCGGTCGCACCATGCATTGTGCGTATTGCACAACTCTATTACAGCAGACCAGTGACTTGGTTTGAGTTTGGGTGTCATGCGAGGGAAGGTGCGAACCGCACCAGCCATTGTGCGTGTCACATGGCGGCCGCACCTCTAGACACATTCCTCTTCTCTTTTAATCACTTTTACACTTCAACTCCTTTGAGATCTTTTGGGTCCAAATCCTTGTTTTCTACTTGTGACTATGAGTATTGCATTTGAATCAATAAAGGCCATTAGTACCTCTAAATCATATCAAAGCATAACAATAATTCATGCGTAAAAGATCAATAAGTTGGTAGATTACCAACTTATCACGCACGCAGCCCACCCCCTACATAGGTTAAGGGTTAGGTACTGCTGTAACAGCAACCAGCAAAACCAACAAAAGTTTCAACTTAAAAAGTCACTGGATGGACCCTCGGTATTCATCAGGGGTCCTGTGGATGCAAAAAACCTATACTACCCTACCAAAAATGGCATTTTGGACCCAACGAATGGAAAAAATTCCCAACGGAGATTGTTTTAACGAAAAGTTAGCCCCACGCCAAAAAATCAACTTTTACCAAAAAGAAACCCAATAACCCAAATGATTCTAGAAGCCTGGGGACCCAAACCAAAGGTCTCTCTAGCCCAAAGTCAATGTTCTGGAGCTAACAGCGTCGACAAAATTTCCATCCGAGGTCCTCTTCTCCAAATATTTACCAAAGTCAACTTTACTAGCTTTAAGAGTTTCAAAATAGGGAAATGAGTTTAAAACACAAATAAACTGCTCGAGAACTTAACCATCAGTCCTGACAAGTCATAAATGACCCCGTAGCCGCTGTGGGAAAGCTTGAATCACAGAAAAAATACAAAAAATAAGAAATTGACCTAGAGGGTCATTACAACTTATCTCATATAATAATAATTTTTCAACATAACTAAACTCACTGTTTCTGTTTTAATATTAATAAATTGTAATACTCATTTAAAATAAATGCATACACAAATATATCGTAACTAAATAATTTTTCATAAATATTTCTGATATTTTAAGGAGACAATAAGAAAAAATATATTCCTTTTATAAAATTTCAATTTAAATCAGAAGTTTCGAATGACGCACAATTTTACAATAAAACAATCAAATTTAGTCTCGTAAGCCTTCAACAGGGGATGAAGGACAACCTTAAAACACCCGGGGTATTACATCCTTCCTCTTAGGAATATTTTTCCTTGAATGTGAAATAAAATGCACAAGTAGGGCAATGAACTTCTTGAATTTCTGGTAGAACCTCCCCTATATATTGAACTATACAACACCTGCAAAACAGCCTAAAAAATAAGCTACCTACCTCACAAGGAAACGAACATCTGCCAAATACTCCTCGGGTCCTATAAGGCCATCAATAACACAAACTCATAACTGGATGAAAAATAACCTCAAATATAAACAACCCCATCCTCGAGAATTCTATGATACCACGAATCAAGATCGACCTTCCCACAAGGTCTATTGTGGTTTGACAATCGTGAATCTCTATCGCACGATTTTGATAATCCAACTCTGAAGACTCAACTCTACAACATGATTTAAAAGATGAAAGAAGGGTAACCAATCCTAAATGTTATGTGTCACGACCCGAAATGAGGCCATGATGCCATCTACATAACCCCCAAGTAGACAAGCCTAACCCAAACAAGCGGAAGACAATAAGTAATAATTAAACTAAAGAAAGCGGAAGATATGACAAAAAGATAGGGCTGATATCATATAAACATACCATCGTACAAAATATACAAAAGAAGGCCCTAAAGTGACCAATGAGACAAAACATACTCGAGAACCAACCCGGACCTGGTGTCACTAGTACAAGAGCGACAAAAGTAAGGAGTAGCTATACAACAAGTGCTGTCTATCCAAAATACAAAATATAGACAGAATATACAAGAAGGAAAGCATGTATAGTCTCCAAAGTGCCGGGAGCTCACCACGATCCGAACAGCAATGGGTCTCGAACAACAGAAGATCAGCAAGGGTGGCTCGTACTAGGTGCTGCATCAAAATAAGAGATGCAGAGTGTAGTATGAGTACCAAGACAACGGGTACCCAGTAGGCATCATAGGCCGACCGAGCACAGAAAGATAATATATATAAATAGATTACAGGAAAACAACTAACTATACAGGGATCCACCTAAATCTAGTTATAAAGCCGGAGACATACCAATAAATAAAAAAAAGAGAAAGGGAAACAACATCAAGCCAAACCAGAGTCAATCCACATGCCAAAGCAAATGTAATGCGATGCACGATTATGCATATATGAGTGCAATATAATATAAACCTGGAATACCGCATCGGGCGCTCGAAATACCTCATCGGACTATGCATATATATATATAAAATAATAAAATACCCAGAATAAAGCATTAAGGGTCCGGAATACCGCATCGGACTCATAAATTTATATACAGAAAATAGTAGTTCCTCTTTTCCTCTCAAAAACTAAGGTGATACTCAAAATAGCTCGATTTAGTTCGAAAAATCATCATAAGAATAGTAGAGCCTCTTTTCACCAAAACTTTCGAAAATTGTTTCCTTACTATACCAATGATATGCCATGCGATATGAGTATGAATTCTTACACACAGAGGGAAACCACATCGTCAGATCAAAAAGGGCAAGAATACCCTCCAAACCAAGAGAAATGGACCTTGAATCCACCCAAATCCTAGTCATGGCCTCGGGCCCACAGTTACACACAATGATAGAATAAAGTGGTAAAGCAGAAATAAAAGCAAAAACCACGGAAAAATCTATTCTACCTCTAAAGCCACCTAAAAACACGCTAAGGATTCTATACTAGTCCCACAGAAGAAGCAAGCTCCTAGGCTAAGGACAACATTTAGGCTAAAGATCCGAAATGGCCAATTAATATGGTATACAAGATTCCAACCTAAAGTCTATCTAAAATCCAACCAAGCGTTCCAGTAACATACATATATACATTATCTAACTAACTAAGTCTAAAAAGGGTAAACTGTAACCAACCTCAGGGTCGATATGGAAGCACGAACCATCACTCATGTGCCTTCCCCTTCTGAGCAGCCTCAGAAAGCTACCATGCTATCAAAAACATAAAATAGGTGTCACGACGAGAATAATGACACCCATATTGCTATACGAAAAATCGCGCCAAAAATTGGGTCAGAAAAATGACCCTCGAGGCCTGTGCAATGAAACAGAAAACCAAATTCGCAATTATGCTTGCGGTGGGTCAAGGAACCCATGCCCAAAGTTTGGGCGTGAACGGGGTTTGTTTCGGGGCGCAAAACAACCCCGAAGTGCTACTAATTCACGGGATTAAAATGGAAAGCTCAGAAATTTAAAGGCGGGGACCTACCTCAACAAGAGAAACACGTCACAGAGGTGAGTTGCACAAATTTAGAAGCATGCAATCCCCAAAAACTAGATTCTACAAGATTCCCCAACTCTAAGAATTTAGCAACAAGGAAATTTAGCAGTAGGGTTACGAGAATTTAAACGGAACGAGGAGAGGGGTGATGAGAGAACTTACTGGGTGAAAGATACTGAGCAAGGGAGCTGGAACGTGGGAGCTTGGAGCTTAACAATGGAGTTCTATCAGATTTTTGAAGAAAAAAATGAAGTTGGGACTTAATATAACTGCCAGGGGTCTTTCATCGCGATCCCAATAGGATCCCCGCATTCGCGGAGAATAGCTAGCCCAACCATCGCATTCACGATAATCTAGGCCACGTTTGCGAAGAGAAAGCCGAGACGGGTCGCAGCCGGCTACATCGCGAATGTGAAGGAACCCTTCGCTAATGCGATGGTCAAGAAACTAGACCATCACGAATGCGATGGGGTCCTCGCGATCCCAATGAGCAAAGTTGTCTGCAACTTAATGCAGCAACCAACAAAACACCAAGTCCAAAAATCTTCTGACGGACCCTCGGGATTCATCCGAAACCCCGTGAACACAAACCAACCATGCTACCCTACCAGAAATGGCATTCTGGACTCAACGGAATTGGGAAAACTCCCAACAGAGATTATTTTAATGAAAAGTTGGCCCCACGCCCAAAACTAACTCGAAACTCAAAACCCAAAAACAAGTCCGGAAGCCTCGGGACCGGAACCAAAGGTCCCTCTAGCCCAAAGTCGACATTCTAGAGCTAACGGCGCTGACAAAATTTCCATCCAAGGCCATCTTCTCTGAATATTGACCAAAGTCAACCCTACCAGCCAAACTGACTTCAAAACACACAAAGCCACAAAAAAACCAAGCCGAAAGCACTAAGACCCAAACCAATGGTCCTACTAGACCAAAATCCCCGTTCCGGAGCCAATGGAACTGTCAAAATTTGATTTTGAGCATGTTTGCCAAGAAAGTTGACCGAAGTCAAAGATTTACCAACCTTAAGTGCTAAAACAGGGAAATAGTCATAATGACCTAACAGATAACCTGGGTACCGGACCATTAGTCCTGACAAGTCATAAATGACTTGTAGCTGCTGAGGGAAAGCTCTAAACGCAGAAAAGCACAGAAATTGGAAAATGACCTGGAGGGTCATTACAACATCCACAACTAAAAGAACTTTCATTCGCAAAAGTTAGAAAAAAGGATAGTACCTGAAGACTTGAAAAGATGAGGATAACGGGTTCACATGTCGGTCTCGATCTCCCAAGTAGCCTCCTCGATAGGACGATGCTGCCACCGAACCTTAACTAACGGAATCTCCTTGGACCATAACTTCCTAACCTGCTTGTCCAAAATAGCAACAGGCTCTTCCTCAAAGGCTAAGGACTCTTCCAACTGAACCGACTCCAACTGAAGTACATAAGACTCATCCGTAATGTACCGCCGCAACATAGAAACATGGAATACTGGATGAAAACTAGAAAGAGCAGGAGGCAAGACTAACTCATAAGCAACCTCTCCAATATGACGAAGGATCTCGAATGGACTAATAAACCTCGAACTGAGCCTACCCTTCCTCCTGAACCTCATCACACCCTTCATGAGCGATACCCGAAGGAACACACTGTCACCAACAATAAACTCGAGATCTCAAACTCTCTGGTCAGCATAACTCTTCTGCCTACTCTGGACAGTACGAAGCCTCTTCTGAATAACTCGAACTCTATCCATAGAATCATGAAGCAAATTAGTACCCCACAGCCTAACCTTGAAAGAATCAAACCAACCCATCGAAGATCTAGACCGCCTACCATACAAAGCCTCGAACGGAGCCATCTGGATGCTGGAATGGTAACTATTATTATATGCAAACTCTGCCAAGGCTAAACACTGGTCCCACTGACCCACAAAATATATAACGCAGGCTCACAACATATCCTCCAGAACATGAATAGTATGCTCTGACTGGCCATCTATCTGCGGATGAAAAGCAGTGCTAAGCTCAACTCTAGTACCCAACACTCTCTGAATAGACCGCCAAAAGTGCAAAGTAAACTGAGTACCTCGGTCGGAAATGATAGAAACTGGCACCCCATTTAAACGGACAATCTCTCGAATATAGATCTGGGCCAACCTCTCTGAACTGTAGAAAGTCTGAACCGACATGAAGTAGGCAGACTTCGTGAACCTATCCATGATAACCCAAATAGCATCAAATATCTGCAATGTACGTGGTAATATGACCACAAAGTCCATGGATATACACTCCTACTTCCACTCCGAAATGGGCAGCCACTGTGATAAACCACCTGGCCTCTGGTGCTCGAACTTCACCTGCTGAAAGTTCAAGCACCTAGACACGAAAGATGAAATATACCTCATCATCCCACACGACCAGTAGTGCTACCTCAAGTCACAATATATCTTAGCTTCCCTGGGATGAATGGAATATCTAGAACAATGAGCCTCTTCCAGTATCAATCTGACCAAGTCACCAACTCTAGAAACGCAGATACGACCCTCGATCCTCAGAACACCTTCTGAATCTAAAGTTACCTTCCTAGCCTCACTACTCAGCACCTTATCACGAATGATCCTCAATATCACATCATCAAACTGCTGCGCTCGAATCTGCTCCAACAAGGAAGACCTAGCCTACACACAGACAATAATATGGCCCGGCTCAGAAATGTCAAGTCGAACCAACCTATTAGCCAAGGACTGAATGTCCCAAGCTAAAGGTCGCTTCTCCGTAGGTAAGAAAGCCAAGCTACCCAAACTCATAGCCTTTTGGCTCAAGGCATCCGCTACCATGTTTGCCTTGCTCGGATGATAGAGAATAGAGATGTCATAATCCTTCAGTAACTCCAACCACCTACGCTGCCTCAAATTTAGATCCTTCTGGCTGAAAATGTACTAAAGACTATGATGGTCAGTAAAGATCTCACAATGCACTCCATAAAGATAATGCCTCCACATCTTCAATGCGAAGACTACCGCTACTAACTCTAAGTCTTGTGTGGGGTAGTTCCTCTCGTGAACCTTCAACTGTCTGGAAGCATAAGCAATAATCTGAGCCTGCTGCATCAACACACAACCCAAACCAATATCTAACACATCGCAATATATGGTGAAACCCTGACCTTTGACCGAAAGAGTAAGAATCAGAGCTGAAGTCAACAAGGCCTTGAGCTTCAGAAAGCTCGCCTCACACTCATTTGACCACTGGAAGGGAACGTTCTTCTGAGTCAATCTAGTCAGCGAAGCTGCTATTGAAGAAAATACCTCCATAAACCATCTCTAATAACCTGCCAACCTAATGAAACTGCGAACCTCGATAGGAGAGGTAGGTCTATCCCAATCATGAACTGCTGCAATCTTTGCCAGATCTACCATAATCCCATCCTTGGACACCATGTGCTCCAAGAATGCCACAGACTCAAGGCAAAACTCAAACTTAGTGAATTTGGCATAAAACTGGTTGTCTCACAAAGCCTGAAGTACAACTCTAAGATGCTGCTCATGCTCCCCCTACTCCTCGAATAAATCAGAATGACGTCGATGAACACAATAACAAACGAATCCAGGTAAGCACTAAATACACGATTCTTCAACTCCATAAATGCGGCTGGGGCATTAGTCAACCCAAAAGACATGATTAGGAACTCATAATGGCCGTATCGAGTCCTAAATACAGTCTTTAGGATGTCCTCAGCCCTAATCCTCAACTGGTGATAACCGGACCTCAAATTTATCTTAGATAACACTGTTGCACCCTGTGTCTGGTCAAACAAGTCATTAATACACGGCATCGGATATCTATTCTTAACCGTCACCTTATTCAACTTCCTGTAGTTGATACACATACGCATCGTCCCGTCCTTCTTCTTCACAAACAGAACCGGAGCACCCCACAGAGACACACTAGGCCTGATGAAACCTCTACTCAACAGATCCTAGAGCTGATCCTTAAGCTCCCTCAACTCATCAGGTGCCATCCAATATGGCAGAATGGAAATGGGCTTGGTGCCAGGCTCGACATCGATACCAAAATCAATGTCACGATCAAGAGGAAGACTCGGAAGATCAGAAGGAAATACATCTTAATACTTGCAAACCACAGGAACAAACTCAAAGGGAGGTGTGGTGGCACTAGTATCACGAACGTAGGCAAGATAAGCTAAGCACACCTTCCCAACCAACTGCTGGGCGCTCAAAAAAGATATCACTCCCCTCGGCATATGGCTATCGGCTCTCTTCCATATGATAGAAGGGATACTAGGCATCCGAAGATAACGGTCTAGGCAAAACAATCCAAGACTGCATGATAAGGAGACAACCAATCCATGCCCAAGATAACATCAAAATCAACCATATCAAGGACAACCAAGTCTAGCCACATGTCATACCCCAAGATAGTCACCACACAAGCCTGATACACCTGATCCACTACTAAGGAATCACCTACTGGGGTAGATACACGCAAAGGCACATGCAAGGACTCATAAGCAGACTCCAGACGAGTAGCATAATAAGCAGATACATATGAGAATGTAGACCCTAGATCAAACAAAGCAGAAGCAGACTGATGACAAATTGAGATCGTACCTGTGATCACAACATTTGAAGCCTCAAACTCTGTCCAGCCCGAAACTGCATACATGTGGCCCCGACCGCCCCGACCACCTGACCTACTGGACTGAGGGCCACCTTTAGTACCCTGGGAACTAGCCTTACTACCCTATGTACTGCCTCTAGCTGGAGGTGCTGGAGTCCTGGGGGCCTGAACCAACGGATCCTGTCACCTAGGGTGCTGTATCGATGGGCACTCTCTAGCAAATTGGCCTATCTTGCCACACTCATAACAACCCCGACCATATGCACTCCACTGTGAAGACCCGATCGAATCAGAACGACCACCACAACCTATAGACCCTGAATGACCACCTCTGAGAGCAGGAATGAGACTCTGGCTACTCTGGCCCTCAGTAGTCTGTAATGCCGCTTGAACAAGCTAGCTTGGCTGGAAACGCTGTTGGTGCTGACCTCTACCATAGTAGCCCTTACCATGGCCCTGTGAACCACTGAAACTGCCCTAATGATGGGGCCTCTTATCGCTCCCCCCTTGGGCCTCGCGAACTATACCCTCATAGTACTGGCACGATCAACTATCTTCAGAAAAGACTGACCAGACGCTACCATACCCTCTGTGTCCAAGCGGAGGTGCAAGGTCAAACTCTGAACAAACCATCGTACTCTCTCATGCTCGCTGGGCAGAATCATTGTGGCAAGCCTGGACAACTGATGGAACCGAACCTCGTACTCAGACACAGTCATGGAGCCCTGCTCTAACCCAACAAACTAATCCATTAGACGTTTCCTCATACTATGCGGTACATACTTCTCAAGAAAGGCTGTTGAGAACTGACTCCAAGTAAGTGGAGGTGACCCGACTGGTCTACAAGTAACATATGACCTCCACCATTGTTTTGTTGGACCATCCAGCTGAAACGCAGTGTAATCGACTCTGTGAGACTCAACTAACCCCAAATTATGTAACCTCTTTTGGCAGCTAGTCTGAAACGGGTGCACATCCTCCCTAGAAGCACCTGAAAACCTCAAAGGACCCAAGCTCAAGAACCTACCAAGCATTTTCTGCTCCTCCGAAGACATAACTGGAATGGCTGGAAGTGGGGGAGCAACTGCAGGGACTGGTAGTACCTCAAATCTGGGAGCCACAATAATAGGCTATGCTCCTGAACCCTATGCTGCCGCCTGAGCTAAAGTCTGAGACTCACCTCAAACCTGAGAACCAATCAAGTGCTCGGCGAAGCGGCTGGTGAAGTCATACCCTCAAGAAACCCCAACAATTGAACCAAGGTGTCGTGCAATAATGGAGTAGCTACAAAACCTGCCGGATGCTGGGCTGGACCCATATGCTCTGGCTCATACTGAACCTCATCCCCTCTAACCTCAGGCTCTGGTGACGGTAATCTATCCTGGGATCGAGCTGGCACTGTAGCCCGTGCCCTACCTCAACCTCTGGGTTGACCTCTACCCCGTTCCCTAGTTGCGACTCTAACTACAGGCGCAGGGGCCTCGTCCGAACTATCTGAGAAAAAGTGAAACAAAGATATTTAGAAGTTGACCAAATCAAGTGAGCACGATAAAGACTCAAACAAAATGATGTCTTTCCTATGGAATGTCCTTTAGCCTAGGAATGTCCTATAGCCTCTCGTAGATTGGATACGAACGTCATTATACCGATCCACGAGACTCTACTAGACAGTTTGCTCTTGTACTGGCGAGACCGGTGAACCTAGAACTCTGATACTACTCTGTCATGACCCAAAACCGGGCCATGATGGCATCTACATAACCCACTAAGTAGACAAGTCTAACCCAAATAAGAGAAAGACAATAAGTAATAATTAAACTAAAGAAAACGGAAGATATGACAAAAAGATAGGGCCGATTGCATATAAACATACCATCGTACAAAATATGCAAAAGAAGGCCCTAAAGTGACCAACAAGACAAAACAGACTCCAGAACCAACCCGTACCTGGTGTCACTAGTACAAGAGCGACTAAAATAAGGAGTAGCTATACAACAGTGCTGTCTATCGAAAATACAAAATATAGATAGAATGTACAAGATGGAAAGCATGTAAAGTCTCCAAAGCGCCGGGAGCTCACCACAATCCGAACAGCAACGGGTCTCGAATGACAAGAGATCAGCGAGGGTGGCTTGTACTGGTGCTGCATAAGAAAAAGAGATGCGGAGTGTAGTATGAGTACCAAGACAATGGGTACTCAGTAGGCATCATAGGCCGACCGAGCGCAAAAATATAATATTTATAAATAGATTACAAGAAAGTAGCTAACTATACAGGGATCCACCTAAATCTAGTTATAAAGCTGGAGACATACCAATAAACAAAAAAAAGAGAAAGGGAAACAATATCAAGCCAAACTAGAGTCAATCCACATGCCAAAGCAAATGTAATGCGATGCACGATGATGCATATATGAATGCAATATAATATAAACCCAGAATACCACATTGGACACACGGAATACTACATCAAACTATGCATATATATATATATAAAATAATAAAATACCCGGAATAACACATCGGGGGTCCAGAATCCCACATCAGACTAATAAATTTATATACAGAAAATAGTAGTTCCTATTTTCCTCTCAAAAACCAAGGTGATACTCAAAATAGCTCGATTTAGTTCGAAAAGTCATCACAACAATAGTAGAGCCTCTTTTCACCAAAACTTTCGAAAATCATTTCCTTACTGTACCTTGATATGCCATGCGATATGAGTATGAATGTTTACACACAGAGGGAAACCACATCATCAGATCAAACAGGGCAAGAATACCCTCCAAACTAAGAGAAACTGACCTGGAATCGGCCCAAATCCTAGCCGTGGCCTCGGGCCCATAGTTACACACAATGATAAAATAAAGCGGTAAAGCAGAAATAAAAGTGAAAACCATGGAAAACTCTATTCTAACTCTAAATCCACCTAAAAACACGCTAAGGATTCTATACTAGTCCTACAAAAGAAGCAAGCTCCTAGGCTAAGGACAACATACAGTGCTAGGCTAAAGATCCGAAATGGCCAATTAACATGGTATACACGATTCAAGCCTAAAGTCTATCTAAAATCCAACCTAGCATTCCAGTAACATACATATATACATTATCTAACTAACTCAGTCTAAAAAGGGTAAACCATAACCTACCTCGAGGCCGAACTGCAAGCACAAACTATCACTCATATTCCTTTCCCTTCCGAGTAGCCTCAGAAAGCTGCCATGCTATCAAGAACATTAACTAGGTGTCAAGACAAGAATAATTACACCCATATTGCTATATAGAAAATTGGGCTGAAAACTGGGTTGGAAAAACAACCCTCGAGGCCCGTACAATGAAACAGAAAACCAAATTCACAATTATGCTCGTGGTGGGTCAAGGAACCCATGCCCAAAGTTTGGGCGCAAACGGGGTCCGTTTCGGGGCCCAAAATATCCCCAAAGTGCTACTAATTCACGGGATTAAAATAGAAAGCTCAGAAATTTAAAGGCGGGGACCTACCTCAACAAGACAAACACGTCACGGAGGTGAGTTGCACAAATTTAGGAGCATGCAGTCCCCAAAAACTAGATTCTACAAGATTCCCCAACTCTAAGAATTTAGCAACAAAGAAATTTAGTGGAAGGATTATGAGAATTTACACGGAACGAGGAGAGGGGTGACGAGGGAACTTACCGGGTGAAAGATACTGAGCAAGGGAGCTGGAACTTGGGAGCTTCGATCTTAACAATGGAGTTCTATCAGATTTTTGAAGAAGAAAACAAAGTTAGGACTTCATCGCGATCGCGATAGGACCCCACGTTCGCGGAGAACAGCTGGCCCAACCATCACGTTCGCGATGGTCCAGGCCGCGTTCGCGAAGAGGAAGCAAAGCCAGGTCCTAGCCAGCTACATCGCGAATGCAAAGGAACCCACCGAGAATGCAATGGTCAAGAAACTAGACCATCACGAATGTGATGGGGTCCCCACAATCGCGAAGAGCAAAGTTGTCTGCAACTTAATGCAGCGACCAGCAAAACACCAAGTCCAAAAATCTTCCGACGGACCCTCGGAATTCATCCGGAACCCCGAGAACACAAACCAATCACGCTACCCTACCAGAAATGGCATTCCAGACTCAATAGAATCGGCGAAACTCCCAACGGAGATTGTTTTAATGAAAAGTGGGCCCTACGCCCAAAACTAACTCGAAACTCAAAACCCAAAAATAAGTCTGAAAGCCTCGGGACCGGAACCAAAGGTTCCTCTAGCCCAAAGGCTAAGCCATGTCTAAGCCCAAAACAAGTCTTAATTCCGTTGCATTAAGGCTAAGCCAAAAAAATAAAATGCAATGGAAACAAACTCGAATATAACAAAAATAAAATAAGGCTAAACATGCCACAACTGACTACTAGACCCACAACATGTGTCTATAAGCCTCTAAAATGAAAATCTACTAACTATAAGTCGGGGCAAGCCTCGACGTACCTGTTACTGATATAAAGTTAAAGAAGACTCTAGACTCAATAACTCCAGAAAGAATAGATCATACACACCATCAACTGAACTCGACCACACGCAATTAGGACCACTGTCTACTTGATAACCTGCAGCATAAATGTAGCGCTCCCCAGTCAATGTGTACATCAGAATGAAGGAATGTACTGAATATGTAAGGTGACAGATTAACATAAACAACACAACCTAAAACTTAAACCATAGTATGAAGAAATTTTTAAAAGAAACAATACCAACAACCCAGCTATAACCTGCACAGATAAAATGCCAGCACAACACTATCTTACCTGCCCCAACACTAGGCCATACAATAACCATAATATCAGCCACACATTGCCTCAGAAATCAAGATACAAATAACCAGAGAAATTATAACATAGGAATTCATTTCAATATTATTAACACAAGTCAATTAACCTTGCTGGACACAATCACGGCCCAAAAGGTGCACAATACTTAGGCTCAACATGCTGAATAAACTCATGCCTTACGAGAGAGAAATAAACAAGTATGACCATGCAAAAAATATTCACACCTTACAGGTCCTTAGAATGCCATAAGGTCGACCATACAAAAAGGTCTCATGCCTTACAGCTCCTAGCAAAGCCACATGCTCGATCATGCGGAAAGTCCTCACACCTTACAGGTCCTTGCAATCCCTCTAGGCAATCACAATCACAAACTATAATAAAACATAATACAATATGCAACACCCAATACAATACAATACAATACAAGCGTAACAAAATAGCCCACAACAATCACCACAAGATCACCACCCAAGCTCTATGACCTATGATACACCACTAACAAACCACGTATATCCATAGTTGACCCTGAGCTATATAACTAACCATAACCCTTAATATAAATATAATACCATGATTAACTTGACAATGACTGTAATCCAATAATCACAACCATATATACACCACCTCTTACTCTCAACTTAACATAAAATAGACATCATCGGATATGAGTTTATAACAAGAATAATACCAACAATAATTTAGAGATATCTAACAATCAATACTTTTATGGCACGTTAGACAATAAGTTTTCAAATCTTAAAGAATCATGCCAAAGAAAAGGAATGACCTTCATATACTTTGAATTGAGCTTAAATAACTTGATGTAGATAATCAGTTGTCTTTCAGGGATCAAATATAGCACCAAAATATTCTTTCCTACTAAATCTCTTCCACATAAGCATACGTATTTATTTGAGGCATGTTATAGAGAAAATACCATCCTTACTTCCGAATACTAAAAAGAATGTGCAAATGGAAGAAACATATATCTATAATATGGATAGAAGTAAATGTTTTTTTCCTTTCTGTCAAACATACATTAAATACATAATCAACATGTAACAATTAAGTGCTAATTGAAATGACATGTGGAAACACCTCTATGTTTTCAAAAATTTATTGTCCACCCACTTCACCTTCACGTGGAGTGAGGTGGCAACATCAAAATATTTTTGCCCCATTTTCTATATATTCGGGTATTGTATAGGTTTGTCATAAAATAAATATATAATTTTAAATATATCACAATTAACAAAAAAATATTTTGAATAAAGCTTATCTCATATAAGAATAATTTTTTCAACAAAACTAAACTCACTATCTCTATTTTAATATTAGTAAATTATAATATTCATTTAAAATAAATACATACACAAATATTATCTTGACCCAACTAACCAGATCGTGAGGGAACCTATTCTAATTCACCTATTTAGGAGAACCCTTACCATCCAATTTGAAATATACGGAAGTCATAAAACAAAATGATTAAACTCTTGAAAAATATTGATAAACTTATTACATTCCTTCAAATACAACGAAAAAATTGTTCTACCCCTAAAATCTAGTCTAGACCTGTAACACCTCGTACACGTATCCAACTATCTAAGTTAAAAATCTCAAAAAATTTCAAGTTTCCAGAGACGACGGCTGAAACGATGATTCGTCATTTGGAAGTACGGGACCTTCCTGCTCACCCGTCGTCCCATTTCCAGAAGACCCCTCAAGGTGTCAGGGTCCTTATATAATGTCCTAAGCATTACTTATTTACATATATTTAAAATTCCTAGAATTTTCCTAGGTGACATCTCTTCATGACTTTTTCAGCCATTTCCTCTTGGTTTCTCACTCTAAACTTATTTTCTCTAAACCTAAATTGCTCCCAGATCAGTTCTTGGCCTTGGAGGTCCACAATTGGTGATTAATTTTTCTCCTTCGTTGTTTGGGTAAGATCCTTCTTCCTCAATTTTACTTCTTCTCTATTCAAAACCTCCATTGTTGAATTCTTCAGCTTGGGGAAATTTTCCTTGTAGTGGCTGCTCATCGTTGATTGCATGTTTGTGAATTTAGGAAATTTACTCTGTTGGGGTGCTTCATCTTTTCGTGGTAAGTAGTTTTCTCACGTTAATTTCTAGACTTTTATTCTTAAAATTCCATCTTTAAATTCCTTACTTGAGCCAGCTATTTTGTCCCCTTTCTCTTGGCCAAATTTGAACAATTTTGGAGCATTCTCTCGTAGTATTATTGTGGTAATCGTGCTTCTTTCTATTTTTGATTTTAGGTTATGGGCCTCGCGGACCCTCTTTTGACCCGTATTTTTACCCGGCTATTACTATAGCAATATGAGTGTTGTTAGTCTCGTTTTGATGTTTAGTTTATGTTCTTGATAGTTTCATTTCTGTTCTGAGCTTCTCGGAGCGGTTAAGTCTTGGACATTATCGTTCCAGCAGCTTCTCATCGATGACAGGTAGGTTACGTTTCAACTCCTTTAGACTTCACATATATCAGATATAATTGTACTAATTGGCATCCTTGGTACCCCAGACCTAGTCCGTTCTTTCATGTTCATTTTATTTCATTCGTTTGGTTGTAGAATTAGTTGTAGTTTTTTATATCACTATTGTGGTCCTGTGTGGCCTAGTATTTGACTCTAGACCACAGATGCTGGGTTATTTGGGAATGTCCATGAGTCTCGAATATTGATATTGTGATCTTAGGCTGGCTATGTATGGTGTAGAGCAATTGGAGCCTGTGCAGGGCCGATAGGTTGATTGTGAGTCGTTGGGCTACTGTTTGTGATTTAGCATGCCATTATCATGTATATAAAAAGGTTTTCACATGGTTTACTACAGGTTTGGGCTTCTGGCCTTCTATTGATGGTTTTCTGAACCTTGTATGACCCCGAGGGCCCGATTTCGGTAATAAGTGGTTATAAAAGGGTTTCAAATGATTTTAATGGATCTTTTGTGGGTAAGAAAGTCAATAAGTTGATTTTATCACTATTTTCAGGCTACTACTACACTCGGCGGGGCTAGAGTGCTAGATATATTTTACTGTTGACTGGAGATAATAGTAGACTCGGATAGGCCGAGCATCATACTTGTTTTTCTACTATTTTAGACCCAGTTATGTCCGTGCACCCTTGTAGGGGATTTTGGAGGTTTGATTCACTGATTTAGACTCGGGTAGAACCTCGGGAGTGCATTTTCAAGATTTGGTGACTTATTTGGATTCAGATCCATTTTGGAAAATCTTGTCGAGGTTATGAGAGTTAGTATGTGGTCGAGGACCTCTATGGACCTTGCAAACCTGAAACAGGGGCTACGTGTTGAGTGTGCCAGGAGAGGGGTATATAGTGTAGTTGAGGTATACGGGTCGTGTACTTCCATAAATCCTACGTACTAGGCCCGTAGGCATCAAATGAGGCACATACAGGGTTACAGTTCCACCTGGATTTCACATATCACATCTTTAGATTCACTTGTGTTCGATTCCATTTTGTCTGCTATTTGCTGAGTGTATGCTCTAGTAGTATAGGATGCCGGAGGTTTTTTTTCCACTTGTATTTGTTTCTCGAGTGTATGGGCTCCCGTTAGGACTGTAGGTAGCCTTATTATTATTATCCTAGCACAATTTGATACTGACTATGGTTATACTTGAGTATTCCGATTCTCCCTGATTTGAGATTTGTATTATTGGTATGAATTAGTGTTAAAATCTGTTTCAAGCATGATGTCATTTCAGTACTCTCCCTCCTTTCCTTTTTACTTGAGGTTACTGGTATATCGCCTATTTCTAAAATTTACTATATAAATTGTTATTACGAGGATCCCAGGTGCGTTATTCTTTCTTTCACTTGTTTTTGTGATATATATTCTAGTAGCTAGCCAAGCATGTTGTTTTCTTGTTATATTCTTCTGTGCTAGCTTCCGTGTACTTATTCATCATTGTTGTGACTACTTGCTTCTTTTGTTGCAATATTATTACCTTTATATCTTATATGTGCCAAGTCAGCCTATGATACCTATTGGGTACCCATTTCTTAGCAATTGGTGCTCATACTACACTCTGTATCTTCTAATGTAGATCCTAGTGTGAGCCATCACCACTGACCCATTGGAGACTCATGCGGGCTAATCTTTTGGTGACTATCCGAGACTGAGGGTGAGATCTTGGCGATCAGAGCTTAGCTTTTAGTTTATCCTTGTATTATGCACTCTTTTACTATTCGGAGACATTTGTATATATTGTTTTGGATCCTTTTGTACTCTGTTGATGTAGTTCCGACTCTTATACTATGATACTAAGTTTTGGGTTTGGTTTAGGTTCCGCTTATGTATTCATGTTGCTTATTTCTCTATCTTGTTCCCTTGCTTCTGCCTATTTACTGTTCTTTCGTATGCTTATTAGATAGTAGCCCATTACTGACCGTTCTAGGCTACGGGTATTGGTTCACCTACGAGGGGTTGTAGGTGCCATCATGACTGAGAAATTGGGTAGTGATAGCTTGGTATCAGAGCCTAGGTTCACCGATGTCATCAGTATAAGAGCCAATATCAAGTAGAGTCCTGCGGATCAAGGCGAACACGTCCATACTCAATCTTCTGGGGGATACAGTGGCATCTTAGGAAACATGGACTTTTCCTTGCTTCTAACTCATGCGTAGTATCCGTGAACGTTTCTTGAATCTCACTTGTTCTAGTTCACTCTTTTGCAGATGGTTCATACGAAATCATCGGCATCAGGCAGAGGAAAGCCTTTGACTACAGCACCCCTGACTCCAACTAGGGGCTGGACAGGTTGTAGAGGCAGAGCTAGTGGACGTGCCCAAGCAGCAGCACTAGTTAGAGCTCCTAGAGTCGAGGTTAAGCCTGAGTATGAGCTCGAGTTTATTCCTGTGCAATAACATGTGGACCAAGGGACAGCCTAGGTGCCACCAGCTCCAGTGCCTACTCCAGTATTAGCTTCAGTGCTGGCATCAGCCCCAGCTCAGTCTTTAGGTGTCCAGGGTTTACTTCTACAGTTATTGAGTATGATCAGGGATCAGCCTGTTGAGGTAGCATAGACATCCGCTCAGTGGGCAACCCTAGGTGCACAAAGTTCTTAAGCATAACCTGCTACTATGACTCCCCGTGATAAGTTTCATCTGATTCCATCTGTGGCACATCCTCTTGCTCCCCGTTTTGTGATGACAGACATAAAGCAGAAGGCATTGGGTAGATTTATGAAATTTGCACCTCCGAGGTTCGCTGGTACTTCTGGTCAAGAACCACATGACTTTATCACTACTTGTAAGGAGATGCTATATTATTTGGGCTTACTGGAGACTCACGGAGTTAGGTATACTACTTATCAGCTGGAGGGCCCAGCTAAGTTATGGTGGAGGGCCCAGGTTGCTTACAGACCATCTTCGTCTCCTCTGTTATCTTGGTCAGAGCTTTATGAGGCCTTCATGGCCAAGTTCTTTCCATAGAGCAACATAGAGCATCGTAGGGAGAAGTTCACCAGACTTATCCAGGGTTTTATGACTATATCAGAGTATGAGAATCGCTTCCACCAGCTCAATCCATTTGGGGCTATGATCATGCCTATCAATCTCGACAGAGTCCGTAGGTTTGTTTGGGGATTGCAGATAGAGTTTAGAGAGCCATTTGAGATATTATTTGCCAGTGCACGATCATTCAAGGACATTACAGACTATGCCTATACGGTAGAGGACTTGCATCATCATGATCCAGGGCCCATAGAAAGAGGCCTCGACATTAAGGTAGATATACTAGTTCCTATCACAGTGGTAGAGGTTCGAGCCAGTGGGGCCGAGGGTATCAGCCACAACAACACCAAGTTTAGTCTAGTCAACTGATTCAGGCTTCACTTCAGTCTTCTTTTGGTCCTCTACTTGAGTAGGGTAAGAGTGGTCAGCCAGGTCACTGTGGTCAGTCTTTGAGGGGTACAACTTCTATGGCATCAGGTCGTGGTGGCCATATAGGTTCAACTAGTTCATCTTGACAGGGTGGGTCATCATGGCCTTGATATGAGTGTGGTGTTAGTGTTCACTATGCCAGAGACTTCCCCCAGTGAGGCACAACTTGCTATGATTATGGTGTGGTCAGACACTATGCTAGAGATTTCCCCCAATGGGGTATAGTTCAGCTGGTCAACCCATTCGTGTAGTTCAGCCACCGGCTAAAAGAGGTGGTGGGCAGGCGATAGGTGGTGGACAGCGTGGCAGGATAGCTGGTAGGGATGGCAATCAGTTATGTGGTGGTTATCGTCAGTTTTATGAGGTCCCTGGGAGACTGGAGGAAGAGGCCTCAGATGCTATGACCACAGGTAGGATTTTTATATGCCAACAACTAGCTTTTTCTTTATTTGATCATTGATCTACTTGCTCGTAAGTTTCTGCCTACTATTTGCCTTTTTAGGGTTAGCTAGTGAGCCGTTATCTATGCCCGTATCTGTTTCAACCCTAGTAGGAGATTCTTTAGTAGTGGATTGGATTGTGAGGTCATGTATGGTTTTTGTTGGAGATTTTTAGACTTGGGGTGATTTGATGATCCTTGATATGTTAGACTTTGATGTGATTCTAGGCATGGAATGGTTATCCCCTCATCGTGCAATTATGGATTTCTATGATAAGACCAATACCATCATCGTTCCCAGCATATCCTCAGTTGTATGGTAGGGTTCTATCAGCCTCACACCATCTGGGATCATCTCTTGTCTTTGAGCTAAGAAGTTGATTTCTCGCGAGTTTCTGGCTTATCTAGCATATGTCCGAGATGCTAGGACCGACCCTTCTTTCCATAAGTCAGTTGCTATGGTTAGAGATTTCCTAGATGTATTTCCTATCGACCTGCCAGGCCTACCACCTGAGAGAGATATTGATTTTGCTATTGAGTTAGAGCCGGATACCATGCCCATTTCTATTTCTCCTTATCGTATGGCTCTAACTGAGTTGAGACAGCTTAAGGAGAAGCTCCATGACTTGTTAGCTAATGGTTTTATTAGGCTGAGTGTGTCGCCTTGGGGTGCCCCAGTCCAGTTTGTGAAGAAGAAATATGGGTCGATGCAGATGTGTATTAATTATAGGTAGCTGAATAAGGTGACTATGAAGAATAGGTTTCCGATGCTGCGCATAGATGATTTGTTTGATCAGCTTCAGGGTTTAGCTGTGTTTTAGAAGATAGATTTGAGGTCTGGCTACCATCAGTTGAGGATTAGGGTGGAGGACATCCCTAAGACAGCATTCAAGACATATTATGGCCACTATGAGTTCCTCGTGATGTCTTTTGGGTTGACTAATGCCCCCACAATATTTATGGACTTGATGCACAGGGTGCTTAGCCCGTATTTGGACTTATTTGTGATAGTTTTCATAGTTGACATCCTAATATACTCGCAGAGTAGAGAGGATCATGAGTAGCACTTTAGGATTATACTCCAGACTTTGAGAGATCATCGGCTTTGCCAAGTTATCAAAGTGTGAGTTTTGGCTTGAGTAAGTTGCATTCCTAGGGCACGTGGTGTCTAAGGAAGAGATTAGAGTAAACCTGTGGAAGATTTCAGCTGTTCATGATTGGCCCAGACTGACTACTCCTACCAAGGTTCACAGCTTTGTTGGGTTAGCAGGGTACTACAGATGATTCATCGAGGGTTTTTCTTTCATAGCAGCACCCTTGACTATGCTGAATAGGAAAAGATGTCCCATTTTAGTGGTCAGATCAGTGCGGGGATAGCTTCAAGAGGCTTAAGGCCTTATTGACTTCAACTTCAGTGTTGACCTTGCGTCAGTACTATAGGATGTACTAAATATATGAGATAAACAGGAATCTGAGATAAGCATGCTAAATAAACTTATAAAGCTGAAATCATGCTATAAGTTTAAAACTGAAATGCAAGAGACTCAATACGATGCCAAAGCAAGATATAAAAAATATTACAGTAATCATAATAATTTAAAAGTCTAAAATCAAAGAGTCAATGACTTTTAAAACCTGATATTGTTTCTGTGGGAGGTTCTCTAACCGACATAGACCATGTGAGCTACATGAAATCCGATGTATACGACCCATCAAAAGGACCCAATATACCTTGCCAGGATATAAAGGCTTAATTGTGGCGTGATCACTAAATCTGATGCCCAACTGAGGGGACTTAGAACCTGCGGGGGCACATATTTCTGGGACTAAGGGTACTCTTACCCCGTCCAACTCGATGCTAAATACTACTCGCAAAATAATACATATAGCTCATATAATACTGATGTATATCTGGATGCAGAATTGATCATAACTAATGACATATCTAATGTAAAATCTGATCATAAAGCGTAGAGACATATCCGATGTCATGCAAATTCATATCATAAGTTTTAAAGCTGTGCATGTTCATAATTCAAGATACCCCTTCTTTTCCAAAATCATAACCTGAAGAATTATGCATGCACTTTCATAATCAAGAGACCATGTTATCTAAACATGCCAAATTTATATTTGAAATCATGCAATTTAAATGAATTATGCTACAATTCATACTTGACATATGGGCTTTTGAAAATATACAAATAATCATAATTAAAACATGGGTAATGAATGTGAAATCATGAATTGAAGCTTTAATCCAAACCCATAACCTTTTTCCAATTTGGGTAAGAACCCTTATTTAGAAATCTTTAAATTCAATTTAGAAGATTGGGGTTTTGGGCATAAGGGTGAAGGTATTTCCTTATTGAATATCTATATACCTTGATTGATGCTAACCCAACTGAAATTGAAAAGAAAAGGAGGCTTGAACTTGGAGCTTGAGACTCAGAGCTTGAGAGAGTTACTTTCCTCTTTTGGTAAATGAATGAGGGAATGAGAAGGGACTTAGGCTAATAGGTTTAGAAATCATGCTAAGAATGGCCAAAATGAACTCACTTAGGAGTTAAAAGGATGGGTAATTATGAAAATACACCTGGCATTTAATTAAGAGAAAGCTATTAAAAAGGTCAGCTTCAGGAATCACGGATGGATTCCATGGGTCGTAGACTGAACCACGACTCTTGGTTTCTGGCAAAAAGATCATGCTGCAGAAGACTTTCTATGGGTCAACAAGATGGACTGTAGAAAAGATTACGATTCGTAGACACAACTCGACATTTATGAATGATTAGGTAGGCCTCTGATCAGGTTCCACGAGTCAACAAGACGGTCCGTTGTTCAAACTATGGTCTGTAGACCTGACTCGTGGTTCCTGAGAATCACTAAGCCCACAGATTAGGTTCCACGAGTGGACAGGATAACCCGTAGAATGAACTACGGTCCGTAGAACCCACTCGTGGTTCTCAAACAAGAGGATGATCCTGTAGAAGACAAATCATGACTCAGTTCCATGGCTCGTGGATCAAATCACGAACCGTAATTTGGACTCATGATTTCTGGAAACTTGGAATTTTTTAGAGTTTCAAACATAGAAAACTGGTTTGATTTCTGGGGTGTTACAATATCTCCCCCTTGGTATCATTCATCCTCGAATAAAGACTAAACAAGGGAAAACTGAAGAGAAAACAGTCCAACCAGTCAACAACACATAAAATCTAAAGAACAAATATGAAAACTGAGCTTTTCAACTTAAAACATGACTGAATCAACTTCGAAAAACATGCATGCATACTAAGATCAAAAGGGGAACTGATGGAATAGAGTAGTATAGATATATTAATGAGGGAACTACTACCTCAAGAGGAAACTATAACTCATAAGAAACACTACAAACTCTCCTCAGAATCCGATAAGACCAATAAAATGAGGACTAAGCTTCCCTTTCTTGCCAAATCTCATCAACTTAAAATTCCAACTCCTTTCTCCTTGCATCTGCATATGGTTTCTGTTGACTCTGAGCAGTCTTCAACTTTTCTATAATAAGTTGAACCTTCTCCATAGTCTCATGAACCGAATCTGGACCAATCAAAGCTACCTCACCTACCTCAAACAAACCAATAGGATACCTACACCTCCCCCCATAAAGTGCCTCATAAGGGGCCATCTAGATACTAGAATGAAAACCGTGGTTGTAGGCAAACTCAATAAGAGGTAAGTCATCATCCCAAATACCCTTGAAATCAATCACACAAGCTCTCAACATATCCTCCAAAGTCTGAATAGTATGCTCTGTCTGGCCATCCATCTGTGGGTGAAAAGTTGTGCTAAGTTTCACCTGAGTACCAAGATCTCTCTGAAGTGATCTCCAAAACTGGGATGTAAACTGAGTACCTCTATCTGAAATTATGGATAAGGGAACACCATTCAATCAGACCACCTCATGGATGTAGAGTCTGGCATAATCCTCAGTTGAATCAGTAGTCTTGATAGCCAAGAAGTGGGCTGATTTGGTCATCCTGTCGACAATCACCCAAATAGAATCGTGTTGCCTTCGAGAAAGAGGCAAACCTATAATGAAGTCCATATTGATTGCTTCCCACTTTCAAGTAGGAAGGTCAATATCCTGAGTCATTCCACCTAGTTGTTGATGCTCTACCTTTACTTGCTGACAGTTGTAATACAGCCACAAAACCGGCTATCCCTCTTTATACCATTCCACCAATAGACTTATCGTAAATCACAGTACATCTTGGTGGCACCAGGGTGAATAGAATATCCGAAACTATGAGCCTCAGTCAAAATCTGTTGTCTTAACCCATCAACATCTTGCACACATAATCGACTTTGATAACGAAGCATACCATCTCCCCCTTCGGAGAAAACTTCCACCCTTTGTTGATGGACTGCACCCTTAGATGAAGCAAAATAGGATCACTGTCTTGCCTTGCCTTCACTTTAGCTACAAAAGATGATTCAGAACCATTTTTAATGATAACACCACTTTCTATCGAGTCCATAAGGCAAACTCTCAATCGAGCAAGTCTATGAACCTCCTTAACCAACTCCTTCTTTCCGTCTTCAACTGAAGACACACTACCATGGACAATCTACTAAGTGCATCCACCACAACATTGGCCTTACTCGGATGGTAAAGCACACTCATATCATAATTAAGAAGCTCAAGCCATCTCCTTTGACGCAGATTCAATTCCTTTTGATAGAACACATACTGAAGACTCTTATGATCGGTGAATACATCCACATGCACACCATACAAGTAATGTCTCTAAATCATGAAGGCAAAGACCATGACTGCTAACTCAAGATCATGAGTAGGGTAGTTCTTCTCATGAATCTTAAGTTGCCTCGAAGTATAAGCAATCACCTTACCACGCTGCATCAAAAGACAACACAAGCCAATTTTGGAAGCATCAAAATACACAATAAAGTCATCCAAACCCTCGAGTAGGGTCAACACTGGCGTTGTGGTCAACCTAGTCTTCAATTCCTGAAAGTTCTTCTCACATAGATCAAACTATTAAAATTTAACCTTCTTTTGAGTCAATCGAGTCAATGGGGCAGCAAGAGAAGAAAATTCCTCCTCAAATCTCCTGTAGTAACCAGCCAAACCCAAAAAGCTCCTAATATCATATGGGGAAGTAGGTCTAGGCCAGTTCTTTACTGTCTCAATCTTTTGAGAATCAACTCGAATACCATCTCTAGTCACAATATGCCCCAGAAAAGGAATAGACTGCATCCAAAACTCACACTTGCTAAACTTAGCAAACAACTGTCGATCCTTGAGAGTTTGCAACATAACTCTCAAATGGTCCGCATGCTCCTCCACATTCTAAGAGCAGATAAGAATATCATCAATGAAAACAATCAAAAACATATCCAGATGCTTGAACACACGGTTTATCAAATCCATAAAGGCTGTAAGAGAATTTGTTAGACTAAAAGACATAACCATGTATTCATAATGACCATTCCGAGTTTTGAAGGCTGTCTTTGTAATATCACACTCTCTAACACAAAGTTGATGATAACCAGATCTAAGGTCGATCTTGGAGAAGAAACTAGCACCCTGAAGTTGATCGAACAAGTCATCAATCCTAAGAATGGGATACTTATTCTTAGTTGTGACCTTTTTCAACTGATGGTAGTCAATACACATCCTAAGGGAACCATCCTTTTTCCTCACAAACAAAACTAGGGCACCTCATAGAGAAATGCTAGGCCTAATGAAACACTTATCAAGAAGATCCTTCAACTGATCCTTTAACTCTTTAAGTTCCATGGGAGCCATTCTATAAGGAGGAATAGAGATAGGATTCATATCTTGAAAAAGATCTATTTCAAAGTGAATCTCCCGCTCAGGAGGCACTCCAGGTAAATCTTCGAGAAACACTTCTTGAAACTCATTCACAACAGGAACAAACTGAAGGGATAGGGTTATGGACTCTGTGTCCATAACCCAAACTATATGATAAGTATAACCCTTAGAAATCATTTTCCTAGCCTTAAGATAAGATATGAAACGATACTTCAAGGATGGAAGACTACCCTACCACTCTAAGACAGGTTCATTTGGAAACTTGAAATTGACAATTCGAGTACGATAATCAACCGAGGCATAATAAGCATACAACTAATCCATACCAAGAATAACATCAAATTCAGTCATCTCCAACTCAACTAGATCCGCTGAAGTGACTCTATGAAGGACTGAGATAGGGTAATATCGATAGATTCTTTTGGCTAAGACTGACTCACCAACAAGAGTAGAAACATAAAAAGGTTCTAAAAGTAATTCAGGACAAATTTCGAATTTGCATGCTACATAAGGGGTCACAAATGATAAGGAGGAACCGGGGTCCAACAAAGCATACACATCGAGAGAGAAGACTTTCAACATACCAGTAACGATGTTCAATAAACTCTCCTGGTCCTGTCGAGAATACATGGCATAAAGATGGTTCTAGCGCTGACTACCAAAACTAGAAGCAATGCCCTGCTGGGCTGGTCGACCTCCTAGAGCTGTTGGGGAAGACTGAGTCCTACTACCACCCTGTCCCTTCTTAGTTGAAGGGCAATCTCGAATCCTGTGACCAAGCTGACCACATCCATAACAACCCTCTCTACTTTCTAGACACTCACCTGGATGATTCTTTCTACACTTGGTACAAATAGGGTAGGAAGTCCCCTTTGCACCACTCCCTTGAGAATAAGAGCCTGCACCTCCAAAAAACTGATTAAGATGAGTCCTGGAGGCCTGACAAGGAGCACTAGCAGTAGAATGCATAGGTCCTGATGACCTCTTCTGAAAGAAAGATCGATGTCTGTCTCTGAACTTTTGATGGCTAAATCCCGAACCCTCAAGTCTGACTCTTTTATTCTCCTTAGCCATCTCTCTAAGTTTGTCTCCCTCAATCTGGTGAGCATGAGTTATAAGTCTGGAGATACTCATGTCACTCAACAACAAAGCAGATCTACTTGGTAGATATACTTGCTCATCTGATTCTGTGGGTCAGCCACCATAGCCGGAGCATATCTAGAAATCTGGGAGAACCTCAACCCGTACTCCTACACAATCATGGGTCCCTATCTCAAGTTTAAAAATTCCTCGGTCTTCACTTGCCTTAACTCCCTTGGGAAGAACCGGTCAAGGAAAGCACTTTTGAAACACTCCCAAGTCATAGGGACCACGTCCCTAGCCCTAACTCCTTCCTTTGCATGAACAAGATATGAGCTACATCCTTGATTTGATAGGATGCCAACTCAACACTATCAACACCAGCCACTTGAATCACATCAAATATTTTCTTCACTTGATCTATAAAATTTAGTGGATCCTCACTCACTTTCAAACCCCAGAACTCAGGTGGGTTCATATGGATAAAATCATGAACTCGGGCTGCTACCCTACCTTGAGGGTGGATGGGGATAGGAGCCAGCGGGTTGGCCTGAGCGGCCAAGGTATGGGCTAGCATATGAATGGCGTTCCTGAACTCCTCATTTAAGACCTCGAGGGCTGGAACTGGAGGAGCAGCATTTTGAGTGGCTCGGTGAGGCATAGCAAATGGAGGCATAATCTAAAATGTACAAGGAAAGGATTAGAGGTATATTCGAGTTAAACTCTATCGCACTATATGATCATGAAAGAAGTGAAGTTTTTCTATGACATCTTATAGCTTCCCTCTCATAAGTGTGATGAGCTTCACACACATGAAAGATACTCTACTCAATGCGTCTTTAAGACATCCTAGGACTCTTGAACCTGAGGCTCTAATACCAAGTTTGTCACGCCTCAAGGCTACCCCCTTTGTGTAACATAGGGCCTGGGACCATAAGTGACCCAAGCTAACCCTTGGTCATAGCATAACTCAGATAAATAAATAGATAAGTGGAAGCATAAAAGTAAGATCAAAAGTTAAAGGTATAGCTAATCAAGACAAATAGGAATACAAAACCAAAAGGAGACTCGAATACTGTCTATGTATGAAAAGCCTCTAACTATCATAAATAGTTACTGGGATAAAACCCCAGCTAACTCAAAATCTAAAATGAAAGCATAAAAATGGACGTTCTAACTTTAGTCCTTGAATAATGAGGACTCACCAATAATCAACTAAATAATTGGCGTAGTCTAGCCACGAGTCTAAGGGCAGTTGCCTGAATCTGCATCATAAAAGGATGCAGTGCAAAATGTGTCAGTACTATAGGATGTACTGAATATATGAGATAAACAGGAATCTGAGATAAGCATGATAAATAAACTTGTAAAGTTGAAATCATGCTATAAGTGTAAAACTGAAATGCAAGAGACTCAATACGATGCAAAAGCAAGATATACAAAATATCATAGTAATCATAATAGTTTTGAAGTCCGAAAGTAAAGAGTCAATGCATTTTACAACTTGATACAGTTTCTATTGGAAGTTCTGTAACCGACATAGAATATGTGAGCTACATGGAATCCGATGTATACACCCTATCGAAATGACCCAATATACCTTGCCAGGGTATAAATGAATGACTGTGGCGTGATTGCTAAATTTGATGCCCAACTGAGAGGACTTAGAACCTATGAGGGAACGTAGTTCTGGGATTAAGGGTACTCTCACTCCGTCCAACTCGGTGCTAAATACTACTCCCAAAATAATACGTATAGCTCATACAATACTGATGCATATCTTGATGCATAACTAATTATAACTAATGACATATCTAATGTTAAATCTGTCATAAAGAGTAGAGACATATCTGATGTCATGCACATATCGTAAGTTTTAAAGCTGTGCATGTTTATAATTCAAGATACCCCTTCTTTTCTAAAATCATAACCTGAAGAATTATGCATACACTTTCATAATCAAGAGACCATGTTATCTTAACATGCCAAATTTATACTTGAAATCATGTAATTTAAAGGAATCATGCTAGAATTCATACTTGATATATGGGCTTTTAAAAATATACAAAGAATCATAATTAAAACATGGGTAATGGATGTGAAATCATGAATTGAAGCTTTAAATCAAAACCCGTAATGTTTTCCCAATTTGGGTAAGAACCCTAATTTAGAAATCCATAAATTCAATTTAGAAGATTGGAGTTTTGGGCATAAGGGTGAAGGGATTCCCTTATTTAATACCCGCATAGCTTGATTGATGCTAACCCAACTGAAATTGAAAAGAAAAGGAGGCCTTAACTTGGAGCTTGAGAGAGTTACTTTTCTCTTTTGGTAGATAAATAAGGGAATGAGAAAGGACTTAGGCTAATAGGTTTAGAAATCATGCTAAGAATGGCCAAAACGACCTCACTTAGGAGTTAAAAGGGTGGGAAATTATAAAAATACCCCTGGTATTTAATTAAGAGAAAGCTATTAAAATGATCGGCTTCAGGATTCACGATGGATTCCATGGGTTGTAGACTGAACCACGACTCGTGGTTTCCACTCTGATTTCTAGCCAAAAGATCATGCTGCAGAAGACTTTCTACGGGTCTACAAGATAGACCATTGAACAGATTATGGTCCATAGACACAACTCATCATTTTTGAAGGATTAGGCAGGCCTCTGATCAGGTTTCACGAGTCAACGGGATGGTCTGTAGTTCAAACTACAGTCTGTAGACCTGACTCGTGGTTCTTGAGAATCAGTCATCCCACAGGTTAAGTTCCACGAGTGGATAGGATGACTCGTAGAGTGAACTACGATCCATAGAACCAAATCATGGTTCCCAAACCAGAGGCTAATCATGTAGAAGGCAAATCATGACTCAGTTCCACGGCTCGTAGATTAAATCATGAACCGTGATTTGGACTCGTGACTTCTGGAAACTAGGAATTTTTCAGAGTTTCAAACTTAGAAAGTTGTTTCAATTTTTGAGGTGTTACACGTTCAAACAGGTGTTACATCCTTCCCCCCTTAGGAACATTCATCCTTGAATGAAGATAATGTACATGGCATCACCGAAACATCACATGAGCTTGTAAACTACCAAAGTTACATACCTCAAGTACTCAAATGAGGGTCTACTATCTGTATTTTCTGAACATTATATAAAGGAGTGAACAAGTGGGGATATCTGGACTTCATGTCCTCTTCAACTTCTCATGTCATCTCCTCGATATTACATTTCTACCATAACACATTCAGAGAATCTATATCCTTATTCCACAATCTCCAAATCTGGCGGACTACTATTGTAATAGGGACTTTTTTATAAGATAGTTCCTTTGAAATTTGTATGTCTATTATTGGTAATAATGTGTTGGATCTCCGGTACACTTCCTAACATAGAAATAGGAAAGGCTGGATACAATGCCTCTAATTCTAGAGGCAACTCTAGCTGGTAAGTAACTCTCCCTACCCATTACATAATACGACAAAGTCCAATATATCGATGGATCGGCTTTTCCTTCCTGCCAAATTATATAACGTATTTCATCGATAAAACCTTTAAAAAATCCCAATCTTCAACATTGAACTCTATGTCCCATCGCCTAACATTGAATATGAGTTCTGGCAGCTATAAGCTATCAACAACCGCTATCTGATCTATTTAACCTTTTCCATGGCCTCCTGCACTATGTTAGGTCCAAACAATACTGACTCTCTAACCTTGAACCAATCAATAGAGGATCATTATTTCTTCCCACTAAGCCTTGTATGTTGCCATACCGATGCTAGAATGATAGTTGTTAGTATACCCATACTCAATAAGTAACATGTGATCATACTAGTTCCCGTCAAAATCTAGCACTCACACCCATAACATGTTCTTGAGCTTTTGGATCATGATTTCTGCTTGGCCATCAATCTATGGATGAAAAACCATACTAAGATTAACCTGATTCCCCAAACCTTTGCAGAAGGATCTTCGTAAATATTCTATAAACTACTTCTTTTTATTTAAAATAATATATACTAGGACACCATGAAGTGTGACTATCTCTTTATGTACATACCAGCATAATATTCAGCTAGAATGTAGCCTTGACTAGCACAAACTGGGCCAATTTTGTCAACCTATCAAAAATCACCCAAATAGAATCGTACTTCCATTGCAAATGAGGCAAACATGGGACAAAATTCATATTTATCTCGTCCCATTTCAAAAGTGGAATATTTATCTCATGAATTAGCCCACTGGGCTTCTGATGCTCTACCTTTACTTGCTGACATATTAGGTACTATGCCACGAACTCAGCTATGTACCTCTTTATTCCCAGCCACTAATAAATCTCCTTAATATCGTGATACATTTTTGTGTATCTTGGATGAATAGAATAACGAGAATGGTATGCCTCTTATGTATTCTACTGTTAAAGCATTGCAACATCTGAAATACATAATTGATCTCTATATCTGAGGACCCTATCTCATGCTATATCAGTTGCTAATGACTCACGCTGTTGAGCCTTTCTTCTAAGATTCTCTAAGCTGGGATCCTCGTATTTTCGTGCCTTCACCTCCACAACTAGAGATGATACGTTTGTTTCCTGATGTATGACCCCAACATCATCAGAGTCTAATAATCTAAACCCCAAACTAGCTTGTTGATGGAGCTCTCAAAACATCTCTTACTTCTCCGCTCCCAAATACAATAGACTGTTAATAGACATACGACCAAGGGCCTCCGCTACTATATTGTCTTTCCCTGGACAATATAAGATATCCATGTCATAGTCTTTAAACAATTCAAGTTATTGGTGTTGTCGCAGGTTCAACTCTTTCCATCTAAAAATATACTAGAGACTCTTATAATCTGTATATATATATCAATATTAATGACACACAAGTAATGCCTCAAAATCTTCAGGGCATGAATAAATGTAGCAAACTCTAAATCGTGGATCGGGTAGTTCTTCTCATTCTTCTTTAACTGTCTAGAAGCATAAGAAATTACATTTCTGTGTTGCATCAAAACTAAAACCAGCCTAATGCTTAAAGCATCACAATACATTGCAAAGCCCTTTGGACCTTCTTGTGTGGTCAGAATTGGTGCTGAAGTCAATTTATCTTTCAACTCTTAGAAACTCTGATCGGAGGTTGTGGTCTACTAAAACTTAGCTTCTTTCTGAGTCAGCTATATCAAGGGCGTTGAAAGTGAAGAAAATCCTTCCATAAACCTTTTGTAATACCCCGTTAACCATAGAAAGCTACAAACTTCTAACGGGATTGTGGGTCTAGGACAAGTCTTCACGGACTTAATATTCTTTAAATAAACCTGAATACCAACATATGATATAATAAGGCCCAAAAGTCCATATAATGCAACCAAAACTCACACTTTGAAAGCTTAGCATACAACCTCTGATATTAGAGTACCTGAAGAACTGCTCGAACATAGTCTTTATGCTCGGTCTATGAACAAGATATACCAAAATATAGTCAATAAGCACAATGACAACATGCCTAAGAACGACCTGAAGATACTATTCATCAGGTCCATAAATACTGCTAGGGCATTCATCAACCCAAAAGACATCACAAGAAACTCAAAATGGCTATATCTGAGCCTTGAGGATATCTTTGGAATATCACTCTCTCTAAGAAGTACATTGTATCAAACTAAATGTAAGCCAATCATTTGAGAAGCATCGGTCATCTTGTAGTTGGTAAAAAAAACATCATTCTTTTGGAGTGAATATTTGTCCTTTATAATCTCCTTATACCATCATTCTTTTGTAGTGAATATTTGTCCTTTATAATCTCCTTATTCATTTTTTGATAATCTATACACGTTTTTAACAAGCCATCTTTCTTCTGCTCAAATAACACTAGTGCACCCCATGGTGACCCACTAGGCCTAATGAAGCCCTTATCTAATAAATCTTTCAGTAGTTCATTCAATTCATTTAGTTCTGTTGGTACCATTCTATATGGGGGAACTGATATCGGCTGGACATCTGGTAATGTATCAGTAGAAAAATCAATCTCCCATTTTAAGAAAATACTAAGAAGCTTCTCTGGAAATGAATCTGGAAACTCATTAACTACTGAAATAAACTGAATAGTTGATGGGTTAGTATCAATATCTTAAACTCAGACATTATGGTAATTACAGTGTCTGGTGATCATTTTCGTTGCCTGATGATAGGAAATCGACTTGCCTTTAGGAATCTTCGCATTACCCTTCAACTCCTGAGCTACTTCCCCTAGAACGTGGAATCTAACAATCTTCACTCAACAGTCAACATTGGCATAATAATATGACAGTCCATCCATGCCCATAATAATATCAATGTCAAGTATTTCTAACTCTATCAGGTATGCAAAGGTCTTACAACCAACTATCTCTATCGTACAACCTCGATAAACCCTTCTAGCAATAATAGAGTCTCCAATAGGGTAGACATAGCAAAAGGGTCACTACAATAACTCTGGTACTATACACAACTTTACAATAATAAATAGGGTAACATACGATAATGTGGATCTTGTATCTATCAAAACATAAACAAAATGGCAGAAACAACCCAATATACCTATCACAACATCAAGGAAAGTCTATGAATCCTGATGACCTGTAGTGTATATGTGCAATTCTGGCCACTGCCAGAATAGATGCTCCCTCTTGGTATTGACCTTTACCTGATAAAATTTGGGAACCATGCTTTACAGGATATACTGAGGAAGATGATCCTATTGCTAATCTATTTGTCTTTGCTGAACCTTGTTGTTCCCTAAACGGACTATATCTTTGTATATGACCCTCTTGGCCAAAAAATGCATGTTGTGGAGCCCTGATGGCATCTCCTGGCATGTGTTTATTATATGTATCACAATGTGTCACAACTGATCTAAACTGCTTTGGGACCCTTTTCTACTGTGAGTCTAATGCTCATGAGCTCTTACCCAAACTTGACCACTCCCGGTGATCAAACATGATACCCTAGAACATCTATTGTGGGGGTATAAGTGGTCTCTATAAATCTGGATGTCTAGAGCAACCCTGGGCCTCTGTCTAAAACTTGTGTGCCTAGCCCTCTTTTGTGACCCTCTCTCGACTCTCTCAATCATATACTGCTGACTTTAAAGAACCTCTATGTCCTATGCAGTAGCATGAATCCATGAGATATACATATCACCATTATGTATTGTTTGAGTACAAGCCCAATAACAATCGTATGTCGAAGAACTGAACGCTTATGGCTCAACTCTATTGCATGATTTGAGCAAGAAAAAGAGTAACTTTTCTGAACAATGTTTGTAGATTCCTTCTTATAAAATGTGGTGCACAACACACTTATAAACAAGACTCTACTAGACACGGCTTGCAGAATCCCTAGGATACAATGTTGCTCTGATACCAAGTTTTTCAAACCCCAAACTTGGGGGGGGGGGGAAGGGGGGTGCAACTGGAACCTAGTTCCAAAACTTAGTCCAAAGTCGACCCTGCTGAACTATTTTCCAATGGCGCATAGCAGCCACACAAAATCAAGATAACAAACAAGTATATCTCGGCTTAAAAATCAGCCCTCGGCTGGCAAGGCCCCTATCAACAGCTCTAGAAAGAAAACAACTACTCCCAATAGTTTATATAAAGCAATAAGTAGGTGGCACATAAATCCTGTTTTGACTGTCAAGGCCTCCATGATATCTAGGAAAGCATAAATGCTATACTGGTCATCAAGGCTACTATGATCTCTATATAAAATATGAAAACATGTATATAAAATGTAAACTAGGCCAATGAGCCGCTAAACTGCCAAAAAAACAACATCAAGGCCTAATTGGCTAACAAGCTATAACTAATAAACATTCAAGGCCAAAATGACCACCATCGTAGATATGCAACCCAACTTACTAGTCTGCAAGCCTCTATGAATATAATATTTGGTAGGATAGGGCCCAACCTACCCAATAACAATAAATAGCAAAAAGGCAAACCTTTGAGACTCTAACGACCCCTGGAAGGAAAGGACTCCACCAACCTGCTGAAAGCTCGGCTATGCTACCCGACAAGTCTGTCTAGTCGTCGCTCATGACCTGCAGGCATGAATGAAGCACCCCCAGGAAATAGGGTATTAGTATGGAATAATGTACCTAGCATGTAAGGCAAAATGAAAACTGAAACTGAAGTTTAAGGACTAAACAAAATTGCAGGAGTAAAACAGAAGTACAATAACTTACCTTCCTGCAATAAGATACCATCTAAAGCACATAGCAAAAAATAACCGTACCTGGCCCCCGTAAGCTCGACAGGTACAAACAGCATAAAATCTTCATAAGTTCTAGTAGGCGCAAACATTCGCTAAATATCCATACCGAGCCCTTACCTGGACCCCAATGATAATCTGATCCGAACTATCTGTATGTACATGTGTCATGAATCAGTATAACTTTGAGGATCTATAGTACCATGTATGTACTACCTCGTAGGTACAACCTGCCCGTCCTATAGGTACAGTCTGCCTGGCCCAAATGCACGATAATATAATGTAACTGCTGCCCCATAGGTACAGTCTACCGGTCCCATAGGTATAGTATGTACGGCCAAAAGTCACAATAATATAATGTAACTTCTGCCCCGTAGGTACAGCCTGTCCATCCCATAGGTATATCCTGCTCGTCCCGTAGGTACGGTCTGCCCATCCCAAAGGCACGGTAATAATAACCAGAATATAGGCTCCAAAACCCTGCAGTGTCAGTGTTTGCTGAGGCCAAAACAAGCTCATAGACGACAGCAAGATGATAAAAAACAACACAATAAAATCATGTTATAACAGGTGACCTCAATACAATCACAATATGCTTTTCTAGGCTTCTAGGTAAGGAATAGAGTATTGCTGATAGTCGCTATATCATGTTGTAGGGAAAAACTTAATACTATAAGGCCACTAGTCGAATATCAATGTTACACATGCTATACAAGCTTTGTACTTAAAGATCATTCTAGAAAGTGAAAATGAAGCCTTAACATACCTTTTAACCGAAGCCCTAATGGTGTTGCTATGAATCTTGGCCAACCAACTGAAAGGCAACAAAATGGAGAATCAGCAAGGCTGCAAGATGAGCCATAACCAATCGATAAGGCATAAATGTCACACTCATGGCCATCCAGGTCCAAATCATAAAATGAGGCTACTAACAATAATAAACAACAGCTAAATCCAACAACAACATGCTAACCACATCTCGAAGGAGCGACAAGCTCCCGAGGCACTATTTCAAGGCGTACTTCATGTTGTTCAATCCAATAACTATTCTATGCGACCCCAATAAGAATCACACAAACTCCCCAATCCCTCCAGAACCTTACCACAATTAGTACACCACAACAATAACCAAAAATAATAATATAAAGGGGTTGTCCAAAGCCACAATAACCAAAACACCACTTCTTGGCTCGGAAAACTGTAAAAATGATACTAGAACACGTAATTACGAAGGAGGGTTGTAGAGGAGAAATTTACTTGACACAATATTCATTATCCCAAGTTAAACAAACTGCCTTCTTTAAGGAATATCAAACAGATCCAAATCCATCAAGAAACTACTACAAGTTATCGGAAAATACAACTTTTCGTGACTAGAAGCTTAGAATCTCAATTTAACAAATAGATAAGTGTACGAGATATTTACCTTGATAATATAACTCCATATATAATTCCAAATACTCAATAAACATATGCTAGCTCGCTTCCACAACACCCATGAATATACACCACGAAATCGACGGGGAAACTATACCAAAATGATGAGCTTGCGACGTAGAGTAACTTCCATTAAACTTCTGAATTGAAAGAATCAAAGTTCATGGATTATTTAGGGGTTTTTCCTCTGATTTTATGTAGTTTTTGGTTGTTTTTCTGAATTAAAACTAAAGAGAAACAACCTTTATAAATAAAACTGACATAGGATAGGGCCCCCAACTTGACGTGCCTGTTTGTGCAGTCTCACAAAAATGCAAATATATCTCTATTCTAAAGTCATATGAACAAAAGGTTTGGTGCTTTGGAAACTAGACTCATAGATCTTCGATTTGGTATATCAGGGGCCCACTAATTCTTTATAAATTGGGAGAAATAACCCAAGATATTTAACCCAAATTTTAAGAGAATTCCATAAAGGAATTTATAATAACTTTTATTTTTACTTTTGTTTTGCAACTTGATTGACTTCAAAACTTAATATACAACCGTTGTACAATTAAATTACTCATAAAACATACTCCCTAACATGTTAAGACCTTAGTCTTATCCCAAAAGTATGAGATAATTGAATCGTTCAAATGGGTGGGGTGTTAGACGTAGCCTTGAAACAAAAGTGAATATTTATCATGCTACAGGGTTTGATCTTGTACTTGATGATCATAGTTATTCTAGCTTTATAACCCCTCAATTGGTTGAATTTTTAGGGATACCTTTTTGGTCGAAGGAAGACTCCTTTGTTACTCAAAAGGGGTATTAGGTAAATAAAAGGGTGCAAGTACCTATTTCAATTGGGGAATATCAAGAGGAGGTTTGGTACAATATAAATCCCATGGATACTTGTCATATATGTTTGGGATATACTTGGTTCCAAAGTCATAGGATTCCACATGCACAAGATTGGTACAAGTACATCATGGACCGCAGAGGGAAACTTCTCTTTCGACCAATATTTCCTAGAGAAGTGCAAACAAGTGAACCACTCTCAAATTTGCAAGAAGGTAATACTTATGTGTGGGAAGAATGTGCTTCAGTAAGGCAAGTTTTTTCTTCACTAAAGAAAGAATGTGCTTCAATACAGAAAGAGTTGAATAAGATCTACCATATGTATATTACCCGTAGATCTAAGGAGTTGAAAACAAGATGAGGAGAAGGCTACTCCTAGTGAAGATGAACCTAAGGAGTTTCTAGTGGAAGCAAAGCAAACTACTCCTTATGATGATAGAACTAAAGAGTTGCGCATGGAAGCCAAAACATCCACTCCTTGTGCACAAAGGTTGAGGCTAGAGTCGAAGGGATCTTCTAACCATTCTCAAGGAATACATGGCACATGTCCTAAATCCAATAAAATTGAGAGAAAAAAATTTAAGAGGAGGAAGGGAGTGATAAGTGACAACTCTAGATAGGAAAAGGGAGAGGTTGTGTGGAGTGATGTCAGAGGGTTGTCACAACCTTTTACTAACTCTTGTAACTTTTCTTATTTATCTAGTTGTCTTGATACATTTTCATGTACTCTTGGAAGCAAACCAATGAGGGACCTCAAAATATAGATAATCATGAGATTGTTGAAAGCTTCCAAAGGGAGCAAATGTCCTCCAATGATGATGACAAAGGTGGAGATGATCTTCCTCTGAGCTATAAGGTAATACAACTAATCTCAACACTTTCATTAATGTAGATGAGCATGATAGTGACTTTAGTATGAGTGATAGCTTAGCTTTACATAAGCTTATTGAGTCTTTACCATGTGTTGAGCTTACAAGCTCTATCTTGTTTGAGGATAATGTTTTGTTTGTGTATAAGTAGGTCACTTATAATGAAGAACCTAGTGGTGTGAATATTGATTGTAAGGTAGCTCCTCTTCAGGTCTATAACTTATATGATAACCCACTTTGGTGTGATAACACATTTTCAAAGATGGAAATCTCTTCTTGGAAGATGAAAGTACGTCCAGTGGGAAGGATTATATCATAAGGAATGACCCTTTGGGTGATAACATTGATTTGCTTAACTATTTGAAAAACCCAACTTGTGATTATCCTTATGAAATTGGTGATAAATGTGATCCCTTGTATGTCACCCCACCTTTTTTTGATAAATATGAGGATGAGTTAGTTAATTCATGTGATGACTTGAATTCGAGTCTCTTTGATCCTAGTGGTGGTGTAGTTCAATTTGGGAATTCTTATTTGGAAGAGGAAGTTAACAATTGCTTAAATTTTAATGGTTGTCCTTTGTATTGTCCTAACCCTTGAATCAAATAGTGAGTTTACAAGCGATAACAACAAGGATGAGTCTATTTTGCGGGACACCTTTTTTTACTACCTCTTTACACTTGATGTAGTTCATACTTGTGTTAAAAATGCATTGTGTAGGGTTAGAGAACTCTTTGGAGTGTGTGATTATTTGAGAAAGCAAGACATGTAGGTCTCCTATACTTTTGACCTCGGAGATCCTTTGCTAGTGTGTGATGTCATGCTGGTGACTCTTATGGACCCTAAAGCAAATGTGCCATTGCCTATTAAGGGTGTCAGTTATATTGTGTCCTTGTTTCACACACTTGTGCATCAGTTGTGTGATCTACAACTTTTGAATGCAAAGTCAATTAGTTATCTGATGGAGAATCCATGGGGTACACTTGGTACCAAGCTCATATGGTCAACCTTTTGCCACCCTCATGGGGATGGACAACTTGAAGTGGTGACTTGGGCTCTTAGGATCATTATTTGAGGGAATCCAACTTCTTGGGAGGACCATTTGTCATTGATTGAATTGGTCTCTAATAGAGTCCTCAATCCCTCTAGTAGCATGACTCCTTTTATGATCTCACTTCCCTTGAGAAGTTCCTTGAGAAAGAGAGGTATCATATGGTTGGAACATCTTATCTCATCTTCTTGTGGTCTTATTTGTGAGACAACCTTAGATGAGGTTAGTATCCTTAACCCCTTTATTTACTACCCATTTGCATATGATGATGTCCATGTTTCTATTGGATTTGTTTACTATACAGGTAGGGGTTGTTTTGTTTGGTCCAATTATCTTAGTGACCAAGCTATGTGGATCTTCTATACTTTTGACCATGAAGACCTTTTGGGGGTACATGAGTTAATAGTGGTACCATATTTTAGGTGGTCTTATCTTTTTGATGTGTTGCTTATCCAAGTTCTTTGTGCTCCATGAATGAATTTCTCTCCATGAAAATAGGAGGTACTTGGTTGCTCCTTGAGAAATAGCTTCCTTGGATTGATGTTATTTTTTCTAACCATTGTGCTAACCCTCATACTATGAGGAATTTATGGTGGTTTTTCCTTCCTATGTTTTTGAAAGGTTTGGATTTGAGGATGAATCATTTTCAAGAAAGGGAGAATTATACTATATTGCCCAGCGACGTTCATGCTAGACTTATACTTCAAGGTCTAGACACGATGATCCAAGCCTTACTCACCTTTGGAGCACAAAAGAGATCTAAGAAGAGCCTCATTACACTCGAAATAAAGTAATTCCACATTTGGATAATTGCTTGGAAGCAAGAGGGAGAAGACAACACATAGATGGCTTCTGCCAGAGAGACCTGCGCCCAACTACGTGCAACAGGACATGACATTCTTTTAGCATATTCAGGTGCAAGTCACATGCGTGTAGCATGTGCCCAGCTGCGTGCCACAAGTTGGTACACGCATTTGGCATGTGCTAATGCAACTTCCTTTCCAATGGGACAATCTTGGTGTCTTGTTAGGTAACGTTTCGGCCTTTATTTGTACAAGAAAAACACTATAAATAGATGCCTTAGTCATTTCCATTCCTTAGATTATGTTGAATTGAGATTTGAAGAACTGTTTTAGAGTGTAGTTGGTTAGCTTATAAAGGGTGGATTTCTTATCTAGTTTAGCTTTCTTATCTAGTTTAGCTTAGGGTAGCTAGTGTTAATCTAGATTAGTAATGGGTGGATTTCCATTTTTGATCTAAAACTCCTCTACCTTGATTTTCCCTTGAGATTGCTCATTTGTGGATTCATTTGAGTCTCTCATTTCTATGGAATTCAAGCTCTCTTCCCCCTGGTTTAGTTGTGTATCTAATTAAACCTTTCTTTATTCACTTCATCTCCTATATTTCATCTATCTTTAATTTATGCATTTTTGAATGATTTAATTGGTCTCCCTAATTGGAATCATATCGCATTGGCATTAGGATAAGAATCATGAGAAATAGTATTCCTAGAAGTGGGGAATGCTTTTTCTCTATTACTCATATGATGACTTTGAATTTCTTCAATACACACACTTATACCATTTTTTGATTAGGGTAGGAAGTAGCACAATATGATGCATATAACTCAATTGTATCATAACTTCCATTTATATGAGAACCTTCATCAAATGAATCATAAGGTATATGTAAGAAAGGATGATACCTCGAGTCTCCTCAATATCCATGGTGTGTAGTATTAGAACCTCCATACCCTTCATCATCACTACGGGATTCATCACAAGGTTCCTTTACTCCTTTATCATCATCATAGGGTCCATGACCACCATTCGTCTCATATTCACCTTAGAGTAGTAGCTCTCAACACAATTTTGTTCTTGATCACTAGAGAAATCATAGCTCTCATAGGGTCCATCATCAACTCCATAAGCTCCATCATTGTCACGATGTAAAATCAGGCCTTGATGGGGCCTACTATAACCCTCCAATAGGCATGCCAAATCCCAAACGAGAACTAAAAATAGAAGAGAATATAAACAATGCAGAAGCATAATAACAAGGGGAACATGCCACAAGTATAGATAAATACATAATGGTACAAAATATACAGAACGGGCCCTAAAGAGACCACCAAAGATATTATATATACAAAAGATACCATCCCCGGACCTAGTGTCACCAGTACAAGAGCCTCTAAAGTATGGGAATATGGCTATTTAAAATTACAATCATCTTCCAAAGTACAAAAATAAAGACAGTAAGTCTAAGAGGGAAAGAAGTAAATATCCATATGTCGGGAACTCACCACGATCCAAACAATAGCAAGTCACGAACGAGTAGCGGATGAGTGGGGATGACTTGTACTAGCTGATGTATCAGAAAAACATGCAAAAGTGTACTATTAGTACCAAAACATGGGGTACTCAGTAGGCTTCATAGGCAAACCGAGCTCAGAAGGACAATATATACCATATAAATAATATGGTAAGGGTTAACACATCAAAAACTAACCTAGAATCTCAAACTAGTACAAGCAATCTAGAGATCTAATCATACAAAGGAAAAAGAGAAATAGTACTACTAGTACACACAATATGAAGGGTAACAAAGACATGCCATGTAGTATGGGATGATAAAAGTAATACCCCGAGTCATCTCACAGACCGCCTGTAGGCTCATCAACATATGTAGAAAAGTAAAAAACCCAAAATCATCTCGTGGTCCACCCATAGGCTCCTCGAATTGTCTCGCAGGCCACCTATAGGTTCATCAACATATGTAGAAAGGTAAAGTGAGAAAAAGGCCAAGGCCCCCTCGAACGTAGTATAAAAGTTGTACGGTTTCTCTTTTAAAATAGAAAAATTCGCACAATTCTTCGCAAGTTAGAAATCAGTAGTAAAAATTATATAGTAAAGAAAATATGAAATTCATAGTGAAGTGGTGCCATTTCCTCTTTAAAGCGGAAAATTAGTAATAAGTTAGGTACGATCCTCTCTTTTTAAAATTAAAAAATTATATATATACTCTAGATCGTACTGCCATGCATATGTATGTATGTATGAATGTATGCGCGTCATCACCAGTGAATACATATATATAGTTATAGGTATAAGTACATACCAGATAGGGTAAAACAACCCTCCATATCAATAATTCACTAACCTAGAGTCCATCAGTCCAAGTCCATAGCCTCGGGCCCACAATCTTGCATTATAAAGAAGTACAGAAATAAAATAATACTAACCAAAACTCATGAAAGAAGACTACTCTACCATAGGATACTACCCCAACCTAATCTATCCCTAATTCTATTGTCTAATCTCAAATCGGAAATAGGCAACCTAAACTAAGGCTTAAGAAGGAAATACTAGTCTAAAGTCCCCAAAAACATGCCATATATGTATAGAGTCAGTATAAACCTAACCCTACCTACCAATTCCCCTAACCAATATGCAATCTATACTATATATCATCTACCTGAAAAAAGTCTAGTGAAAAGAAAATGGTAACCTACCTCGCAGTTGAACGACAAATCATAAACTGTCAGCCAGAAACTCATTTTCTCACAATTACTCAGATCCCTGCCATGCTATCAAGAAAATACTCTATGTGTAAAAATAGGACTAATAATACCCATATGAATACCTCAAAATTTAAGCAGGAATTTGGGTCAAAAATCAACCCTTAGGACCCATCGACGGAATCAAAAGTAAAATTCACAATTATGTTCCCTATAGAGTCATAAGCCCATACTCAAAAGTTGGGTGCAAATGAGAAGCAATTTGCTGCTCAAAATAGCTCGAACGCTTACTAGATTAATGCTATGAATTTACTGGATCAGGGATGGATACACACATAAAATAATGGGGAAACACAGAGACATGGTAGGAACTTACCCAGATATTATGAGGGAAAAAATCTCCAGGAAATGAGCTCTCCATATCTCGTAAGCTCATAATTCTCAAGAAAAATGGTGAAAAATATGAAGAAGGAGGATTATATACTGCCAGGGATCCTTCATCGTGATTGCGGGGACCCCATCAAAATCTTGGGATCACACCCAGCTGGACCATCATAATCGTTATGGTCCCCTTTGCAAATGCAAAAACAAGAACTGGTCTGAGTCCTAGAAAACCCTTCATCACAAATGCGGAGGACCACTCGCGATCGTGATGATCAAAAGGTCAAACCATCACATTCGCAATGAACTCATCGCAATCGCAAAAAGGAAAAGGTAGTTGCACCAGTAGCTTAAAACCATACATCAAGTCTAGAATGACTAAAAATTGACCCTCAGGATTCATTCAAAATCCTATGAAGACAAACCAAATATGCTACCTAACTTGAAATGGTATTTCGGACTTAACGGGATCATAAAAATGACCATTCGAGGTTGTCTTGATGAGATATTAACCTAAGTCAACACTTTTCTGGATTTACATACAAACCACCCAAGTACCCAAATAAGTCCCAAAGCCTCGGGACACAAACCAAGGGTCCCACTAGCCCAAAATCCATGTTCCACAGCTAACTGCAATAACAAAATTTTCATCTGAGCCTATTTACTTAGAATACTTACCAAAGTCAAACATTTCAACTATAACAGTTCTAAAACAAGGAAACTCTTCTAAAACCCGAATGAACACCTCGAGAAACATAACACCCATCATAGAAAGTAATATAAGCAGTGTCGAAGCTATGGGAATGGTGAAAATGGTAAAAACTCAGAAAAAGGATAAAATAACCATGAGGGTCATACATCCACTACTAAAAAAGCTTTCATTCTCAAAAGCTAAGGAATAGAAAGAACTCGAAGGTTCAAAAAGGTGAGGATTCTGGTTCACATGCCAATCTCGGCTTCCCAAGTAGCCTCCTAGATGGGATGATGCCTCCACAGAACTTTGATCAATGAGAAACTCCTTAGACCTTTAATTTCTAACCTGCCTACCTAAAATAGTAACAACCTTCTTCTCAAATGTCCAAGCCTCATCTAACTGAACTGAATCCCATATAAGCATATGAAACTCATCCAGAATGTACTGTCATAACACTAAATAGAGGGAAACTAGGGTGAACATCCAAAAGAACTGGTAGCTAGACTAACCCATAAGCTACTCCCCAACACGCCACAGAAACTTAAATAGACCCATGAACCTAGGGTTAAGCTTGCCCTTCCCTCTGAACCTCATCACGCCTTTTAGGAGCGACACTCACAAGAAAACCCTATCCTTAATGAAACTCCCTAAATCATGAACCCTCTGATTAGCATAACCCTTATGCCTACTCTAAGCTATAAGGAACCTCTCTTGAACAACCCGCACACTACCCATATAACCACTCCACAAGTCAGTACCCCAATAACTAACCTTAAAAGCATCAAACCAACCAGCCTGAAACTTGTAGCTCCTACCATACAAAACCTAAAATGGAGTAATTTGAACACTCCAATGGTAGTTGTCATCAAATGAGAACTCTACCAAATCTAAGAACTTGTCACACCCTGAGCCTACTCCTTGGATGTAACACGGTGCTTAGAGCCACAAGTGACCTTATGTCAACCCATGACATGGCATGTACCAAGCATTTAGAATAATAAAGACTAAGCAGAAGCTAACTGATTTATAATTGCATGTTTTCATAAAATAACTAAGAAGTATCTGAATTTATACCATGTCTAGAAAAATAGAACCAACTGAAATAGTTAAACATCTGACCCTATGTCTGAAAGCCTCTACTACTGATGAGGTGCTAGGATAGGCCTCCAGATAACTCCAAATACTAAAAACTAAAATAATTGAAAGGAAATTATCATGAAATTCTATCCTTGAATGATAAGGACTCACATCTAGTAGTTGCTGATATGTCATGCGATCATACTAATCGTGATGCTGAGATTGAGTGCCTGAACCTGTATCATGAGATGATACTACATAAAGAGTATGCGATCAGTACTTTGAATGTACAGAGCATGTAAGATGTGCAAGCTAAAAGATAACTGAGCATGCTAAAATATTGATAAGCTATACTGAAATGCAAGCTAAGTGCAAAAACTGAACTCTAGTACAATGACCCTATCATAAACTGAGTATGATAAATATGAGAGATAATATAAAGCAAAAATCATAATGAAAATACAACTAAACTGGGGGTCATGTTCAATCATCTAAATTCTGAGTCTGTGGGAGAGTCTCTTAACCGACATAAATCACGTGAGCTAAACATGAAGTCTGATATATACGCCCCACCAAAAGGACCCAATATACCTTGCCAAGGTATAGAGGCATGACTGGCATGATCACTAATTTTATGCCCAACTTAGGGGCTAAATAGACCTATGATGGTAGTAGTTTTGGGACTTTGGGTGAAATTAGGACCCTAGTCCAACTCGGTGCTAAGAACTACTCCCAATCTAAATACTGATGGCTCGTTTAAAAGTGATCTTCTAAAAGTCAAGTCAGAACTTAACTAGTCTGAAAAAAAATTCTGAAAAGTTGTAGACTGAAAACTAACTAAGTTTTGTTTAAAACTGACTTCTAAAACCCTAACCTAAATTCTGAAGAAACTAATCCATGTGAAAATACTACAATTTCAGTCTAAATGTTTGTCTTCTCAAATCCTTGTAAGAATTCATTCAAATTATTGAAATTAAGATATAAATCATTTAAAACAGGATATAAAATATGTAGTAATCATAAGGACTAAATTATGTATAAATCTACATGATAGGATAAGAACCCTAGTTTTATAAAACCATAAAATTCAAAATAGAAGTTTGATATTTTGGGAATAAGGGCAAATAAAACCCTTATTGAATACCCACATAAGTGAAATCTGGAGAAATTTAAGTTGGAGCTTGAAGATGATGCCTTGGAGAAGAAAGCCCTAAGCCTAGAGTCTTAGAGAGCGTTACTTTTCTTTCTTTTTGTATTCGAATAAGAGAATGAGGGAAGAATCAACTAAGTCAAAATAAAACCCCTCTAATAGGCATAAACAACTTGGTTTAGGGGGTAAAAGGATAGAAAAATACCAGAATACCCCTAATTTGATTTACAAAAAAATGCATAAATTCCTGCCTGACGGGCCATCCCACGGCTCATGGGACCTACCACGACTTATGGTAGGGGCCTTTGGGCTAGGGAAGGGTCAACGACCCTCTAGACCAATCCCAAAGTTGAGGCTCATGGCTCATTACCTTGACTGTTGGGCCGAAAGAGGCTGGGTGGTCTTCTAGACCATTCCCATGGTTGGCCTACATGGGCTAGCCCGTTGTCATGACCCAAAATCAGGCAATGATGGCACCTACTAAAACCCCCAGTAGGCTAGCCAACCCAAGAACACGATACTATAAATAAGCATTTAAAAAAGAAAAGTGGAAGAGAAATCATAGCAAGATATATGCCAACAGTAGAGATATATACCAATAATACAAAATATACAAAAATAGCCCTAAAGAGGTCGGGAAAGATGAAATATGTACAAGAACAAAACCTTGAACCTGGTATCACCAGTATAAGAGCGTCAATGTACAGAAATAGCACTATACAAGAAGATTATGTCTACCAAAATAAAAAATACAGACAATATAAATAGAAGGAAAGCACTAAGATCTCTGGAGGCCGGGAGCTCATCACGACCCAAACAGCAGCTGGCCTCAAACAAAAGGATGGTCAATGAGGGTAGCTCATACTAGGTTCTACATCAGAAAAAGATGCAGAAGTGTAGTATGAGTACCAAAACACGGCGTACTCAGTAGGCCATCATAGGCCAGTCGATCTTAGAAGATGATACGTAATATAAGAAGTAGGAAAGTAAACTAGCTATTGAGATCCACCTTAATCTAGTTATTAACCAAAAAGAGGCATAATATAAACTAACGCTGAAGATAATAATAATAATAATAGCAATAAGCCACTCAATATAATGACCATTTTAGTCATTTCTGCATTTATGCTTTCTTTGTACTGTTAGAGCTTACCTATAGCAGCCTCAAGTCATTTATGGCTTGCTGGGACTGGTGGTTCAGTGCCCTGGTCGTTCATCGGATCATTATGGCAGTTTCCATATTTTAGAGCCTTAACTTAGGAATTCATTGACTTTAGTTAACATTCTTATCTAACATGCTCGGAATTGAATTCTGACAGTTCCGTTAGCTCCATCGTATGGAGTTTGGTCTAGTTCAACCTTTAGTCGAGGCCTGAGAAGTTTCATTTTGGGTTTTGTGTTGCTTTTTAAGTTTTTAGGCCATTTGGAGTTGGAAGTATGACTTGGGTCAGCTTTTGATGATCGCAGCATCCGATTCAAAATCCAATGATTCCATCAGCTTCAAAATTTTGAGTTTGGGTTTGGTAGGTGGTTGTTTAATGTCTCGAGTAAGCCAGGCTAATTTCGGATAGTTGGTTAATCTTTAGTTAGTGTTGAGTTGGGTCAACATTCCTCTAAACTGACCTCGTATAGAAGTTTTGTCGATTCCTTTCAGTCCATAACGTCATTTCCACTATAATAGCATTATTGGTTTTTGAGCATCGGGTTCCAATCATGCTCAGAATACCTCATAGAAATTTATAGCACAACTGGTTTTCTGTTGTAGAGGGCCTTTAGTGCCGACGGTGCCCAGGCAACGCGATTGCGCTATGCCAGCGCTTGCCCTCCTTCGTGATGGTACCCAGATAACACAGATAGTGCCTAGGCCAACACCTGCCTGTCAGCATCGATAGCGCCATTTTGGCGCAATAACGCCCGCCTACCTTCCTGCCTGAAGCGCTATAGTGCCGAGCCAGCGCCGATGGCGCTAGCCTATGCGCTGGCCTATAATATCCCTCATTCACGAATTTTTCAGCCATTTCCTCATGGCTTCCTCACTCTAAACTTATTTTATCTAAACCCAAATCGCTCCCAGATCAGTTCTTGGACTTGGAGGTCCATAATTGGTGATTAGTTTAGCTCCTTCGTTGTTTGGTTAAGCTCCTTCTTCCTCAACTTTACTTCTTCTACATTCAAAACTTCTATTGTTGAATTCTTAAGCTTGGGGAAATTTTCCTTGTAGTGGCTGCTCGTCGTTGATTGCATGTTTGTGAATTCAGGAAATTCACTCTGTTAGGGTGCTTCATCTCCTCGTGGTAAGTAGTTTCCTCACGTTAATTTTTGGACTTTTATTCTTGAAATTCCATCTTTAAATTCCTTACTTGAGCGGGATGTTTTGGGCCCTTTCTCTTGGCAAAATTCGCTCAATTTTGGAGCATGCTCTCGTAGTATTGTTGTGGTCATCGTGCTTCTTTTCATTTTTGATGTTGGGTTATGGGCCTCGTAGGCCCACTTTTGTCCCGGATTTTTACCCGGCTATTACTATAGCAATATGAGTATTGTTAGTCTCATTTTGATGTGGAGTTTATCTTCTTGATAGTTTGATTTCTGTTCTAAGCTTCTCAGAGAGGTTCGGGCTTGGACATCATCATTCCAACAGCTTTTCATCGGACGACAGGTAGGTTACGATTTAACTCCTTTAGACTTCGCATATATCAGATATAATTATACTAATTGGCATCCTTGGGTTGGGTTTATTATCTTGGTACCCCAGACCTAGCCCGTTCTTTCATGTTCATATTATTTCACTCATTTGGTTGTAGAATTAGTTGTAGTTTCTTATATCACCCTTGTGGTCCTGTGTGGCCTAGTATTTGACTCTGGACCATAGATGGTGGGTTATTTTGGAATGTCCATGAGTCTTGGACATTGATATTGTGATCTTAGGCTGGCTATATGTGGTGTAGAGTGATTGGAGCATGTGCATGGATGATAGGTTGATTGTTAGCCGTTGGGCTACTGTTTGTGATTGAGCATGCCATTATCATGCATATAAAAAGGTTTTCACATGTTTTACTACAGTTTTTGGGCTTCTGACCCTCTATTGATGATTTTATGAACCTTGTATGGCCCCGAGGGCTCGATTTTGGTAATATGTGGTTATAAAAGGGTTGCAAATGATTTTAATGGATGTTCTTGGGGTAAGAAAGTTGATAAGTTGATTTTATCACTATTTTCAGGCTACTACTAGACTCGACGGGGTCGGAGTGCTAGACATGTTTTACTATTGACTGCAGATGATACTAGACTCAGATAGGCCGAGCATCATACTTGTTTTTCTACTATTTATGACCCAGTTATGTCCGCACACCCTTCTAGGGGATTTTTGAGGTTTGATTCACTGATTTAGACTCGGATAGAAACCCGGGCATGCATTTTCAAGATTTTGTGACTTATTTAGATCCAGATCCATTCTGAACTGTCTTGTCGAGGTTATGAGAGTTAGTATGTGGTCGAGGACCTCTATGAACCTTGTCGACCCAGAACAGGGTCTACATGTTGAGTGTGCCAGTGGAGGGGTATACAGTGTAGTTGAGGTATACGGTCCGCATACTTCCATAGATCCTACCTACTGGGCTTGTAGCCACCGGAAGAGGTACATACAGGGTTACAGTTCCACCTGGTTTTCACATATCGCATCTTTTCATTCACTTGTGTTTGATTTCACTTTGTCTCCTGCTTGCTGAGTGTACGCTCTATGAGTATTGGATGCAGCAATTCCCTATAGCCTCTTTCAAATTGGATACAGAAGTCATCCTACCGATCCACAAGACTATACTAGAAATTTTGCTATTGTACTCATAAGACTGGTGAAACTAAAGCTCTAATACCATTCTATCACGACCCAAAATTTGGCCATGATGGCGCTTATTAAAACCCCCCAGTAGGCAAGCCAATCCCTAAACATGATACTATAAATAAGCATTTAAATAAGAAAAGTGGAAGAGAAATCATAACAAGATATGGGCCAACAGTGTAGATATATACCAACAGTACAAAATATACAAAAAAGGCCCTAATAAACTGATGAACGCTCAAATCGTTCTCTCTAATTAGGAGGCCATAACAATCGTGCAGCAAAACAATATTTATAAACCCAACAAGTGTTGGGGTCGTACCCAAGGGACTTAGGGTAGACAAACTTTGATTGTAATGAATTTAATTTAAAATGATAGTAATTGCCCAAAACAAAAAGTAAAAGGATGAGGGGAATTGGGAAAGTTGTCACTAAGATCGCAATTCAATTTAAAAGCAAGAAATTAAATTCGGGTGTACCAAGTGATTTAGACGACTAGGGGTGCATATTCAATGGGGTGTAACTTATGGGATAGGGAGATCATCAATTCACTTATATTTTCACTTATTGGCATAAGTAGCGTTGGTCATAGGTGTGGAATGCTTATCTCTCGATCAACATCCACATTTTCGATGATTTCGGGTAGAACATCATCAGTTTGATTAACATTCAACCAACATATGTTTGGAGAGGTCACACTATCTCTAGCTTAGACCTTTAAATGGGAGATTCCTACGATAAGAGCTATTTCTAGCCTCAAATCTAGATGGATTCCCAAGTACCCACTAGCAATTTCACATCCACAACCATGAAATTCTCTTTCAAGCAATCACATAGTCAAATAATGTGAATTAATGTTTGCAACCACTAATTTTAGGATTAGAACATGGTGAAATTACTAGACCCATGTCAAATAAGAAATTATAAAGATGAATTAACAACACCCACACCCATTAGCAAAGAACCCATCATCAATACACCCCTAAACTAGAGAATTTAGCCACTCATAGTAAGAGAAGAAGATATACCATCTGGGTAATCCAAAATCTCTTCCATTATAGCTGAATCTCAAGTTCTAGAATCAATTTAGGCACACAAATTGTTAACCAAGAGATTTGGATTGAAACCCTCTTCTCAATGGAGGTGGAATAATGTTTACAAAGCTCCCAAGTCTTCAAAATATTCAGAATGATAAAAGTTATTTACAATTGTTCCTGAAAAGGCCTTTTATTGTTTCCCAAAATGTCACTATACATTAGGACAAAAATGCCCTTGGGGCATTGTGCAGCACAACGTGCGGTTAGCACATTGCGATATGCGTTTCGCACACTGCCTCCGGTTGAACCAGTGACTTCAGCTAGAATTGGGAGATCTGTGCGAAGGGGGTGCGGTTTGCACCTCAGGATGTGCGCGTTGCACATAGATCGCACCTCGTGACAGACTCTTCAGTGACTTTATGCTCTTGTACGGAGGAGGTGCGGTTCGCACCTTGGCTTGTGTGTGTCGCATGGCCACCTCATCTCCTGTCAGAATCTTCAGCCTTTTGAACACTTCATACTTCACTCCATTTGAGCTCTTTTTGGGTCCGTTTTCTTGTTTATCATCATCTATAAAAAGTACCTGCATACACATCAATAAAGGCCATAAGAACCTCTAAATTTATTCAAAACACGACAATAATTCATGGATATAGGCTCAATAAGTTGGTAGATTTCTGACTTATCAAACCTCCAAACTTGAACTATTGCTTGTTCTCAAGCAAGATACTTACAAGACAAGGAATGAATTATGCTCTAGGCTCAATTAAGGCACAAAATACTACTCTTCACTAAAAATTAAGAAAAAGAATAAACAAAAGACTCAAACAACTCAGGGAAATTGATCATTTCAAAATCTTTTTCAAAAGGACATCATTTCTTATTCAAAATCAAGGGAACTTTTGCCATTCAAAACAGGACATTTAAGCTTTTCAAGTCATTGGCATGGACCGTCAAGATTTGCCTCGAGATTCGCCACACAACTTGTCTCATTCATTCCCCTCAACTGAAATAGAGTCTCTATATTTCAATTCGAGTGCATGATGCCACTCACCACAAAAGAGAACCCCACTCACAATCATTCAATTCACAAAACACGGGATTATAGGAGAACCAAGAAGACTCTCACTCTCTCAAGGAAGTTCAAGTGCATCCGCGTCGAGCCATAGGCATGCCCTTTATGTATATCGCCACTAATGTAGGGTGGCCAAGCTCGGAATCACCAAGGACTTGTGGGTTACGATATTGGCTAGGGTCAAGGTGATGATATCATTTGGATCAAGTGACTACACCTCCCTAATGCTCTTTGTTCTTATTTCAAACACCGCTCACATTTTCAATTTTAACTTCACCTTATTCCTCCCTCACTTAACCCAAGATTTCTTTTTTTCACTCATGATCATTCAAACTCCTTACACCACCTTCACTTGGTAGCACCTATTTTTTCTTTTCAATTTTCTCATTGGATTGATATTTTGGAGCAACTTTCAATTTGAATTTAAGGTGCTACCTTGCACTTGGAGTGCACTTCTTTCTCCCTATTTGATCACATGCAGCACCAAACTTAGGCATTTGCCTATGTTGTATTTTGTTTTCCCCCAAAACTTAGGATTTTATCCTACATTTCATCTTCAAGCAATAAAGGAGGATGGGAGCCAAAATAGAGGTTCCAAAAAGGTAAAGGTGTTACAAGGTGCCAAGGAACGGTCATAAGATCAAAGGGGTTCACTAGGATTTGATGTCGTGGAAGGTCATTTGGGTGAAGTGGCTGTCAAAAAGGGCCTAACTTCATCCTCAAAGCTTGGTCATACCTAGAATTTTGCCTTGAATCACATTCGGGGAAAGTTCTAGACGACACTTATGCACAAGAATCAAGGTAAAGCCTCACCACACAAGGCATCATGCCACAAGACTTCTTTCATTAGTCTCACAATCAATTGGGGCAAATGATTTTTGACAAGCTATTCCGAGTTCATTACACACTCGTTTATGAGTCAATCAAGTCAAAGAGAGAGTGTGCAAATCATGATAAGAGAATGCTTTTCCTCAAAAATTCATTTCCCCTCTTCCTTTTAAGTTCAAAACAATTTGCCATGAGAAATTTTTTGATGGGCTCATTTCGAGAAAAGTAACTACGGACTTGATTCTAAACTAAAACTTGGCATTTTCCCTTAAGAAAGTCGCCTCTCAATCTATCATAGGAAAACACCAACCCGGTTCGACACAAAACAAAAGAGAAAAAAAAGAATATAATCAAAACTCTTTCTCCTTGGGAAAGAACCGTGGTAGTAAGAAAACCCTCGGAGTTTATTTCTAAACTACTATTAACAAGGAGATATCCGAATTTCACGCTCATGATTCATTTTAAAACAAGCCTCGGTGTAGGCCTTTACCGCATTTGCAAAGCACGGGTAGCAAGACAATGCAGCTTGTAAGACCTACCCGACAACACAATAAAAATCAAGCCCGGCAAGGGCACAAATAAGCTCAATGTAAAACAAAAAATGAAGAAATCATAATCTAAAGGCCCGGCAAGGGCAATTTCAACACAACAAGCATTGCAATATTAATAGTTACAAGCTCCCCCAAACTTTAAAGTAAGCATAGCTCCAATGCATAAAAAAATGTGAATGCGTGCCAAAAACTCCATGAATAGGCGAATGATGATGACGGCACCTCCTTGAGTAGAACCGATGTGGTGGTACAGGAGGTTGAGGTGTCGGTGGAGCAGGTGGTGCAGGTGGAGGTATATAGGCATGCGCAGGATCAATCTGAAAACAGGCCAATGGTGGTATTGTAGGATCCATCGGCAGCTTAAAGGGGCCAAATGGGTCATCCACGTACCATCTTTCCTCTGCGGTCATCAACTAATAATAGGACGGTCCCCTTCCCCACCGAGGTCTTGGCGGAGTCCTCCAGCCTGGAACAGGTGAGTCGGGAGGATCTGGGTATATCTGGGCTGAAGATGTATCATGCACTGCTTTGATTTTGGATGTACATTCGTTATCAGAATGAGTCCACCCATGCACCAATCATCAGGAGGGCTAGCAGCCCTTAAAGGTGGTGAGGTGTTTAGGGCTGGCATATTAAGATCCCACTTTGATTCAACATGCGGGACTACTTGCCAGAGTTCATCGACCTCTACTTCCATGGTGGCTATTTTAGCACAAAGATTTTTCACTCTTGATACCACTGGTTTCAACGCCGACTTGATGGCGGTTTGAAGCATGGTTGGAATGTCTTTGGCCAACTTTTGTAGCATCTCCTCATTCTTGTTAGTAAGTTGAAGCAGTTGTGGCAAGTTACTTGAGGAGGAGGTGGTAGTTTGAGATTCCCCATGAACTGTGCTCGGAGTCCCTTGAGACATGGGTGTGGTAGTATGCAAAGGTTGATCGAGATACCTCCTTATTACATGAGGGGCATATTTATCCCTTCTGTGTCCAAGAAAACCATCCCCTTGGCTTGGCTGGCCTTGTCAAATCCTCGAAACAAAAGACACCCGGTTTGGACACATAAAAGGATTATAAGCACAGGGAAATCCATGGATGTGGAGTCATGTCGCACTTTTCTCTTGAGGTGCTTAACAATGATCTCAACTTTATTCAAACGGACCCCTCTCATGATGCATACAAGGAGAATAGCCATCTCGATGGTTACTTTAGTGGTTGGCTACTCGGGATGAGTCTGGTGCTCACAAAGTCAAGCCACACATGTGCTTCGAATTTAAGATCTTAATGATGGATTTGTCCCTTTGAGGTTGCCCAAAATGGGTTTCCCTCAGCAATTGCACTAGCAACCTACTCATATGCCTCATTCTTTTTGGCCACACGTTCAAAGTACTTTGATTTAGGGATTGGTTCATCGTTCGAAATGGCAGAGTGAATGGCTTCAGGGGTAACGTTCACCTCCTTACCTTGTACCAATACTGACTTGAGGCATGGAAACTTGCTTAGCGAGCCATTATGATTTATCTCATCGAGGCAGGCTAGGTAGGAGGTATAGAATTCCCGCACCAACTAAGGAAAATAGAGGCCTGGTGTACTGGCAAAGTGTTCCCAAGCTCTTATGCAAAAGCATATTCGGTAATTCCTCTTGGAATTCTTCTACATTGAATCCTTTTTGCTCAAAGAATGGGCAATTTTGGAAGTTAAGATAGTAGGCTTCCATTCCCTTGAGCCCAAAGCGTAATCCTGACTCAATGCACTCAGCCTCTTGCATAGGAACACCTGCATTTGGAGTGTGCTTCACAGCATGACTCTTTTGATGGTGCCTGTTGGAAGACAAGATCTTGTAGACGGGCGTTAGCAATATGCACTATGATTATATACACAACTAAAAGAAATCAGGAATTCAGTTAAGTGGAAAACAAATGAGGTAGATGGGGCTCGTGTGAAGAGCATGCGGATCACACCTTGGGATGTGCGCATCGCACAAGCCATCACACGAGCAAACAGATTCCTTCAGGTGGTTTCCATTTATGGTGCAAAGCTGGTGTGATTGACACCATCAATAGTGCATGTCGCACTTAGCTCCGCCCCTCAAAACAGTGAGTAATTCTCCATCTTCAATAAGATTTGACACCATATGAAACCCGCACATCAAGATCCATGTATTGCATGCGAAATGCACAAAATCCTACTCGGAGTGTTTTTTGGTTCTTTGTGTTATTGTGATTTACGCATGAGATCCGTAGAGCAAGATATGCTTAGGCACTGGTCACTATCAAACCAATCAACAATAAACCAAGGGAATCAAGGGATCATGACCATAACTTCTGGGTACTCAGACTTCCCCGGATTATCATTTACATTATAACAAGCAAGAAAGAGGCTCAATGACTTCCCTTAAGATGTACATTACCCCGTCTATCATCGGGAACATCAAGCCCTCACTTGTGCACAAAATATTAACAATTCTAGCAACCATTAACTCCCTCCCTGCATAAGATCATATACCCCAAATATAATGCTAGTAGTAATCATGGATATACAATCAGCAAAATTTAGCCTCAAGAGTCGATTTTTAATCACAACCTCATGACAAATGATGATTTACCCTTAAGAACGACGTCACCCAATATATCATCGGGCCAAATCTTTCGTTCATCATAAGTGGATTACTCAGACTTCACCCCAACACATAGTTCAAGGCCAAAAATCACGACCAATCAACATGCATCAATACAATTTGAGTTCTACTAAGTTGGAAACAAGCAAAATCATCAATATAACTCAAAATTGGGGACCAAAATTTTTTGGATCTCACCCAAACCGACATGGTAATTTTATTGAGCATGCTTCACAATATGAGTTCCCAACCTTAATAAAAACAAGTATTTAACACTAGAAAACTTACCACAAGTGAATATTACAAACGGAGAAAGTAAAAACTGAAGCTTTTTGTTCTTCTACATTGGTGACCCACAAAACCCAACCAGAGAGTGACGATGGCGATGGTGGTGAAGTGGTGGAAATGGTTGGGTGAAAGAGGGAGAAGATTTTTGTTGTAATTTGAGGGAATTTGGAAGTGAACATTGGAGGTTTGAAATAAAAAAAATGGTGGAAGTAGGAGAAGAGAAGTGGTTTGAAAAGAAAAAGAAGAAGAAAGGTCGGTCGGGTCATCACCTAGTCGGGTTGGTCAACGGGTTAAGTCAGTTAAAGTTCAAACTTACCGTTGGTGTGGCGCAACATGCGACTCACACCTGACAATGTGCGGACCGCATGGCGTACCGCATATGCACCTTTTTCTCCCCTTGGTTTGGCCAGGTATATGTTTCACCATGCGACGGAGGTGCGACGTGCACCTAGGCTCGTGCGGTCCACACGGCCTAGTGCACATCGACTCCAAATGGTCAAATTCCTCCAGGCAGTCTATTTTGGTATGCGGTGCACTGTGTGACGTTGTTTTACCTTGTTCAATTTTTCACTTCATGAACTCCTGCAAATCACTAAGAACAACAACGTGTAAAGAAATTTAAAGAAAATACTTGGGTTGCCTCCAAAAGAAGCGCTAGATTTTACATTGCAGCTCGACGGTAGTGCCTCAATTCTCAACAGTTGTCGGATGGCATGCCAATCCGGTTAGCGTGGCCCCATCCCCAGAGGTGAAACTGCTCCATCAATATCTTAGACGAGTCATGATGTTGCTCATTTGACAATAAATCAAATGCGGGCATCTTTCCCACTTCACACTCTTCAAGAGCATCATCCCACTTTCCCTTTGATTTTATCACCGATATTACCTTCAAATCATCCGGAGGTCTCGTCGGTTTGCAAACATTGAACGTCACTACCTCATCCCCCACTCAGAATTTGAGTTCACTGAGTTCTGCATCAATGAGGGCCCTCTCCGTAGCCAATAATAGTCATCCCAGAATAATGGGCACCTCCACATCTACCTCACAGTCCAAGATGACAAAGTCTGCATGAAGAATTAGTTTGTCCACCTTTACCAATATATCATACAAGATTCCTACAGGGCGCTTGATAGACTATAGAAGTAGGTTTGGGAATACCCAATCCTAGCTTTTTGAAAATCACAAAGGGCATCAAGTGTATGCTTGCCCCCAAGTCGTACAAGGCCTCTCGGAATACAAACAATCCAATTGTACATGGTATGGTGAATGCACCCGGGTCTTCTCTCTTTGTAGCCGCATTGCTGGTCATTACTGCACTACAACTATGTGACATCTCAATCATGCCCACGTCTACCACCTTCTTCTTTTTAAGTAATTCCTTCATAAATTTGGAGTATCTTGGCATCTGCTTTAGATCTTCGACCAAAGGAATGTTTTGGAAAACTTATTGAACATGTCAACAAACTTGCTAAATTTTTGTTCTTCCTTCTTCTTATTTAGCCGATAAGGATATGGAGGAGGTCCTTTGGGAGTTGTGGTAGGTATGCTTTGCACAAGAGGAGGGTCTACCTCATCGTTGATGGTTATTTGGGGATAGGGCTCTACCTCCTCTTTATATTCATCATTTTCAACACTTTCCGGGGCACTTGATGCTCCAAATTCTTCCCTCGCCTCCGGAGTGTTGACCACATTCTCATGCACCACCTCTTCATCTTTGTCTATTGGTCTCTCGCCTACTTCAATCATAGGCTCCTTTGGTTTTTTCACCGGTTCTACACTGGGTCCTCTTATTTTTCCGGTTGTTCGTCCACTCCTAGTAACAATATCCATGACATGCACGTAACCTTTAGAATTGGTATTTTGGCGCTACTAAGAAGCGATGTTTTCATCTCTGGACTCATTTGAAGAAAGGTGATCCATTTGGGTTGCAAGTTGCTTAATGGAGGTTGAATGAGAACTCACGGTTCTATGAAGTGTTGAGACTTTGCTTTTAAGCTCATATACCCCTGTGTGTGTTGTGTCCACTTTTTTTAGCACCAAGGAAAACATGTCCTCCAACTTAGAATGTTCGGGGTTACTTATGGTCGGTTGATGGAAGGGATTAGCTTTGTTTGGGGGAACATAAGGACATCACTGGCTGTGTTATTGATCATACCTGTCCCGGTCATTTCTTATCCAACCTTGATTCTCTTCCCTTGGTTGATAGTATCCGGGATGAGAACCCGCCATCACATAGCTTGCCGTCAACCACAACCATGAGCTCTTCGTCATTAGCTTTTATCTCCAACGTATTCAAGGAATTCACACCTTTCTCACTAATGACATGATTTGCCAAGAGATTGATTTGGTTCATCATTTTGGCCATCGTTTCGTCTTGGATTTCCCTCCTTTTTCTGATCTCAATTGCCAAGATGGATGGGGCTAAATCTGATATTGGCAAATCTGCCTCTCAGGTATACCAAGCTTTGGTTTTCGTCATCCGCTCTAAGAAGGCTGAGGCAACAGGAAATCGCATATCCATGAAGGTGATACCTCTAAGGTTGTCGGCCATTGTCCTGTTCAAAGAGTTTAACGATTGATAGAAACTTTGGAGAAATACATTGTCCGATAGCTCATGATTTGGACACAAAACAAACTTCTTCTTAAAGCGCAACCAAGCCTCATGTAATAGTTCATCTGGTAGTTGCCTGAAGTTGGTAATCTCGTCTCTTAGTTGCATCATGCGAGACGAAGGAAAGAATCTCGAAGTGAATACTTCGACCAACTTAGCCCAAGATGTTATAGATCCATCCGGTAATTCTTCAAACCACACCGCGGCTTCTCCCATCAAGAAAAAAAGGAAATAAGCGCAACCGGATGCACTCCTGAGAGATGTTTTGAATGATGTATGGTTGGCAAATCTCCCTGAAGTTCCTAATATACCGGTTGGCATTTTCATGTGTTGCTTCACCAAATAGACCTTTAATTTGGATTAAGTGGAGCATGGTATTAGTCACATGAAAAACAACATTTCCCACCGTGGGGGATAGGCGGATTGCACCTACACCCCCTTGCATCATAGGCTCAGCCTCGTCGGCTTCCATGAAACTGTCAACACTCTCATTATCGTCTGCTTCGTTCATAGACTAGCCTACTTAATCAAAACACAAACAACAAACAAAATTAAAAGAAACAAGTAGTCTCAAGGTGATTTCAAAACAACAATAAAAAATAGCTATCAACTCAAGTCCCCGGCAACGACTCCATTTTTTTGATGAACTCTCAAATTGTGCTCTCTAATAAGGAGGCCACGACGATCGTTCAACAAAACAATATTTATAAGCCCAATGAGTGTTGGGGTCGTACCCAAGGGACTTGGGGTAGCCAATCTTTGATTGTTAACGAATTGAAATCAAAATGAGAGTAATTGCCCAAAATAAAAAGTAAAAGGATGGGGGGAATTTGGAAAGTTATCACTACGATCGCAATTCAATTTAAAAGAAAGAAATTAAAGGCGGGTGAACCAAGTGAATTAGACGACTAGGGTGCATATCCGATGAGATCATCAATTCACTTATATTCTCACTTATTGGCATAAGTAGCGCTGGTCATAGGTGTGGAATGCTTATCTCTCTATCAACATCCACATTTCTGACGATTTTGGGTAGAACATCATAGGTTTGATTAACATTCAACCAACATATGCTTGGGGAGGTCACACTATCTCTAGCTTAGACCCTTAAATGGGAGATTCCTACGATAAGAGCTATTTCTAGCCTCAAATCTAGATGGATTCCCAAGTATCCACTAGAAATTTCACATCTACAACCATGAAATTCTCTTTCAAGCAATCACATAGTCAAGTAATGTAAATTAATGTTTGCAACCACCAATTTTAGGATTAGAACATGGTGAAATTACTAGACCCATATCAAATAAGCAATTATAAATAGGAATTAACAACACCCACACCCATTAGCTAAGCACCCATCATCAATACACCCCTAGACTAGAGAATTTAGCCACTCATAGTAAGAGAAGAAGAGATACCATCTGGGTAATTCAAAATCTCTTCCATTATAGCTGAATCTCAAGTTCTAAAATCAATTTAGGCACAAAAATTGTTAACCAAGAGATTTGGATTGAAACTCTCTTTTCGATGGAGGTGAAATAATGTTTACAAAGCTCCAAAGTCTTCAAAATAATAAGAATGATAAAAGTTATTTATAATTGTGCCTGAAAAGGCCTTTTATAGTTTTCTAAAACGTCACTATTAATTAGGACAAAAATGCCCTTCGAGCATTGTGCGGTGCGACGTGCGGTTCGCACGTTGTGATGTGCGCATCGCACACCGCCACCAGTTGAACCAGTGACTTCAACTAGAATTTGGAGCTCCGTGCGAAGGGGGTGTGATTCGCACCTCAGGGTGTCCTATTGCTTTCCCAAAGATAAAATTGCTTCCGTTCTAAAATCCATTGCCAAGAAACTAGATAGCTTCAAGATGCAGGTAGCTAATTCTGTTATTAGTAGAAGCCTAATACAGACAGGACATGAACATCATTTCAACCTAAAGAATATACATTTCATAATGGTATACATTTTGAATAAGATAACAGTGTACATACATGTTCAAGAAAAACACCATCTAAAAATGTTCCAATTGTACAATTGCAGGCCTTTGTGTATGCCATCCTGATGCAAAAAGGATCCAGTATACATTTTGATTTCAAGAGGCTTCCCTTAATAGACAGAACTGGAAGTTTGTTAATTTCAGGCCACCATTCTACATGAATTCACAAAACCATATATTCCTATCTGCACTTGACACTGCTTGTCAAATATCATCAAAGATTTCACCTTGAATCCACAAGTACTGGGAAGCATTATTGATTTAGTTGCCACATTTATGCTTCCGGGAAAAGACGTGGATCTGTTCAGCACTATTTGGCTTCTTTTATTGACAGCACTTGACCGATTTTGGCTGGTTATTTGCTTAAGGCTTGAGAGAGAACCATTTGATATCTCTTTAGTATAAACTCGTTCAAAGTTGTCCCCTGGTTGCCTATCCTCCAGAGCATTCAAGATTGCCCTATCATCATGTCCCACATCATCTGAGATTTTCTTGGCCTCGTTAAGGAAACCAATTGCTCGCCATGCATCTGCAACAAGTTGAAGAGTATTCTTCGTGGGAGATACTCCCATCTCGTCCATAATTAGGAGGAACTCTTCAGCCTTCCCTGGTTGTTTTGCTTCTCCATAACCCCATATGAGGGTCTCAAAGGTTTTCAAGTTAGGAGATACATCCATTTTGCACATCCTTTCAAATACCCTCAGAGCATACTCCATTTTTCCAGCACTGCACCATCCACTGATGATTGTTGTGAACATTACGACATTTGGATGTACACCTGATGAAGCCATAACAATCAACAGGGCTTCAGCTTTTTCAGGTTTTCCAGCACGCACATAGCCTTTAGCTAGAATGCTGAATGCATGGCTATCAGGTTCTATACTGGCCTTAATCATGTCATCAAATATCTCTTGGCATTTATCCATAAGTCCAGCTGAACTCCATGCATTCATGATCGTACTAAATGTCACCACATCTGGTTTCACCACAAACCCTTCCATCAATGTAAGTGTCTGCACATTTAATCAATGAATAAGACAAATGTCACGTTTAGAATGATGCAACATTCTTTCTATTCTCCTTTTGTTTCTCCAGAAGGCTTGAAGCTACACCAAATAACACTACAGTGACTTCCACCCTTTTTAAGTATGCTTCGTAGCAAGGGATATTTATTTGCTATTTATATGTGAAAACTGATATTAATACATGCAAAATTAAAATATCTCCATTACCAATTTGTACATGAAAAAGAATAATGAAGAATGGTTTCCCAGTACGAAGTTCTTAACGTTACACAACTTAATGATCAGTAAATTACAACAACATACACAGTGGAATCCCACAAGTGGGGTCTGGGGAGGGTGGTGTGTACGCAGCCTTACCCCTACCTTGTGAAGGTAGAGAGGTTGTTTGCGATAGACCCTCCGCTCAAGTAAAGCATATCAAAACAGGTATGAGAGAAAGACAGCAGAGAAGAAGCCATGTTGAAAATAATAGAGAAAAGGATAGTAGCAATAACTTAATGATCAGTAAATTGTCGGTATAAAACCAATATGGATGCATACCTCATCAACACCATTAGTATCAGTGATATCGAGAAAGCCTTTGATGAGAGAGTTGAATATTACTAGATTAGGAAGTACACCAAGATCCTTCATCTTGTAAACAAATCTCAATGCTTCTGTCATATTTCCCTCTTTACAGTACCCATCCACGATAATACCACATGTTCGATGATTTGGTGCCACTTTGTGATTTTGCATTTGAAAAATCATTGTTTCAGCTCTACCAGTCTCCTTGTTTCGTGCATAAGCTGTTGCTATAGTATTGTAAGTAACAACATCAGGTTTTACACCAGCTGCAACCATTCTGTGAACCACATTCCAGGCTTCTGCAATTTTGTTCTTGTTACACCAAGCTCGGACCAGAATATTATATGTTCTGTCATTAGGTTTCACATTCTCTTCAAGAGACATAATTTCCAGAAGTTTCAGAGATTCTTCAGGCTTACCAATGATTCCAAACCCTTTAATTAATGTATTAAAAGTGCTAGTTGTGGGCTTACATCCTTTCTCCCTCATTTTCTGGAACACTTTCATTGCCTCCTTAAGATTTCCAGATTCAGAAAAAGCATTTATCATGGCATTGAAGAATATGGAGTCAGGTTTTAGTCCATCTTGCTCCAATTTGGAAAGAAGCAAGGGAATCGACTTGAAATGTTTCTGCAGAGTCAAGGCAGCCAAAACAGTTGTATATGTCACAAGAGTTGGCCGATGTCCTTCTTCTGTAAGACCCTTAAAAATTGAGTGGACCTCTTGTGGTTTTTTCCTCTCAATCATAATATTCATCAGTTTTGTTCTTGAACGAACAATTTGGCAACTCATACTCTCCCAGCAGGTAGTGCAGCGAGATTGACGTGGAGAATTCGCCGTAGCTGAAATAAGATGATCTTTGTTTTCATGTAGAGGAGATTCCTGCAGAAGTTATCACTCACTGGTAACTGAATAGAGAGCTTATAACATATATACAAGAATAAACTAGAAGCATAACTAAGCTGTCATAAAAATACATTAAGTTGTGCGACAATACCACGGTGGAAGATGCAGAAATCTTCGACTTGCCTGAACTTGTCCCATTCTTCTTTTTCTCAAAAATAATAGACTTTGCTACCTCATTTCCAAATTCTCCCATACTCTGCTTATCCAATTCTTAATTTTCCTGCTGCTTACAATGATAGCAATATTAATTACCTCTATTTATCTATCTATCTCACAGAAGCTTACCGCTGCCTCAAGGACATTTTCCCTGCAAAATTGAGGCTTATTAAGATAGTGATGAATAAAAAAGCAAAGAACGCTGGGAAACAAGCAAGACTGAGCTGGAAGAATTTCATGATACCAAGCCTTCTAAAAAGGACTTTTCTACACCAGATGTATCAACAAGGCAGAGTACAGGCTTCAAAAGAATTCAACTTCTCAGCGCAATAGAAAGCCAATTATATTAAAGTACTATTCTGGTTATTCTAGGCAAAAAAACGTCAGTGTTGCAGTGTTGGGGCCAGGAGAATGGAGGGATGGGGAGGTAACTTATAAGGGAACAAAAAGAAGCGAACACTCAATAAATTAGGGATGGGGGTGCGGGGGTGAGGGAAGAGTATATTTTAGAAGAAATTTTCAGTTCTTTTCAATAAGTAAATATTGAACAGTCAAAAGAGCAGAAAATTTTGAAAAGCTAAATGGGGCCACAGCACCCACCTGCCCAAACTCCGCCTTGGCCATTCTGTTATCGTGAAACTTGAAAGAATCGCTAGGACTAGTGCCATTGGGTTTTAGAGTCTTACAGAACATAAAGGTGTTTAGTTGAGCCACAATATCTTTTCAGTGTTCAGAAGTGTAACTTGGCTAAGTAAGGACAAAATCAAGTTTTAGACACAGTCATTTGGAAAAGAAGGGCAGCTTTCCTGTATCTGTATCATGTTTGCACTATAATATGCAGGGGTTGTGCAAGGTAACTAAGGTCGTACTAATCCTCAGTGCCAAGATTTCAATAGGAAAATTAAGAGCAATCTTACTTTTATCTACTACTCATGCTAGACACTGAAGTAGATACTTGAAAGCAATAAATATCCACTTGATAGGTAATTAGCAGTTTGTAACAGACTATTGATAAGAAAGGTTCACAAGAGAGATTGCACTCTGAACTTGAAATGCTTATAACAAATAAAAAGCATTAGGACAACGCATTGTCACGCTGATATCTGAGTATGTAATGCTAGCAACGAGTCCATGTATGGCTAGTGAGACGCTAAGAACCCAAAAACCCATATCCACTCCCCTCTTTCGGGGGGGAGGGGGGATCCTTGAACTTTATTGGTTGTTCATGTACAGATTCTATTAATTTACCGGTTACAAATTCTATTCTTTGTTGGGGGTCAGGGGCGTCTCAAACATATTGGGGACCTAAAGTCAACCTCTAACGAGGCGGCTTAACTTAATTCTTTTTATATATTTATTTCTTTAAAATTTATTTTTCTATCTTTTTTAGACGCAAAATTATTAATAATTTTCCTAATAATTCTTTTCCTATTGGTAATATAGCTAATTCATTCAATCTCTCTTGAGAAATTGTTAATCTTAAGTAAGATTTTATCAATTTTAATTTTGAAACTTGTTTCGGCTGAGGCAACCGTAATATGAACTGTTAACATTATTCTATAAGCAATATAGGCATTTGGAAAGGAATTGAGTTGTTTTATCGGATTGAGTATATCGATCACAATATTATTTTCTACTTTTACTAATTTCTTTAACACTTGCAATTCAGACAATAAATCTAAACCATCAATGCCAAAGTGACTATTATGCATTAGGAAATATTCAAGATTAAGACAATGTTTTATTAAATTCTAATCATATAGTAATCTCAATTTTTGATCACTAAATATATAACCAAAAATATTGTCATACGCTTTGAATTGATCGAATATATTTTGAAGTGAAAAATAGCATGGTCAACTATGTATAAAAAGTAATCGACTCTAAAAGATTCTTCTAGAGACATTGGAATTTTATTACAAACCTTCTTGTCAAATTTCTTCTTTCCACGTAAAACTCTACTTAGTTTTTCTTTCTTCTTTTTTTTCGAAAAATATGAGTTGTTTTCCTTAAAAGATTTCAGTAATTTTTTTCTTTTAGTATATATAACTATTTATATATGATAATATGGGGTCTCCATAATTATGGGCCCTAGGCAATTGCCTAAGTGGCCTAATGGACGAGACGCCCTGTTGGGGGTTCTTTAGCACATAAAAAGGGTCTAAGCCAAAATTACTGCGTTTGGATGAAACACGGTGCATCTGCCACAACCCAGGGGGTCAAGAGCTGCAATAAACTCTAATTTCATATTAGAGGCAACATAAACTGGGCAATTGTAAACAAACCCCGAGTACTGAATTTTCCATAAACTAAAAGAGAGAAGAGGACAGATAATCCATGAATTCCTTGGTCATGAAACAAATTTCAATTCTGTTACTATAAGCAGTGTAGTGTATCCAAGTAAAGAAGATGATAAAAGAAGAAGAATTACCATTAAGCTAATTCAGTAGCAGAAATTTCACAACGGGGAAGATGGGTGGCACCTGTTGAGTATGAGGAGAAGAAAAGTTGCATGGTTGCAGAGTTAGAATCTGCATGTAAGACATGGGATTGTTGTGTAGTGGCATTTGTTGGTGTGATGTTATCCGCAAATTTTATCAGAAATTAAGCTCCAGATTTCTTCTCCTATTCAATCTTGAGGCTGACAGTTTAATGAACAGCTAAATTTACAAACTAATATTTGTGGCTGTCTATTTCGCCACGTCTTTTCACTTCTGTTAACTCTTTTCTCTTAGGCCAATTTTGGAGCAAAATGACCCCTATAGTTTTGACCAACACTAGAAAGCATCCTATGTTATTAGCTGGAGCAACAATAGTCCTCTACCTTTTCAAATTTAGAGCACTTCAAGTCCAAGCCAACCATTTGCCATCCATCTCAAGCCTGATTTGTGAAATCCAAAGACACCTCAAGTCTTTGCATTTCTTCACCAAATAAGAAGAACCAAGGTAATATCGAACCAATTAGGCAATTTCACCTCAAGTCTCTTTGTTTTATGTTTCCGTATACTGAATAATAGGTTTTCATTATTGGCACATTTCAAATACCGCATATGGATGATGAAATTCAGAGTTTTTTTATTTTATTTTTTTAATTATTTTAACGACCCTTGGGTTGGTCAGGGGATGAGCAACACCCCCAGGGCTTAACATAAATAAAACAAAGCAGGAAAATACAAAGAGGGGGACATAAACATTACCTCCGATCCTATGGTGGTTCATAAGTCAGCCAGCCTACTAAGGCCGGCTAACTCATCCCCGATACTAGCATGGAAACCTAGAAACTATGCACCTACGAGAGGACTCCTCTCAATACAACGTATCTAGGAAAGCAATAAATAAGGGAGACTCTCCCCTTTACATAATAAAAGGAAAAGCCTAAAAAAGGAAGGAATTCTTCATAGAAGCTATAACCTAAATGGGAACAGCCTAGATGAAGAACGCCAAGTATCACCAAAAAGGGTGTAGTGGAACTACACAAGCTGCAGCTGGGTGCGCAATCCGTAGATGCAACACAAGGAATAAGATCATGGACGTTTCTTGATCTTTTTGGTCTTCCGACGTCTGAGACTAGCTAGACCAACCTTGTCTAGCTGGTAGAATCCCCGAACACTGTGCGGTAGTTGTTGTGTAGTAATGTAGTGACCCAGTGTAGTAAGGGTGTGAATACGCTTAGATGAAGCATCTGCAGTAAAGTTGGCTTCACAGTATGCATGGGTACAAATAAAGTACTGAAACACTGTAGAGATGTCCGCCAGCCACTGAGTAAGGTGATGGAGGTTCCATGGAGGTTTAATCTGATGACTTATCCATTTAGTAAGCAATTTGGAGTCAACTTCAAGAATGACATGTTGGAAACCCTGTTTTATGCACCAACGTAGTCCATATGTATCCGCCTCTAACTCCACTTGGTTGTTGGTTCCTTCACCTAAGGGTACAGTATAAGCAAAGATGAGATTACCCAAGTGATCGCGAAGGATGCCACCAGCTCCAATAATTCCCGGATTACCCAAGGCACTACCGTCACTATTAAGCTTGACAAGACCAAGCTTGGGTTTAATACAGGAAACTTTAGTAATTTTCATCTCCTTTGTGCATGCATCCATGCAAGCAATAGTCTGGATCCAGTTAGAAGGCCACTGGATGTAAGGAAAAGCAACTCTAAGAAGGTTGGAGATGTCTTTGAAAATTGCAAACTTCACTCTGGCAAGATTCAAATTTTTCCCTCCACACTTAGTCGCACACCTGTTTTTCCACAAGTTCCAACAAATAAAAATGGGGGTGGAGTGTAGAATAAGCTTTTGAACATCATTGCTATGCTTGCGTAGCCACCATCCCATAATAAGTGTCTTGAGCGAAATCATTTCATGTCTAATCCTAAGAGAAGCCGAGAAATAATTCCAAATGTTTTTAGCAAAGTGGCCGCTACTGAAGATATGATTGATAGTATCCGGATCCGTGTTTTAGAAATAAAAGCAATCTGAAGGATCATAGCCAAAGGAGGTGATCTTCTCATCAGTTGGCAACTTACCCCATAAAGCTCTCCAAAGTAGAAGGGAAACCTTAAAAGGAATATTTTTGTGCCAAGTGAAATGATCGGATAAAGTCCTCGTTCTATGATGTCTTACAAGGTGCCATGCCGAAGAACAAGTGAAGTTGTCATCAGAATTCAACTTCCAAATTCTTGATTCGGAGTGTCTGGTTGAAACTGAAATCTGGTAGAAGTAATAAGAGGAATGAGCTGAGGAGGAGTAATCTGATAAATAATCTGTATGTTCCATTCCCCGTCGACAAGAAAGTCCAAAACTTTGACATTATTAGCTCTCCCCTTTTCTTGTCTGAAATTAGCTAAGGGTCCAACCCCTAACAAGTCATCCCACCAAAAGCAACAAGAGCCCGAATGTAGTCTCCAATGAATATGAGGTTCGGTAGTAGATTTGTTGCGCATCATATGCATCCAAATTAGTGACTGGCCAGTGTCCCATTTTTTGATGATGGGATTCGCCCTTTGGCAGTATTTAGCTCATATAAAATCACTCCAAAGTGTTGATTTGGCCCTGAAGATCCACCACTATTTGTATTGAAGAGATTTACACACATCTGCAATTTGTCGCACTCCAATACCACCTTCATCGTAGGGATAGCTAAGATTTTTCTATGAAGACCAGTGATACTTTTTCTTTTCATCTTTCCATCCCTAAAAGAAGTCAGCGGTGACACTTTCGATTTTTTTTATAGTAGTTTTTGGAGGAGTAATGGCCGAGAGAAGATGAATGGGAAGTCACTAAAGAACATATCTCACAAGTGTGGCTCTACCACCATAACTAAGGATTTTTTAGTGCCATCCTCTAATTCTTCTAACCACCTTAGAAACCATGTATGTCAAATACATAACTCTTTGTCGGTCGATGTAAAGAAGGCATCCCAAATAAGTAATGGAACTTTGCTTCTAATTGAATCCAGTAACATATTTCACTATATTACATTGTCTTGGAGTGCATTAGATTCCATCATGAAATGACTCTTGTTCTTATTGATTAGCTGCCCCGAAGTCTGTTCATAAAGAGTCAAAGTCTTCATCATAAGCTATAGAGTTTCCTTTCTGTCGGAGGAGAAGATAATGATATCATTCGCAAAGCTCAAATGATTAATCTGAGGGCCTCTTTCCTCCATATAAAACCCATGGTAGAGATGATAATTGTGAAGACTATTTAGCATCCGGGATAATACCTTTGCACCTAAAATAAATAGGGCAGAAAGCAAGTGGATCACCCTTCTTGAGTCCTCTGGTAGAGTGGAAAAAGCCATGTCTAGACCCATTAACAATGACAGAGTACCAATTGTTTGCCATAGTTTGCCGGATTATATCTATGATGGTCTCACCAAACCACATTCTTCTCAGAACCAGACAGGTGTAGGACCATGAAACTATATCATACGCTTTAGCCATGTCAAGCTTGATTACCACATTTTCACCATCAATAGGCTTCTTGATACCATGAATGATCTCCTGTGCTAGCATGATGTTTTCAGAGATACTTCTTCCTTTTACAAAACCAGACTGGTTAGGTGAAATAAGGCCGGGAAGAATAGGAGCAAGTCTGAGGCATATAAGCGTTGAAATAATTTTGTTGGTAAAGTTGTTGAGGCTAATGGGTCTGTAGTCTGAAAGCGTATTCGGATGGTCTACTTTTAGGAGCAAGACCAAACAAGCATGTGATAAGAACTTAGGCATAGCATGACCATAGAAGAAAGAATGAACCACAACTAGTAAATCATCCGCAATAATCTCCCAGCAAGCTTGGAAATTTTTTCCATTCATACCATCTGGGCCGGCAGCAGAATTTGGATTCATGGAGAATATAACATGTTTCAATTCCTCAAGGTTAGGCATAGCTTGAAGACTATCATTCTGATCATCCGTAGCCATTCTGGGAATATAGTTCAATATATTCTCTAGAATGTAAGCCTCTTCACCAGTAAAGATGTTCTGAAAATGATCAAAAGCATCTCTGGCAATTAGCTCATCTCCCTGAATATACTCCCTATCTTCATTAGTAACCTTGTGAATGAATAACCTTCTTCTTCTACCTCTGATCAAGTCATGGAAATACTTAGTGTTGGCATCCTAATCCTTAAACCATTGTAGCTGAGTTTTTTTGTTTGAGAATAGCTTCTTCTAACTTCAAAAATCTTATGTATTCGGAATTAAGGGCATGTAGATTCATTCTATTCTCTTCATTATTAGAAACTATGAGTTTATCTTCCACAACTTTAACCAGTTCTTCATACTCTTTGACCTTAGCAAAAATATCACCAAATTCACTTCTCGACCATTTACTAAGGGTGGAAGAAAGCCTTTTCATCTTCTGGTGGAAGGACCACATAGGATTCCCTGTCATCGCTCTATCCCAGCAAGACTTCACAGTGTAAAGAAAAGTGGGATTATCCACCTGACATTTCAAGAATTTAAAATACTTTATAGCCGTGTCTTGCCTAGCATTCATATCCAGTAACAAGGGGTTATGATCAGATCCAGTAGATGGAAGATGAGTAACTAAAGTGTGAGGAATTATATATAACCAACTGTCGGACACCAAAGCTCTATAAAGTCATTTCCATATTCTAACATTCATATCCCGTTGATTACACCATGTGAAATCTGAGCCATGATACCCCAAATCTGTGAGTCCACAAGCTTCAATAACACCAATAAACTCAAAACTTTTCTGCATGTTGTACGGAATACCTCCAAGTTTCTCTTTGGTAGAACTAATAATATTAAAGTCACCAACAATGCACCAAGGAAGACTAGAAGTAGCATGATGAAGTAGTCTATCACAAAGAGGCCGTCTGAGAGCATCTTTGCATTTGGCATAAACAAATGTCATGAGAAAAATGGTTGGATGCTCAACATGAGTAATCTCACAAGTGACCTATTGGTCGTCCATATCAATAACTCTACAATCAACTTCTTGAGTCCAGAAGATCGAAATCTTACAATTAGGATTACAAACAGCATTATCCATAGCAAGGTGAATTCTGAAGCTCTGAAGATGAGAATTATTAGAAAAAGGTTCAAGGATGGAAATAATGGAAGTTTGGTGTATATGTTTGAGTGACTTTAGTCTGTCTGTGACACCTTTGGTATTGATACCTCTAGCATTCCAAATAATTGTATTTATCATTGATTGGATTTGGATTTAAAGGATCTAGTATTTGGTCTACTAGGAGGAGCAGGGATGTTTGTAATTTTGGGGTTGTGGTGAATGCCACTGCGAGAAAGGCCATGTTCACCAGCTAACTATTTTATTTCATCATCTGTGACACTAGTAGTAACTCTGGAAGGAGTAAAAGTTTTAATCAAATGTTTAACGGTCTCTTCATCTTTTTCGTCTTCAACTTCGCCTTGAAATTCTTTATCGAACTCATCATCTGAATGTATTACTCTATACTCATCAAGTTCATTTTCATTTTCAGGAGGTGAAGATGGAGCAACATTAAGGGTGCAAATCGAAAGGTCAAATTCTAGATTTCTTATGGGAGCGACTTGGTCAAGAAGAACAAACTGGGAACAAGAGTTTTTAACTCTTTGATCATCTCGATTCTTATCACATGTAGCACTAAAACTGGTAGCAGTAGCTATTTGAGATTGTTGCAACTGTTCTCTCTGTTGCTTTCTTATCCTAGTTTCCTTTCTCTTTCTAGTCTTGGAATTGGAGGTCTGATTAGAACCACCAGACATAGCTTTGAATTCCATGGTTGTATCCTTAGAGGCAGACTTAAAATGCATATCAGGAGTGTTATTATGCAGCTGATCAGTACACAAGCCTTTGGAGTTGATACTGGATGCAGTCCCATGCTCTTGATTTTTTGACCTTGAATCAGCAGTCTTGTCAAACCTCAAACCATGAGATGCCTCTTGCATCTGATCAGAACCATTACTATTTCCCCCAAGCTGTGAAGAACTCAACAAGTGCATTGTCCTATAATTAACAAAATGGTCCTTGGGAATCTGATTAAGAGCTAAACTTTGGCCATGATGAAGAGCTGAAGTTTTTTCATTCTCTTGAGCTAAATCTGTACCCAAAACTGAACCTAAACCATTTAATTGGTGAGCATTAGAACAATGTTGTTGGATCCCATCCTCAACTAAACCTTGAGCCTGATTTGAGACCAATGAAGATTCCAAATCATGCATCTGCTTAAAGTCAAAGAACGCACCAAAACCATGAACTTGAATAGCAAAAGAAGTTTGACCCAGAGCCTGATTTGGAACCCCTTTTAGAACACTATCAGCACTCAAAAATTGACCTGTTTAGACCTCACCACATATGCATGATTTGCGACCAAGTTTCTTGCCATATCTGAGCTAGAAGTTACCATGATTCTGGTTTGAACACAAGTTTTTCTGCTGAATCTAAGCATAATCACAAGCATAATTTTCTGCCTGAATATCAGCCAAAACTGTACCCAAAAAACTTATTTGGTCCGACCCCAATTGTTGAGCTGAATTACCCAAGTTTTGAGGCTGATTTAAGCATAAATTTTGAACCCCATAAGTATTCAAATTCTGAACCAAATTTGCAACCAACTTCTGAATATTTTCTGAACCCATAAGCTCATGAATTTTCTAAACCAAAGCAGTGCTCAAAATATTTTGATGAATAGTAGTAACAGGATGAACTGTGGTAGCAGGGGCGCTAGAGTCATTTCTATGGTCAACCGGTGGGTTCTCATGCAAAACATGAGACAAATCCCTCCCCTTGGATACCCCTTCCAACAAGTTAGTAAGTTTCTTCTTTTTCCCTCCATCCATACCTCCATCAACTTTAGAATCGGATAAAACATCAACAATAAGATTTGAGGGGTCACAGGGGTGTGTGAGCATTGAGTCAATACATGGGATTCCTTTGCTTTGCAATTTTTCTACATCATGAAGGGATTTTAGGGGAGTGGGAATAACAGAGTTCACAGGGAGATGGGGTGATTGATCCTGCACACCAGGATCAACATAATCAATAGAAGTTTCAAGAGTTTCAGCTATGATACCTGCTATTTGTTGATTTTGGGTATGCTGAGTTATTTCATTTTGGTTCCTGGGGAAACAAGTTTATATATTTGTCTTTGATGTTGATATACCCTGAAGTTTCTCTTTTTTTGTACTTGCCAATGTTTTTCCTGTTAGTTATTGTTATCATTTGGAGCATTTTGGTGCAACCTTTTGGTATTATAAGTACTAGCAATAACTTGGTGAGAATCATCAATTTTGGTCGGTTCTTGATTCGTTTCCCCTGTAACCTGGTTGTCCTTGGTACCATAAACACTACCAAAGACATTAGTAGCATCGGTTTAATCTGATGGGATGCAATTACTGAGTTTTTATTTCACTTTCTCTATCTTGGTTTTGCTGCATTGATTGCTAAGCCTCGTTTAACAAAATTGACTACTTTTTGTGGTCGTTTGTTACCAGGCATGGGATTTAGTCCATGGGTTGGCATATTACATGGGCCTATTTTATCCCACCTTTTATATGGGATAGTAATTTTATTATCTTAATACAAATAGTAGGATAAAATAGTGTTTGGATTAGCAATTTCTCACACCAAACATGGAATAAAGTTAGTCCCAAATTTTATTTTGGAATTATTATCTTTATTCCTTGTACCAAATTACTCCTCATGTACAATATCTAAGAAAGTATTGTTGTGTAGGATTGGATTGAAATCGAAAGACTCATCGAATTAAATTCCTTTTTTTAAAATTAAAGTTTGGTCCGTAGATCAATTTTATTAATAATCAAAGTTTGAACAAACAAAATTGAACCAACGACCTAAAAAATAAAATCGAAAATGAAAACAAATGGCCAGGTCCAAAACAACTGACCTGACCCAAAATAATAAAAAAATCCATCTATAGGATTGTGGGTCAGTAATATTTAAGAAGATTATTTGACATTCTTCTCTTTAGCTTCCGTCAGCACCTGAAAATGTTGCCTGAGGCCTGTCACTGGAACTGTCGACTTGAGCAGCTTTTTCTTTGGGTGATCTTTATGTTTATGCTTCCTCTAATCGATTATGAACTTCATTTTGCTGCTTCACATTTCTAAGGTTTAGAGTTTTAACTTCCCCTCTCCTTTCTAGATCTTTTTTCATCATATTTTTGATGTTAATCTGATCTTTTCTCCTAATCCAGGTGGTTGGGGTATCTCTTCCCCAAGGGTCTGGAGGAGATGAAGAATAAGAAGAAGAAGAAGGATGAGGTTGTCATCTGGGATCAACTGGTTTATCCTATGTAAGACTTCCTCTCCTTCTATATTTTATGGATCTACAGGCTAATTGATTGATACCTCTGTGTTGATTTTGTCTGGATATAGGTGAAGTCCCTGCATGCTCTCATCTTCTTTCTTAGGGGTTATTGTTAATCTCCAATCTTTCAGATCTCGTCTAACCCTTCAAGCATTTATTTATGGTGAAGTGTATTTTTGATAGCTAGAGTAGGGTAGTCTAGCTAGATTATACATAGCTAGCATGTCTCTTTTCGGTCATACTCTCTTGTTAATATGTTTGTTGTGCATTCTATGCTCTTGTTTGTTCGCTGATATGTAAATATGATTTTTGTGATTTATGTTGAAGGTTGTTTCTGTTAGAATCTCTGGTTGCCTATTCATTGTTAATTGATTTAGCGTGTTTTCACTCTTAATGTTGGTCTTTGTGCTTTTTCAATGTTCAAGATCTTCCTTCTAATGGGTGGGAGGTCTTGAAATGAATGATATTCCTCTAATTCTTGTTGTCCAATAGTTGTATACGCAAGTGAGTCTGCAAGATAATTCTCTTCTTTGAATGTGTAGATTGTGCATTATGTTCTTTTTCTCCTTCACTTTCTCAGCTATCTCCTAGGTACCTTCCAGACCTCTTGTATTATGTTCTTTAGACTTAGTGAGTGTGTTTCTATCAGAACATTCATCATTCTATGTCTCTAGCAGTACTTTAAGGCCTCTAGAAATGCCATAGTCTCTGATTCCATGTTTATAGTGATCTCAATTCCTTTTGATTTAGCATATACCAGGCCACATTCTTGTTCCTAAAACAGAACCCATATGAGCTTGGACCCGAATTTCCCTTACATGCCCCATCAATATTGCACTTGACTCTTTCGCCTTCCGAAAATCTCCATTTTACACTACAATAGTATAACTTAGGCTTGTAGTATTTAAGCATAGCGATTACAATTGGCCACTAAATAGGAAGGCTTCTTACAAAGATACATCATCCTAATCATCTACCTGACTGTTGTTTGCACCCGAAAGATCATCCTTGAGAATGTGATATTCTCCCCATGTCTCCTTGAGTTCCTTATTTTCCATAGTTCCCATATAATGATTGTTGGTATTGCTTTATATACAACCTGCAATTTTAGGGGTTCAGGGGTAGTCCACCACTCAATGATTGACTTGTTATAGGTGAATGCCATCAGTGTTTATCCCTCTGCACAAGAAGCAAATTTCTTCCACCGCCTAGTGGATATGGAAGTTGTTAGAAAAAGATATGACATTGTCTAATGAGTATGTGTTTCATAACATCAACATCTTGAGACAATGTTGATTTCCATTCTCCTCGGGTTATTATCAGTAGAAATTCTTCTCTTCCAAACAGCCTATAAGAAGAAGTGATCTTGAAGAGTAATACCCTAGCGCAAATTAGGTCATAGTCCTTTCTTTATTCCTGCTTTTGCCTCAGTATCTGCCATGCATATTTAAGTGAGAATGTCCTATTAGACTTGACTATCCACCATGACCTGTCATTTTGATGTTCAGTGAGTAAGGGTTGATGCATTCGATGATATGCTCAGTCATCTCTTCAAAATATTTTCTAATAGTTTCTGCATATTTCACCCCCCTCCTGTAATAAACTCCTTCACTTCCACCTCCTCATATTTAACATTCTCTCCTTCAACATAGTACATAGCACCCAGATTGGTCTCGTTGTCATACCAAAACCTTGATGTCCCTGATTTTAGATGCTATCAAATATTGTGCTCTACCTCTTCTTCGATCTTCACCATTTTCCTCCAGACATGTGAAGCACTTGAGCCTAGTGTCATGATACGGTGGAGTTTCTTGAAATATTTGTTCTACATGTAAGATTTTCACAGTGATGATGTAAGGGTCCTAAAGTTCTACCAAAGTTGAGCAAAAAGTGCCTTAGAGACATCATGTATAGATCTTAGCCCCATCCCTTCTTCCACCCTACGTAAACACATCTTCTCTCATGCTACACAATGCTTATTTTTGACCCAGGTGTATTACTCTTGTACAACTTAGAAAAAATCTTATAAAGTTGGCAATGACATATGAGAGAGGGTTCATGGCAGATAGTAAGTATACAAGGATATATTATAGAACATGAGAGATCAATACATACCTTCCCCCAAAAGATAGCAATTTGTTATGGCAGGACCAAATTTTTTTCATGACCTTCTTTAATAACTCTTCAAAGTGAGATTTGTTCTTCCTTTCATAGAAAATTGGACATACAAGGTAGATGAAAGGAAAAGTCCCATATCTAACTCCTGTAATCTTTCTAATTTTATTGCACATTGCAGTACATACCTTTTTATGTAAATACACTATGGTTTTTGACAAAATGATAAGTTGACCTAATACATGTTCATAATTCCTCAACATTTTTATAATTTTCTCCCAGACCTCGAGTGGCTTGAAAAGAATAGGATTGTATCATCTGTATAAGAAAGGTAATTTACTTCAGGACTCCTCTTTGGTAATCTATATCATTTATACTTAGAATCTTGATGTAGATTATTAAGTGCTCTTGCCAAAACTTTAGCTGCAATGATTAATAGGATGAGGTATAGGAGATCTCCTTATTTGTAACCTCTTGAAGATTGGAAAAAATCAAAAAATTGCCCATTCATAAGGACTAAGTGTCGATTATTGGATACTAGCCTCTATACCATATCTATGATAACTTCTGAGAAGCCAATTTTTCTAAGCACTTTGGTTAGCAAAATCTAGGAGACTCTGTCATATGCTTCACAACCATATTGTGTAGCTTATTTTCTCTTGTTGATGTCTCTAATGATATCCTGAGCCAAAAGAACATACTCAGATATGGTCCTTCCTTTAACAAAGCATGTCTAATTAATTGAGATTATTCTTGGTAGCACTGTTACTACCCTCTTATGTAACATTTTAGAAATGATTTTGTTAGAAAATGTGCTCAGTCTTATGGGTATGAGATCATTGAAACTACTTACAACCTCTTTTTTGGGGAATTAGGACCAAGGTTATGTGAGTAATATATCTATGCATCTTCTATCCACCAAAAAAGCCCTCACCAAATTAGTCATATCTTCCCTTATAATTTTCTAACTACTTTGGAAGAATTGCCTTGAAAACCCATTTGGACCACTATTGTTATCACCATTTAAAGAAAAAACCACCCCCTTCACCTCCTCCATGGTAGGGAGTCTAATGAGAATATCATTTTGTTCCTAATTGATTATGTATGGAATATGATGCAACATTCCAAAATCTTTTGAAGTGTTACTCTCCTTGAATTGCTCCTTAAAAATATTTACAACTTCCTCTCCAATATTTTGAGTGATATAAATCATATACCCTTGGCCATTTTGTATTTATGAAATATTTATCTTTCTTCTCCTACCTTTGGCATAAGAATGAAAGAACTTTGTGTTTCTGTCTTTGTCCTGAAGCCATCTTGATAAGATATTACCAGGCACAATCCCTATAAAGCCATTCACTCGGAGCCAAGCTAAATAACTCCAAGCCCTACAAGCTCTATTCATGAAGAAAGAGGCTTTGAAGACCATTGAGGAGCATCAATCAAGGATCTACAACTTGTGGATGATCGCTTGGAATGAAGAAGAGGCTGCTAATGAAACTATCCTGATGTGCAAAACCATATGCCCAGATCTCAATTCCAAATGGTCCGGCTTATAGGAGAAATCCAAAGGAGTTTAAAGAGTTACAAAGGCAAATTGATGAGCTCCTTGAGAAGGGACTTGTCAAAGTGAGTCTTAGTCCTTGTGTCATACCGGTGATCCTTGTTCCCAAAAAGGATGGAACTTAGAGGATGCGCATTGATTGTAGAGCCATCAATAGGATAATGGTAAAATATTGTCATCCTATACCTAGGCTTGATAACATGTTGGATGAGATTTGTGGCTTAAGTGTGTTTTCTAAGATTGACCTTAGAAATGGAGATCACCAAATTCGAATGCACCCGGGTGATGAATAGAAGACGACTTTCAAAACCAAGTTTGGTTTGTATGAGTGGCTAGTTATACCTTTTGGCTTGACTAATGCCCCTAACACTTTAATAAGGTTGATGAACAATGTGTTGAAGCCCTTCATCAACAAGTTTGTAGTCATTTATTTCGATGACATACTTGTATATAGTAGAACCATTGAGGAACATGTTGATCATTTGAGATAAGTATTTGATGTTCTACTATATAAGAGGCTCTTTGCAAATCTCAAAAAGTGTTTTTATATGTTGAGAAGCTGGTGTTGATTAGTAGCTTTCGATTCTTTGTGGCATAAGCTTATTCCTTCCTAGGGTTGTACTTGTGAGGTTGATTATTGTTTGTTCTTATCTTGAAGTTGGGTTTTTAGCATGATTTCGTTAAGTATATTGCTTCTAGCATGAGTATGCTAACTGCTTCCCTTCTTTCCTTTTTTACTTGAGGTTACTGGTATACCATCATTCTTCTTAAAATCTCTCTTTATATATATTGTTGTTGCAAGGACTCCAGGTGCATTCTTATTTCTTTCACGTGTGTTAAGTGTTATATATATCTTCTGTGGCTAGCATAGCATGTTTGTAATCCTTGTTGGCTTCTATCTGTGCTAGTTTCCAAGTGTAAGCTCTATTGTTTCTGTGACTGCTTCTTTGCTATCTGCTATTTACTGCCTTTATATCTTATATGCGCTCAGTCGGCTGATGATGCCTACTGGGTACCCGTTGCTTAGCAATTAGTGCTCATACTACACTTTTGCATCTTTCTAGTGCAGATCATAGTGTGAGCTTTAACCGTTGATCATGTGGAGACTCGTGCAACTTTTTGATATTCGAGACTAAGGTGAGATCCTAACGACCAAGGCTTGACCACATCTCATCTTTTAGTACTGTTACTCTTTGTTTATTTAGAGACAATTGTATTTACTATTTTGTTATCTCTAGCACTTGTATTCTATTAGAGGCTCATATACTTTCAATACCAGGTCTTTGGGTTAGTGTAGTTTCCTTGTTGTATATATTCAGGTTGTTTGATTCCGCGTTATTCTATTTTATATCTTCTTCCGCTTATTTCTGCTTCTTGTGCATGTTTGTTTAGGTAGCAGCCCATTACTAACTATTTCAGGCTATGGAGATTGGTTCGCCTACTCGGGGATTGTAGGTGCCATCATGACATGAGAAATCGGGTCGTGACAGCTTGGTATTTGAGCTCTAGTTAACTGGTGTTTGGTATAGAAGCAAGTGTCTACATAGAGTCTTGTGAATTGGTACGATGACATCCATATCCTATCTGTGAGAGGCTACAGGGAATTATTAGGAAACGTCCTATATTATTGGCTCCTTATCGTGCATTATTGGCTATATCAACTCCTGAACATTATTTGTTTCATTCCTTCTCAGATCCCTAGGATGAGTATGGCAGCGGGTGACGACGAGGCTTCTATGCCTATTGCTTCAGTGTTTCCTCTAGCACCAGGATTTCAGAGTGAGAGCAGATTGCATCAGTTAAGTGGTTTGGGGCCAGCCCATCCGTCGGTAGGTTATATGGCTACCCCAGTTCCTCAAGATACCGTGGTTAGGGCTTCGAGTCTTTTGGATGGTGCACCAATACCCCAGGTAGGGGCAGTACCCGATTCTTCAAATGGTGCTTTAGCTATATTTGAGATCCCAGTTCTTCAGCAAGGATGTATGTCGGTATTAGAGTATGAGGCGAGGTTTCACGAGATGGTTAGGCACACTGCTAGGACTGTGCCTATAGAGTTTGAGAGAGCTTAGAGTTCCATTGGAGTATTGATATCACCGCTCCATTTGGTGACAGAGCACTGGTTTACAGCTGGGACTACCTTTCTTCAGGCGGTTGATCATACTTGGGCTATTGAGGGTTATGTCGTGAGTCATATGGAGGTAGTGGTAAGAGGTGTCAATGTCAGGGCGATTTTAGTGGTTCTCATACCTGAGGTAGGGGATTCTTTGGTAGAGATCGTATTTATTGCTTTCTATCTAGCAGGCCAGTTACAGTGTCTCCAAAGGTTTTAGAGAGTGGTTTTACAGAACAAGTTGAGCAGAGTAGACATGGTGCAGGTCAGGCTTCCCAGGATTTGCATTCAGGACGTGTAGGACATGGTGGCCGATCAGGATCAGCGAGAGCTCCACGTTCAACTTTATTTGGTGGAGGTTGTTTTCAATGCGATGAGTGTGGTCACTTTGCTAGGGATTTCCCCATGATCCCACCTTCTAGTCAGCAGGTCTTATCTCCCAAGACTCCAGTGCCACCGGCTAGAGGTGGTGTGCAGTGTAGTACGGGTGGTCCCCAGTCAGTGAGAGGTATTGCACATGGTCGTAGGGGTGGTCCCTAGATGGTTAGAGGTGGCATTCAGCCAAGTGGTTCAGGTATCCATCTTGAGTCGACAGGCACCATGCGTCAAAGTAGTGCTTCCTTGAGTTGTTGGATTTATGGAGTGGTTAGTCACTATTCTAGAGATTGTCCCTAGCTAGGGATGACCGAGACCTTAGCATCGACTACTCATGACAATGATAGACACCGATAGTCTGATGCCCCTCTTGGTTGGCCAGAGGTGGAGGTTCCCGATATCGTTACTTCAAGTACAACTTTTTATTACCATTCGCCAGTGCTGGCATTATTTTCCAGAGGTGGAGGTTCCCGAGTGGAGGCTTTGAGCCAGAGGGTGAGTTAGAATATTACGAAGTTTTCTATAGCTTAGTGGCGACCGTGGACCTCAGATATCATTTCCTTTGCCTACCGATTGGTTTGACTTGGTATTTACGGCATAGTGGACTTCTTCTGAGGTGAGGCTAGTCAGGTGATCCTAAATCCAAATGGTGTTCGAGTATTTGAAGTAGAAGCGATATTCCTTGAGTTTAGAGCTTAGTTGATGGCTACGGACTTTGTGGTATACTTACCATACTCCTTGTAGGAATTGGGATTTGTGTTTCAGTCGTTTTTTGCAGGTTGCTATCACACCCCAAGCCTACCCCTTGGATGTCACACGAGACCCAAGATCACGAGTGATCTCAAGATAACCCTCTGGCCTTAGCATGACTTAAAAGATGAACAAAACATAGGAACGGAAGCTCAACTGAAGTAATGAACAACTTAATCTGTTATATAATTAAAGTCTTAAGATTTAAGATCTAAATATATAGCTGAATATTTGACTCTATGTCTGAAAGCCTCTACTACAGGCGAGTTATTGGGATAGGCCCCCAGCTAACTCTAAATACTAAATTACTGAATAAACATACTAAATACTGAAATGAAGCTAAACTCCAAGCCCTCGAATGAGGAGAACTCACCAAGCTGGCTGGATGTGCTGCTGACCTACTAACCACGAATTTGGAAGCAGGATATAAGATCTACATCATAATAGGATGAAGCACAAAAAAGTATGTGGTCAGTACTATGGAATGTACTGAGGATGTGAGATATGCATATGATATGATAAAATATACTTGAAAGCTAAAATATACTTGAAAGCACGCTTAAAGCTGAGATCATGCATAATTTGTGATAAAACATGCTTAAAATATCCTTGAAGCTAAAATGATATGATAATAGTAAAATCTTCAATGTAATGACTCAATGCAATATCATAAGCTAAAAACATAATCATAAGTAGTAAGTCTGAAATTTAAAAGCAAAGAATCAGTACATTTTTAAACTTGAAACTATTTCTGTGGGAGGTTCTCTAACCAACATAGACCATGTGAGCTACATGGAATCTGATGTATCTGCACCATCGAAAGGACCCAATATACCTTGCCGGGGTATAAAGGCATAACTAGTGTGATCACAATGTCTAATGCCCACAGACGGGACTTAATGAACATACGGTGGCACGTAGTTCTGGGATATACAAGGGGTACGCCAACCCAATCCAACTCGGTGCTCAATACTACTCCCAAAACATACTTATAGCTCATCTTATGCTTAGGCATATCTGATGCCAAATCTATTTGAAAATCATAAGGGTATATCTTATACCATGCAGTTTACATAACTTAGGCAGACATCTCTAGATGCCAAACCTCTTATAAACATAAAGACATATCTAATGTCATATAATGCATACTTCAAAATCCTTAAAACTTAGCATAGTCATAATTCAAAATATACTTTTCTTTCTAAATTCATAATTTGAGGAATTAGGCATGCAATTTCATGATAATAGAGGCCATGTTATCTAACCATGCTAATTTTTGCTTGAAAACATGCAATTCAATGGAATCATGCTAGAATTATCATCAAACATATAGGCTCTTGAAATTATGCAAGGTATCTTAATTAAATCATAAGTAATGAGTGGGAAATCATGAATTGATACTTTAAAACTAAATCCATAACTTTTCCCCAATTTTGGTAAGAACCCTAATTTCATAAATTCATAAATCAAAGTTAAATGTGAGGATTTTGAGCATAAGGGTGAAGGGATTGCCTTATTGAATACCCACATAACTAAATTTGAAGCTTTCTTAACTTGGTACTTGAGGATGGATACTTGGAGATGAAACCCTAACTTGAAGCTTGAGAAGATGTAACTCCTTTTTTTCTTTTGGAACTTGATTAAAAGAATGGGAGAGAACTTAGGCCAAGTGGGACTAAAAACTCTTCTAAATAGGCCTAAAATGACTTAGTATAGGATTTAAAAGAGTGATAAATTACAAATATACCCCTAGACTTAAGCTTGGAAATTCTGGAAAAAGTCAGCTTCAGAGACCACAAGTCAGTCCACGGTCCGTCATACTAAAGGACGAGCCATCAACTGATCTGTCCTTTCAAATGACACTTCTGGGGGTCTAATGGAACTCAACACCATGAGTCACTCTACAGTCCGTGATTCAGGATGATGAACCGTCCTGTGACTCGTGGTTCTGAATTTATGATATGAGGATCCTCTGATCCTCAGGAATTACGGGTGGAAGGACGGGTCGTGGAATAGGTTGATGGGTCATTGACCCACTCATGGAATTTAGAGGACTTGGTACCTCTCTGAAGGTGATTCCACGAGTTACAGGATGGACCATCGTTCAAAATGATGACCCGTCAAGTCACTCGTGGAATCTAGGGAAGAAAAGCTAAATTTTGACAAACCACGTGTCACTCTATGGACCATGGTTTTGGTCTATGCATTGTGAACCAACCAGTGGTTTTGAAGATGAAAATTTTAAGGTTCAGGTCTGAAATCATGAGTCGCAGTACGGACCGTGGTTTCATTTCATGGTTAGTTATCCTGTCCGTAGTCACTGACATTGCTGCTGTAAAATACCCATAACTTCTTACTCCGGACTCAAATTAATGCACGGTTTGTGGAGTTGGAAAGAAAGCTCAAAAACCTTTAATTTGGTGGGTACTAGGCCACCTAAATCTTTATATTCTAAGAGGAATGGTCGATTGGAGTTGACCCTAGTTTTAATCTTACAAGAAACTAATTTGGTTGAGGTTCTTTCAACTTAACTTGATTATGGGAGTTTCTTATGAACATGATGCACATCTAAAACACTCACCACACTAGAAAAATGATCATTAAACTCATGGAAAAGGTTTTGGTATTAGCTTAGGATTTTTAGGGTGTTATAATATCTCTCCCTTGGGATCATTCGTCCTCGAATGAAGACTAAGCAGGCTGGGGTAGTAGGGAAAGAGATGCAATCCCACTAACTGAGTCCTAAAAGCTAGAGTACTGACATGGTAATTGATTTCTGACTGGAATATGAACTGAGATGGATTCGTGAGACCTATATGCATACTGAGAGTATAAGAACACCGATAGGATATGAAGCTAGATACCCAACATGGTAACTAGTCTGGAGTGAGAGTAGGGACTTAACTGAAGCTCATAAAGAACGAACACATTCTTAGAAATCGTAGTCAACTGAAAAGGGCATAAAACTGAGAGAAGTAGACATACAGGAAAACTATCCTCTTCTAAATATCACACTTACCACTTGCAACAAAAATTTCTCACCAGGGCACCTATAGATACTAAGGTCTGAGTCTAACTATCCGCTTTCCCCATGTTCAAGCCTATCTTGACAAAATCTCTTGCATTTAGAGTTATCTCCTAAGAATAGTATTTCTTCCTCTCACAACAACCAACCAACCTTGAGCTCCTAATCAAAGGGTCACTAGTCGCATAAAGCAAAGGCCCACATTTTTTTCATCACGATATTCAAGATTATAACTATGGTCACCTAATGGTTTTATGGCTTACCCTATCCAATACTTCTCCCCTCTTCCCTGGCATATTTAGGACCTGCAACATCAAGAACTTCTACAAGGAGACATACCAAAATTCCTCAACAAGAACACCAAAAGGAAAATAAATCCACTACTTCTCAACTAGACTACTACTTAGCTTTCTCCACTAACAACTATAACAACACAAGGCAAGATCACCAAGGGAATAGAGTGGAAGCATGAGTATCACGAATAAAGAAATACTGATCGGTCTTGACTTACACTTAGCTTGATCTAGCCACTCAAGGTGAGGTATGAGAGGTTGAGTGAAAAGGGAATGAGTGCCTCACATCCTGGACTTACAAAGCATGGTTAGAGTAAGGAAATCACAAGCATGAATTATTCGAGAAATATGGTATGTGCATATACATGATGTATATTTCATTAGCCATTAAGGCATAAATTGAGAACTGAGTATATAGAGCTGAGCATAGTGTGAGACATGAGTTCCATATATCATAAGTATCATGGTGTAAAGTTGGAATTCATAGAATCATAAAGTAAGATTGGAATCATTGTTTGGAGTAATTTCTATTTGTTCTAGGAACTGAGTAAGGGTGTGAATCCGCATGAAGTCTGTAAATTTGAATTAGAACCATGGCGCTGACATACAAGAATGCAAAAGGTATTGTAATGACAGAAGTATACTTATGATGCAAGGATGGAAATAATCTTCTGCTCCTCCCTAACTATGTTCTTACACTCCTTATCATCACTACCTGAGCCTAAAAAATCTAACTGGTTCTACATACCACCATCTTCCCCTTATACTCACGCTACCTTTCTAATTCTAAGGATCTCTTACTAACCTCTAAACTGAACTATGGTCATTTTCCTGTAATAGAGCAAACACTACCCTAGAAGTTAGTCTGAGTGTACACTTCCTTCTATAGTTTAAGGCTATCCCTCACCTAGAAGTCTGGGTCTCAACCTTTCTATCTCATATAAGGGCTATACATACCACATTCATTAACTTACAACTTATCCCTTGAAAAGATATGTCAAGCTTACATAGTTCTAACAACCCACAACTCTCTGTTTCTACTACCCATCGCGATGCTATAGTCCCCTATCACTGCTTATTCTAAGCCAAGACAACTCACAACCATACAAGAATAGGGGCCTGGGGACTATGGATGCATAAAGGAGAAATCTAGTGACATACCTGATTCATCTTTTGGAGGAATACTCTAACCCGGCTGGCTAGGCAATGCAAGGAATTGGTTTTGGAGCTGAACACCATTGTTGCTCCGCTTAGCTGAGGGTCAATCCTTGATCCTATGGCCTAACATCCCATACCTAAAACAACCCTCTTTGCCAGTAAGAAACTCACCTAGGTAAAACTTACCACCACTACTACAATGAGGGCACCTCAAGGTCTTCCGAGCCCTTTCATGATAAGACTAAGAATCGAGTACATGTGTGCTAATGGGGGATGAGGTTGGTCCGGATGCCTTCTGCTGAAGAGATGATCGGTTCCTACTACTCATTTTTTGCTGACTAGATTCATGGTTCTATGTCCTGGTCTTCTTGTTCTTCCTCTTCCTCTTCTTTAGTTTCTCTTTCTCATTTAACTGAGCAGTCATGGATTGAGACAACATACATATGGCTTCCAAAAACTCCGCATTCATAACCTCGTGGTCTGGAACAGGAGGATTAACATTTATCTTAGGTTTTTTTTGTGGAGATATTTATCTGAAATGCGTAAGTAATGGATTAGAAGGGTAAATAGAGTTAAACTCTGTTGCACGATAGTGAACATGAAGGAAGTGAAGTTTTTCCTAAAACATCTCATAGCCTTGCCCTCATAAGTGTGGTGCGCTTAACACCCATGAAAGAGACTTAACTTGATGCGGCTTTTAGACACCCTAGGACTCTTACGCCTGATGCTATGATACTAAGTTAGTCATGCCCCAAGCCTACCCTTGGACGTAACATGGGACCCAAGATCAGGTGTGATCTCAAGATAACCCTCTGGTCTTAGCATGACTTAAAAACTGAACAAAACATAGGAACAGAAGCTCAATTGAAGTAATGAACAACTTAATCTGTTATATGAATAAAGTCTAAGATTTAAGATCTGAATATAGATGAATATCTAACTCTATGTGTGAAAGCCTCTACTACTGGCGAGTTACTGGGATAGGCCCCCAACTAACTCTAAATACTGAAATACTGGATAAACAAACTAAATACAGAAATAAATCTAAACCCCAAGACCTCGAATAAGGAGAACTCACCAAGCTGGCTGGATGTGCTGCTGACCTATTAACCACAAATCTGTGAGCGGGCTACAAGATCTACATCATAATAGGATGCAACACAAAGAAGTATGCGATCAGTACTATGAAATGTACTATGTATGTGAGATATGCATATGATATGATAAAATATACTTGAAAGCACACTTAAAACTGAGATCATGCATAATTTGTGATAAAACATGCTTAAAATATCCTTGAAGCTGAAATCATATGATAATAGTAAAATCTGCAATGTAATGACTCAATGCAATATCATATGCTAAAAGCATAATCATAAGTACTAAGTCTAAAATCTTAAAGCAAAGATTCAATACATTTTTAAACTTGAAACTGTTTTTGTGAGAGGTTCTCTAACTGACATAGACCATGTGAGCTACATTGAATCCGATGTATCTGCCCCATCAAAAGGACCAAATATACCTTGCCAGCATATAAAGGCATAACTAGTCTAATAACGATGTCTGATGCCAACAAGGGGAGTTAAGAAACCTACGGTGGCACGTAGTTCTAGGATATACAAGGGGTACACTCACCTAATCCAACTCGGTGCTCAATACTACTCCCAAAATATACTTATAGCTCATCTTATACTTGGGCATATCTGATGCAAAATCTGTTTGAAAAGAATAAGGGTATATCTGATACCATGCAATTCACATAACTTAGGTAGACATATCTAGATGCCAAACCTATTATAAACATAAAGACATATCTAATGTCATATAATGCATATTTCAAAATCCTTAAAACTTAGCATAGTCATAATCAAAAATATACTTTTCTTTCAAAATTCATAATTTAAAGAATTAGGCATGCAATTTCATGATAATAGAGGTCATGTTATTTAAACATGCTGATTTTTACTTGAAAATATGCAATTCAATGGAATCATGCTAAAATTATCATCAAACATATGGGCTCTTAAAATTATGCTAGGGATCTTAATTAAAACATGGGTAATGAGTGGGAAATCGTGAATTGATACTTTAAAACAAAACCCATAACTTTTCCCAATTTTAGTAAGAACCCTAATTTCATAAATTCATAAATCAATGTAAAACTTGAGGATTTTGAGCATAAGGGTGAAGGTATTCCCTTATTGAATACCCACATACCTGAACTTGAAGCTTTCTTAACTTGGGACTTGAGGATGGAGACTTGGAGATGAAACCTTAACTTGAAGCTTGAGAAGATCGAACTCCTTTTCTTCTTTTGGAACTTGATTGACAGAAGGAGAGGGAACTTAGGCCAAGTAAGAATCAAAACCCTTCTAAATAGGCCTAAAAATACTTAGTATAGTAGTTAAAAAAATGATAAATTACAAAAATACCTCTCGACTTAATCTTGGAAAAATCTAGAAAAAGTCGGCTTTAGAGACCACGAGTCAATCCATGGTTTGTCATACTAAAGGATGAGCCATCAACTGATACATAGTTTCAAACGCCACTTCTGGGGTTCTATAGGAACTCAACACCATGAGTCACTCTATGGTCCATGATTCAGGATGACGGACCGTCCTGTGACTCATGGTTCTGACTTTAGGATATGAGGATCGTCTGATCCTCAAGGATTACGGGTGGAAGGATGGGTCATGGAATAGGTTGACGGGTCATCAACCCACTCATGGAATTTAGAGGAATTGGTACCTCTCTGAATGTGATTCAATGAGTTACAGGATGGACCATCATTCAAAATGATGACCCATCAAGTCACTCATGGAATCTAGGGAAAAAAGCTGAATTTTGACAAACCTCGGGATACTCCACAGATGGTGGTTTTGGTCTACGAGTCATGAACCAATCAGTGGTTTTGAAAATAAAAATTTTAAGGTTCAGGTCTGAAATCACGAGTCGCAATACAGACCGTGGTTTTGTTTCACGGTTCATCATCCTGTTCATAGTCACTGACAATGCTATAGTAAATTACCCATAACGTTCTACTCTGGACTCAAATTAATGCACGGTCAGTGGTATTGGAAAGAAAACTCAAAAACCTTTAATTTGGTGGATACTAGGGCACCTAAATCTCTATATTCTAGGAGGAATGGTCGATTGAAGTTGACACTAGTTTTAATCTTACAAGAAAACTCATTTGGTTGAGGTGCTTTCAACTTAACTTGATTATGAGAGTTTCTTATGAACATGATGCACATATAAAACACTCACCACACTAGGAAAATGATCATTATACTCATGGAAAAGGTTTGGGTATTAGCTTAGGATTTTTGGGGTGTTACAATTGCCCTGGTTCATTCACTTTTAGTTGATTCAGAATTGGCACTGTTCAACAAGGTTAGTTTCGTTCTGTAGTTTGGATGTTCTCTATTGACACAAGGTACTCATCTATGTCATTCCCAACCCTGGTGTGCAAGTTTCAGGTTAGCTCCGATGGTTGTTTCAGTTGGGTTCAGGTATTGAGATTAATCTTAGCAAAGGCATCCGTTCGTTGGTTGATGGTCCATCGGGATAGGTTACTCTAGTTTCTGAAGATATGCTACGGGTTGTTATCTTGGATGGCATAGGCTAGTAGACTAGAGCTTGGCTTGGATAGAGTTTGAGTCGGAAGGTGACATCATTCAAGGTTGAGCATAGCAGAAACTACGGATCTCCGGTGGGTTAGGTGATGTTTCAGGGGTGGCTCGAGTGTTCGACTTGTGTGAAGATTTGTGTTCATGATGCAAGGGATTCAAGTTGATAGAAGTATTTTGCTGGCCAATGGATGCCTGAGTTAGAGGTTTGGTTGATGGTTTTTTGGTGAACCTGGTTGTGGTTGATAAGTGGGTAATTTACCAACTTATTTATCCTTTTACACATGAATTATTGCTATGTTTTGATAAGATTTAGAGGTTCTTATGGCCTTTATTGATGTCTATACAGGTACTTATGATCAAAGATAGAAAACAAGTAAATGGACCCAAAAAGAGCCAAAAAAGAGTGAAGTGTGAAGTGATCAAACAAGACAGAGATCCTTCCGAGAGATGTGGCTCTTGTGAGATATGCACTTGCCTTTGTGCGGACCGTACCTTCCACCACATGGATCTCAGAGTTCACTGAAGGATCTGCTAAGGGGTGCGATCGTTGTGCGATGCACACAATGTCTTGTGCAAACCACACCCCACTTTGCATGAAGCTTCTCAATCATCCTAAGTCACTGGCTTACAGAAGAGGGTGTGCGACGTGCACATAATGATGTGTGAACTGCACGTCGCACTGCACACTACTCGAAGGGCATTTTTGTCCAAAATTATATGACGTTTCAGGAATGTTTATATACCCAATTTAGGCACAATTTTAAGGAGTTCATCTAGCACTGAGTTTTAGAATTTTTTCTTGGCTTTGTGAATAAGTTTTCCCTTCTCAGAACAAGAAGATGGTTTCTCACAATTCCTTCGTCCAACTTCTTAGAACCACTATTTGTGTACAAATTGAGCTTGGATATTGAGATATTTAGCTTGAATGGAAGGGAAATTGAATTGTTCATTTGGTATATCTCTTTCCTTAAGCATGAGTAGCTAAACCTCTTATCTAGGGATGTGTTGATGATGGGTACTTGATAATTGGGTGTGGGTGTTGTTAATTCTTGCTTATAAATGCTTATTTTATATGGGTCTAGTGATTTCACCATATTTTAACTCTAAAATTGGTGGTTGCAAACATTGATTTTTCTTACTTGGTTATGGTTTTTCTTGAAAAAGGATATTATTTAAATGGTTGGATGCAGGGCTGGTCTTCCCAATCTCTGATAGGACTTGGGTTAGCCTAGTTCAATGCATGCCTAAGAAGGGTGGAATCATCGTTGTGCCAAATGAGAAAGATGAGATGATCGCTCTTAGACCCGTAACCGGTGGAGAGTTTGCATGGATTACCAGAAGTTGAACTCACGGACGGAAAACGACCACTTTCCTCTCCCCTTCATGGATCAAATGCTAGACCGGTTGGCGGGCTGTGGTTTTTATTGCTTTCTTGATGGTTACTATGGCTACAACCAAATCTCAATAGCCCCAAAAGATCAAGAGAAGACTACCTTTACATGCCCGTATGGAATGTTTGCCTTCAAAAGGATGCCTTTTGGATTATGCAATGCCCCGGCTACCTTCCAACGGTGTATGATGTCTATATTCTCAGATATGGTTGAAGACACCATAGAAATCTTCATGGATGATTGGTAGTTGGGGATGAATTTAGTGATTGCTTAGAGCATTTGGAGGAAGTGCTTAAGCAATGTGAGGAGACAAATTTGGTGCTTAATTGGGGAAAATGTCATTTCATGGTTAATGAGGGAATAGTTTTGGGACATAAAATTTTTGAGAAAGGGCTTGAGGTTGAACAAGCCAAAATTGAAGTCATATCCAAACTACCTCCTCCGAAAACTATTAAGGGAACAAGGAGTTTCCTATGGCATGCCGGATTCTATAGGTATTTTGTAAAAGATTTCTCGAAGGTGGCATATCCTCTATGCAAGTTGCTTGAAAAGGAAACCAAATTCAACTTTGATGAAAATTGCATGACAGTTTTCCTCACATTGAAAGACAAATTGACATCTACCCCTATCATCCCCGTACTAGATTGGTCAAAGTCATTTGAGCTCATGTGCGATGCTAGTTGCATAGCTTTGTGGGAGGTGCTGGGTCAACGAAGGGAGAAACTCTTTCACCCAATCTATTATGCAAGAAACACACTAAACACAGCCCAAACAAATTACACCATGACGGAGCAAGAATTATTGGCTGTGGTGTTCGCCTTTGAGAAATTTTGAGCATACCTCTTGGGAACTTATGTGGTTGTGCACACCGATCATGCTTCAATCCGATACTTGATGACTAAGAAGGATGCAAAACCCCAGTTAATCCATTGGGTACTACCTCTTCAAGAATTTGACTTTGAAGTTAAGGATAGGAGAGGTGTGAGAATCAAGTGGCTGATTACTTATCACGATTAGAAGAAGAGGGAATGCCCATGGGGGAACCTGAAATTAATGATTCATTCCTCGACGAGCGCATTTTGGCCGTATCTCATGACCTAACCCCTTGGTTTGCTTACTTTGCCAGTTATTTGGCAAGTGATTTACTTCCAGAGGGGTTGAATTCACATCAGAAAAAGAAGTTCCTACATGATGCCAGGAAATACTATTGGGACGAACCTTACCTATTTCGGATTTGCGCCAATGGAATGATCTGGAGCTGCATCCTCGAGATTGAGATGATGCCCATTCTTAAAGCATGCCATTGCTCACCAGTTGGTGGCCACCATGGGGGTATGTGCACAGCTTCAAAGGTGCTACAATGTAGATTTTATTGGTCGACTCTATTTTAGGATGCCCATGACTTAGTGAAGGAGTGTGACAAGTGTCAATGCAGAGGGGGCATATCTCGATGACATGAACTACCATTGACTCCAATCCTTGAGGTGGAATTGTTTGACATATGGGGTATTAATTTCATGGGGCCCATTTTAAGTTTACATAGGAACACCTACATTCTGGTGGCTATGGACTACGTGTCCAAATGGGTTGAGGCTATGGCTTTGCCAAATAATGAGGGACAACATCACAGCCTTCCTTAAAAAGCATATATTTGCTCGGTTTGGTACTCCCTGCGCCATCATTAGTGATGGGGGATCATATTTTTGCAATAAAGTTGTTTAGTGCGCTACTTGAAAAATACGAAGTTAAACACAAAGTAGCCACCCCCACCATCCACAAACAAGAGGACAAGTTGAAGTGTCCAACCAAGAAATAAAATCCATCCTTTAAAAATCGGTAAATGTTCATCAAACGGATTAGCTCCAAAAGTTGGATGACGCACTATGGGCATTAAGGATGGCATACAAAATCCCGATTGGTATGTTGCCCTATCAATTAGTCTTTGGCAAAGCTTGTCACCTCCCAGTTGAATTGGAACACAAAGCAATGTGGGATTTGAAGAAGCCTAACTTGGATTAGGAAAGAGCCGCTCGTGCTAAAGTGGATGACCTTAATGAAATTGATGATTTTTGGATGTGGTCTTATGAAAGCGCTGCAATTTACAAAGCTTGAATGAAGAACTATCATGATCAATAAATCCTGAAGCGAGAGTTCCACCTGGGATATTGGGTGCTCTTGTTCAACTCTTGACTTCCTCTCATTCCCGAAAAATTAAGGTCTAAGTGGTCGGGCCATTCAAAGCTCTTCAGGTCTTTACCAATGGTGCCATGGAACTGGAAAATGAGGATGGTGAAGCCTTCAGGGTCAATGGGCAGTGAGTGAAGAAGTATTTGGGCATTCCAAAGGAAGTCGCACTCCTAGAAGCTATCTATCTTGATGAGCCTTGAGTAGGAGGTACCGTCGTCGAGTCGTGATCTTAAACCAAGTGCTTATTAGGAGGCAACCCAAGCATTTTGATTTTTACCATTTTGTGTTATTTTGTTGGTTGGTTTTGTTAGCTGTGAAAGCAGGAACTAATATAAGGAATGTGGAGAAATCATCAAGACGTGTGATGCATTATGCAATCGCACGTCGCACGACACTCCACATGGTCAAAACAGAATGCTGCCAAATCTACCACCTTGATGAATGACTGGTGTGTGATTGCATCAGCTGATATGTGCATCGCACATTAGTTCCTCACCACTTAACAGACAACTAGTAGCCAACTTGAAATTTCAAGCCATCATGCGATGGAGGGTGCGAATTGCATAGTCCAGAATGCATATCGCATGACATTCACACAAGAAGCAACTAGAATCTTAGTTAAATCACCCTATGGCTTGTGCGCTCGACGTGCAACCATACCAGCCCTTTTGCATCTCACACAGTAACCCCAGGGAGTACTCACTTTTCCTACTTTAACATCATTGAGGACAATGGTCCATTTAAGTTTGGGGGTGAATTAAAATAGTTATTTCCTTGTTAATGGTAGTTTAGAAATAAACTCTGAGGGTTTTCTTAATACCACGGTTCTTTCCCAAGTAGCAAAAGTCTTTTCTTTATTTTCTTTTTCTTTTCTTTTGTTTTTGTGTTGAACCAGGTTGGTATTTTATTATGATAGATTGAGAGGTGACTTTCTTAAGGGAAAGTGCCAATTTTTAGTTTAAATTTCAGTCCATCGGTTGCTTGTCTTTAAATGGACCCACCAAATTTATTTTCTTGGCAAGACATTTTTGAAAAAAAAAGGAAGAGGGAAAATGATTTTTTTTGAGGAAAGCATTCTCTTGTCATGACTTGCACACTCTTGTTTTGGCTTGATCGAGTCACAAACGAGTGTTTAATGAACTTGGAATAGCTTGTATAAAGTCATTTGTCCCAATAGATTTCGAGACTAATGAAAGAAGTCTTGTGGCATGATGCCTTGTGTGGTGAGGCTTTACCTTGATTCTTCTGCGTATGTTTCATATAGAACTTACCCTGAATGTGATTCAAAGTGAAATTCTAGGTGTGACCGAGCTTGAAAAATGACCTTAGGCTCTTTTTGATAGCCACTTTATCCAAATAACTTCCCTCAATATCAATCCTAGTGAACCCCTTTGAGCTTATGACCATTCTTTGGCACCTTATTTAACACCCTGACCTTTTTGGAACCTCTATTTTGGCACCCGTTCTCCCTAATTGCTTGAAAGTGAAAAGTAGGCTAAAAGCCTAAGTTTGAGGAGGGGTGGGGAATAAAAAGACAACATAGGCAAATGCCTAAGTTTAGGGTGTATGTTGATGTGCCACCATTCTATGACACATTTGACTCCTTTAAACTAAGAATAATCGTGAGTTCTCAAGCAACCGTCGTCGTTTTTGATGTTTTTATGTTATATTTGCAGGAAATAGAGACAAACGTAGAAAAGGAAGGAAATACGATCAAAAGAGCGCCACTGGATAAGAGTGGTGGCCGGGATGACTGGCCACCATGCACTTGGTGGGCCGTCACCCAGGCCACCAAGCCTGGCAGCAACACTGCCTAGTGGCAATGGCCACCCTGACGTCCAGTCACACATGTGACGGTCCTTCAGGTGGGCCACCAAGTTGGGCAGCCTCACTGCCTAGTGGCGATGGCCACCCTGACGGCCAGTCACACATGTGACGGTCCATCAGGTGGGCCACCAAGTTGGGCAGCCTCACTGCCTAGTGGCGACGGCCACCCTGACGGCCAGTCACACATGTGACGGTCCGTCAGGGTGGGCCAACAAGTTGTACGCGGATTTCGAAAATTCTATTTTTGGGTTTATTTCCTGGACTACTATAAATACCCTGTGTTAGGGTTATTTTATTTATTCATTACCCAATAGTTCTAGGATATTTTTTAGCGAGTTTTTGAGAGGAAAACACGACACAATTCGTGTTCTTCTTCTTCTTGATCGTTCTTGGGATTTTAGCTTCTTGTTCTTGGATACTTGAAGCTTGTGTTCATATATCGTAAGAATATTTTCTCTTTATTATGAATATGATTTTCTTCTCTTTCCCTAATAGCATGAGCAACTAACTTCCCACAACTAGGGTTGGGGGAGCCATGGCAAAAGTAGCAATATAGATTCCGGGTAGCGTAGGATTCAATTTATATGTTGTCACGTTGTTAATCATTCGTTATTAACGTTTTCTAGTGGTTGCAAACATTAGAACATGCCTAGGTTTAATTTGCTTGAGCAAAGAGATTAAAACCGGGAAATTTGATTAACGACGAGGATTCGAGACTACCAACTCTCGTCTTATGATTATTAATCTACTTGATGTTTAGGATTGAAATAAGAAACTTCACCTTTTCATATTCAAGAGAATTGAAAAGGAAATTCGTCAATTTGGTTGAGAAACGTTTAGATAATACCATTAATTCAATCACATCGTGATATACATATAGAAAGAACCCGGTTAAGCTTTGAGTCGAAATTGTTACGACGCCCATGGTGAACACTTCCCTAGTTCATTCTCATATCGATTATTACTCGTAGAAACTCAAAATTAGTTATTTGCCTTGTTCAAACATTGATCACATACAACCCCCCCAATTTACCGGAAACTATTGATTACTAGTCATTTAATTCACTAACGACTTAATTTGCACCTTATTCCCTGTGGGATCGACCCCAACCTTAGTTGGGTTCTATATTTGACGACGACCGCTTACGCTTCGTAATTGGAGTTGTAATTTGGGCGTATCAAAATTTTGGCGCCATTGCCAGGGAATACAGTTGTTTATTAAGTCTGGTGTGTTTATTTGACTCTTAGTCATATTTCCTGCTTTTACTTTTATTTGTTGTTTTTGTTTATTACAGGGTACATAGTTGTGCATGCCAAGTACCCGACGTTCGGGTGAACCAATATTACCCTACTACCCCGAGCTCGCAAGAACGCTAAGGCAAACCATGAATGCACAACAGTTGGAGGCAGCAAGGCTCGCTGCAGAACAGCAGGCTCAACAGGATCAGCATCACTTGAATGATGAGGATATCGACTTGGATGGAATTGGTGCTACGGGCGCCATCGTTCTTCCTCCGCTAGCGCCCGGGGCCAAGTTCAACATTACTAGCACAATGATCCAGCTATTGAATTTGAGAGGAGTGTTCCGTGGTGTTGTGGGTGATGATCCAAACCAACATCTGATGAATTTTGTAGGTATATGCAAGTCGTTCGAATTGCCTGTAGTAAGTCAAACAACGATCAGGCTCAGGTTGTTTCCGTTGTCTCTGACTGATGAGGCAGCATTATGGTTGAAAGAGCTAACCCCCGACTCTATCACAACCTGGGGAGAGTTGAAAGGAGCTTTCCTAGAAAGGTTCTTTCCTCCCTCCAGGATGATACAGTTGAGGGATGAAATTAGCAACTTCAGACAACAACCTCATGGGGCTTTACATTAGACTTGGTTGCGGTTCAAGAAAAAGCTGACACAATGCCCAAACCATCAGTTGACCGAAGATTTTTTGATGTAGACGTTCTACAGGGAACTGAATTCGGCTACCAAGCCGACATTGGATAACGCAGCAGGTGGAGCATTTATGGGACTCACTTTTATTGAGGCCACAACTATTTTGGACAGGCTCACCAAAATCAACAGGGCCTGGCATACACGTGATACAGAGGTAGCAGCTAACACTTATGCAGTTGGTATGTCAGCAGAGCAGCGCAGGAAGGAGGAAGATCGGGACCAAGATATGGCCCATCTGAAAACGTAAATGGACCTACTGACAAAGCATTTGTTGTCAGGAGGTATTGAGAAAGTGAAAGTTGTGGGTTCCCAAAGTAGAGCAACAGAGTTTGAACCTGATGAGGAGGCAAATTATTTAGGTGGTTTCCAGGCCAATGGTCAGGGAAACCAAGGTCAGAACTATCAGAGGGACAACTACTATGAAAAAGCTGGCTACAGAGACCGCGATCAGGGGAACTGGAAGAATAAAACTGATGGAGGTGGGTTGTATGTACCACCTGGTAATCGGGAAAAATCTAGCACCAAGACAGGGACGTCCAAACTAGAGAACATGATGGCTAAGATGCTGCTGAAGGTGGAATCTACTGACGCCGGGGTAAAGGAGATGGGGACTGAATTATCAGCAATGGGTCAGGTAGTGGATTCACATTCCACCTCGATCAAGTAATTAGAGCAGCAAGTGAGTCAAATCTTGACGTCTCTAAATCAAAGAAAGACAGGTCCCTTGCTGAGTGACACCATTCAAAACCCGAGGAAGGACGGGAGCTGTATGGCGATCACTACGAGAAGCGGTAAAACATTATCGGAACCACATCCGGTAATTCAGACTCAGAAAGGTGATGTTGCAGATGACAAGGTGGTAGAGGATGCTACTCAAAGTCCCACGGCTAAAAGCAAGGAAGTTGAAAAGCTTCCAACTATGATGCCTCTACCACCACCTCCTTTCCCACAACGGTTGAGGAAGAAAGTGGATGATAGCAAGTTCCTAAACTTCATGACCATGCTAAAACATATATCAGTAAACATCCCTCTGGTGGACGCTCTTGAACAAATGCCCGGATATTCCAAGTTCATGAAGGACTTGATTACCAAGAAGAGGTCAGTGAGCTTTGAACCAGAAGATAACCTCCACCATTGTAGTGCTATTTCTTCAAGATCGCTAGTGGAAAAGAAGGAAGATCCAGGTGCTTTTACTGTTCCCTGTACTATTGGGAAATTCAACTTTGAAAAAGCCTTATGTGATCTTAGTGCTAGCATCAACCTGATCCCACTAGCAGTTTATAAACAATTGGGTTTGGGAGTGCCCAAAACAACTACCATGAGGGTGCTAATGGCTGACCGTTCAGTAAAGCGACCGGTGGGAATATTGTCTGATGTGCTGGTAAAGGTTGGTAAGTTTATATTCCCGGCTGACTTTGTGATCTTGGATTGCGAAGTGGACTTTGAAGTTCCCATAATCTTGGGACGACCATTGTTAGCCACTGCAAGAGTGTTGGTCGACATGGAAAGAAACGAACTGACATTCAGATTAAACAATGAATTGGTCAAGTTTGATGCGTGTAAATTGATGAAGCCACCAAGAGACATGAGAGTGGTCTCGGTTATCAATGTTATTGATGAAGCCCCTACGGATGTGCATATTAAGAAGAAGGGTTATGTCGAGACCTTAGCTATTATGAGAATGATGTTGCGATCGAAAGAAGAGAAACTGGTAGAGCCAGGCGGTGAGAACAAATCAAGGAAAAGAAAACACCGCAAGAGAACCAGCAAAGAAAAAGAGCGAGAAAGAGGAAAGAAGTTGTCTCGACTAGCTGAGGAGCCGATAAAAGAGAAAGTTGGAGCTCAACAGGATGATGTCGCGGGCACCTATTCCATCGATTTCTCCTGCTTTGGAGACCCTGGCGGTCTCCAACATCATGCCAGACTCTGAGTCCTATGGGCTTCACAGGTATTCCTTTCTCTCACAGTTTTAGCTTTCACATGTATGCATTAGGGACAATGCATGAGTCTAAGTTGAGGGTGTTAGGATACCTGTGAGTCTTTCACCATCAAGGGTTTTTGTTGCCGTGTTTCTTTTCCCTCCGGTGTGCTATCTAGTAGAACCAGCACGTTTAGGTGGTCATTTTAATTTATTTTTTTTGTGATTTTTTCTGGTGTCGATAGCAAGCATGGCTCTTTGGAAAGTTGAACTAAAAGGAGCCCCCCTGAAAAAGTTGATTTTGTACTTATGTTTGAAACAATTGACTGTCTGGATCCTTGAATGTCATTGTGTGGTTGTGATTGGAATAATGATGCGTAAGCCGAACTTATGTTTTGATAATTGGTAGTAGTATGGTTTCTTGGTGCCAAGTGTGTGTGAGCTTATTGTTATAAATTCTTACTCTGTCCATGCATCTAGAACTTGCCCGGTCTATTTTGTTAAGCTTGAAGTTGGTTGCTTAGGAAAGGATCACAGGCCCTTTTTGTGTGCAGTCCACTTAGCCTATAAGACCGCCCAAATGCAAATAATCCCTTTGATCCCGGTTTGAGCCATTAATTGACCCTATTCTTTCGATAACCTGTCACCGTTTCTTTTAAACTTTGAATCCCTATCTTGGCCCTGGTCCTTCCTTGGACATCGTGCACCTCAACTCAGGCAATCAGCCTAAGTTGAGGGTGGCTACTATAGAGGTAAATGATAAGAAAAATAGGATGGATAAGATTGGTTGTGGATAGAATGAAAATTTCGGGTGTGTGCCTAAGAAAATAAAGAAAAAGAAACGAAAAAGAGATGAAAAAGAATTGTCAAAATAAAGAGGCCACACATGTAGCTAGAAAGAAGGGAATAAAAAGGTGAATAAGGATGGACGAAGTAAAGTTAATTAGAAATAGTAGGTCGGTGAGTCCAAGGAGGGTTTAGTCACTATTCCCTAAACGTATCCTACCTGCACCCGAAGCCTCATAACAAGCCAAAACAAGTCCTGTAGTGATCCTTAGCGACTTTCTGAAAAGCTGAAATAGAATAGCAAGGGCAAGCTTATGGTATCGCATGCGCACTATTTGAAATCATTTGTGAGTGTGAGCGCCTTACCTATTCCCAAATCTTGTGTGTGGGACTTCTTTGTGGTGAGGGCACCAAGATTTCTGTATTATCTATTGACTGTTTGGATAGCTGCGCGTGTGTATGTAGAATATTATATCATATCAGAATGACATGTTTGGATCCTTGTAAGTTAGCGTTTCATACATTTGTGTACTACCGGGGGGTGGCTTGATTTAAATTGAATAAGCTGTTGAATGGCCATGATTTGCTAGTGACACGTGTTTGTTTTCTTAGTTGAGTCGTCCTTTTTGGTGTTTGTTGTCATGTTGCTTGAGGACAAGCGAACGTTTTAAGTTGAGGGTGTTGATGTGCCGCCATTCTACGGCACATTTGACTCCTTTAAATTAAGAATAATTGCGAGTTCTCAAGAAACCGTCGTCGTTTTTGATGTTTTTATGTTATATTTGCAGGAAATAGAGACAAACGTAGAAAATGAAGGAAATACGATCAAAAGAGCGCCACTGGATAAGAGTGGTGGCCGGGATGACTGGCCACCACGCACTTGGTGGGCCATCACCCAGGCCACCAAGCCTGGCAGCAACACTGCCTAGTGGCGACGGCCACCCTGACGGCCAGTCACACATGTGACGGTCCGTCAGGTGAGCCACAAAGTTGAGCAGCCTCACTGCCTAGTGGCGACGGCCACCCTGATGGCCAGTCACATATGTGACGGTCCGTCAGGTGGGCCACCAAGTTGGGCAGCCTCACTGCCTAGTGGCGACGGGTCAGGCCAGTCACACATGTGACGGTCCGTCAGGGTGGGCCACCAAGTTGTACGCGGATTCCGAAAATTCTATTTTTGGGTTTATTTCCTGGACTGCTATAAATACCCTGTGTTAGGGTTATTTTATTTATTCATTACCCAATAGTTCTAGGATATTTTTGAGCGAGTTTTTGAGAGGAAAACACGACACAATTCGTTGTTCTTCTTCTTCTTGATCGTTCTTGGGATTTTAGCTTCTTGTTCTTGGATAATTGAAGCTTGTGTTCATATATCGTAAGAATCTTTTCTCTTTATTATGAACATGATTTTCTTCTCTTTCCCTAATAGCATGATCAACTAACTTCCCACAACTAGGGTTGTGGGAGCCATGGCAAAAGTAGCAATATAGATTCCGGGTAGCGTAGGATTAAATTTATATGTTGTCACGTTGTTAATCATTCGTTATTAACGTTTTCTAGTGGTTGCAAACATTAGAACATGCCTAGGTTTAATTTGCTTGAGCAAAGAGATTAAAACCGAGAAATTTGATTAACGACGAGGATTCAAGACTACCAACTCTCATCTTATGATTAATGCTGTAACTAGATTAATCTACTTGATGTTTAGGATTGAAATAAGAAACTTCACCTTTTCATATTCGAGAGAATTGAAAAGGAAATTCGTCTATTTGGTTGAGAAACGTTTAGATGATACCATTAATTCAATCACATCGTGATATACATATAGAAAGAACCCGGTTAAGCTTTGAGTCAAAATTGTTACGACGCCATGGTGAACACTTCCCTAGTTCATTCTCATATCGATTATTACTCGTAGAAACTCGAAATTAGTTATTTGCCTTGTTCAAACATTGATCACATACAACCCCCCCAATTTACCAGAAACTATTGATTACTAGTCATTTAATTCACTAACGACTTAATTTGCACCTTATTCCCTGTGGGATCGACCCCAACCTTAGTTGGGTTCTATATTTGACGACGACCGCTTACGCTTCGTAATTGGAGTTGTAATTTGGGCGTATCATATGTGGTCAAAGAGGAGAAGAAAAATGATTCACTTAAAGTGCAAGATAGCACCTTGAAATTGAATTGAAAAATTTGCTCCAAAAGTTCAATCAAATGAGCAAAATGAAAAGAAAGAATTGGTGCTACCACATGAAGGTGATACAAGGAGTTTTGAATGATCCTGATTGAAAAGGAGAATCTTGGGTTTGTGAGGGAGAAATAAGGTGAAGTCAATGTCAAAAATGTGAGTGGTGGTTGAAATGACAACAAAGAGCATTAGGGAGGTGTAGTCACTTGAACCAAATGAAATTCTTACCTTAGCCCTAGCCAGCGTCGTAACCCGCAAGTCCTTGGTGATTCTGAGCTTGGCTACCCTACGTTAGTGGCGATTTACATGAAGGGCAAGCCTATGGTTTGGCATGTGTGCACTTGAACTTCCTTGAGAGAGTGAGAGTCTTCTTGGTTCTCTTATAATCCCTTTGTTTTGTGAATTGCATGATTGTGAGTGAGATTCTCTCTTGCGGTGAGTGGCATCATGCACTCGAATTTAAATAAGAAGTCTGTATTTCAATTGAGAGGAATAAATGAAACAAGTTGTAAGGCGAATCTCTAGGAAAATCTTGATGGTCCATGCCAATGACTTGAGAAGCTTCGTGTCTTGTTTTGAATGACAAAAATTCCCTTGATTTTTAATGCGAAAGGAAGTCCCTTGAAAAAAGGTTTGAAATGATCTATTGCGTTGATAATGTGGTGGTTCAAATTGAGATGAGCATTGTAGTTGAGTATTTTATTTGAGTCATTTTGTTTTTTATTTCTTTTAGAATAGAGTAGTCTTTCGTGCCTTGATTGAGTCTACAACATAATTCATTCCTTACCTTGTGAGTATCTTTTTTGAGGACACGCAATAGTTCAAGTTTGGGGGTATTATAAGTGGGTAATCTACCAACTTATTGAGACTTTTACTTATGAATTATTTCTATGTTTTGATAAGATTTAGAGGTTCTTATAGACTTTATTGGTGTCTATGCAGGTACTTATGATCAAAGATAGAAAACAAGGAAATGGACCCAAAAAGAGCCAAAAAGGAGTGAAGTGTGAAGTGATCAAACAAGACAGATATCTTGCTGAGAGATGCGGCGCTCGTGTGACACACACTTTCCTTAGTGTGGACCGCACCTTCCACCGCATGGAGCTTAAAGTTCACTGAAGGATCTGCTAAGGGGTGCGATCACTGTGCGTGCGCACAATGTCTTGTGTGAATTGCACCCCGCTCCACATGAAGCTTCTCAATCAGCCTAAGTCACTGGATCACTGAAGAGGGTGTGCAAAGCGTACATGATGATGTGCGAACTGCACATCATCATGTACACCACCCGAAAGGCATTTTTGTCCAGAATTATGTGACATTTTGGGAATGTTTATATACCTAATTTAAGCACAATTGTAAGGAGTTCAGCTAGAACTGAGCTTTAGAATTTTTTCCTGGCTTAGTGAACAGGTTTTCCCTTCTAAGAACAAGAAGAGGGTTTCTCACAATTCCTTCTTCCAACTTAGAACCACCATTTGTGTATAAATTGATCTTGGATATTGAGAAATTTTGCTTGAATTGAAGGGAAATTGAATTACCCATTTGGTATATCTCTTTCCTTAAGCATGAGTAGCTAAACCTCTTATCTAGGGATGTGTTGATGATGGGTACTTGATAAATGGGTGTGGGTGTTGTTAATTCTTTCTTATAAATGCTTATTTGATATGGGTCTAGTGATTTCACCATATTTTAAGTCTAAAATTGGTGGTTGCAAACATTGATTTTTCTTACTTTGTTATGGTGTTGCTTGAAAGTGGAGATCATAGCTTTAGATGTGAAATCGCTAGTAGGAACTTAGGCTTCCACTTAGATTGAGGCTCGAGATAGCTCAAATCGACGGAATCACCCACTTAAGGGTCTAAAGCTAGAAATAGTATGACCTCCCTAAACAATAGCTTGGTTGTTTATTGATTAATCAATAGTGCTTGACTTAAGGCTGTTGAATATATGATTGTTGATCGAGAGATAAGTAATCATACTTAAAACCAAGGTTACCTATGTTATTTAGCATGAATTTGCATGAATAAGCATTCACCCTATCCCATGTTCAAGTCCCACTTGACACACATCCCTAGTTTTTCTCTCTATTGACTACACCCCATTTACTTTATTGTGTTATTTTATTGAATTGCGAAATTGGGACAGATTCCTAATTCCCCCTTATTTTATATATTACTCACTCTCGTTGTGAACTCTTTTTTATAATCACTTAGGATAAACTCTAAATTCTCTGTGGGATCGACTCCGATATCCTTTGGGAATTATAAATATGTTTTGCTCTGATGATCGCTGATATCTCCTAATAGGAGAGTACATTGCGTTATCAGTGGTATCGAGGTTTCCTGTTTTGTGTGTTAATCTCCTTGGTTCTGTTGGTTTTAGTGTTGTGTCGGTGCATTCTGGTTGAGTTTCTTGAGGTTCGGTTCGATTGTTAGACCTTGGGAGTTTTGGATGTTAAAGGTTGGAGTCTAGCTTGGCTTATAAAAAGTTGGAGTTAGTGGTAGTTTTTCTTTGGTTTAGCTCCATTGGGTGCCATCCGATCGAGGAGGCTACCCGAGGTTTTGAGATAGTAGTGCGGACTTTGTATTCGTGGTTGTTAAGTCTCTAGTGTTTCTTTTTCTTGACTTTCTAGGAGGAAAGTCCTTTTTACTAGTGGATAATCTAATGACCCTTCCGGTCATTCTCACATTTTTGCCTTTCTTGTACTGTTAAAGCTTGCCTATAGTGGCCCTAAGTTATTTGTGGATTGCTAGAATTGGTAGTTCGGTGCCCGGGCCATTTGTTTGGTCTTTATAGTTATTTACCTATTTTAGAGCTTTGACTTAGGAAATCAATGAATTCAGTCAACATTCTTAACAATCGTGCTTAGAATTGAATTACAATAGTTTCGTTAGCTCTGGAGCATGGAATTTGGTCTAGTCGGACCCTTGGTCAGGATCCGAGAGTTTTTCAGCTTGGAATTCTCTCTCATTCTGTGTTTTTAGGCATGTTGGGCTTGTATGGTTGACTTTGGTCAACATTCGGAGAAGACACCCTCGGGTGGAAATTTCGTCAATGCTGTTAGCTCGGGAAGGTCGAGTTTGGGCTAGGTAGGTTTGGGTCCCGAGTGAGCCAGGTTTATTTTGGATGATTGGTTGGTCTTAGCTAGGGTTGACTTGGGTCAACATTCCTCCGAGATGACTTCATATGGAAGTTTCATCAACTTTGTTGAGTATGAAATGTCATTTCCACTCTAATAACATGTTTGGATTTTGAATATCGGGTTCAGATTATGTCCGGAATACCCCATTGAAGTTTTATTTTCTGCTGGTTTTCTGAAACAGGCAGGTGCTCAGCGCCAATAGCGCCCAAGCAGCACAATTGCGCTATCCTACCAATGCCTTTAGCGCTAATGGCGCTGTGCCAGCGTGGTAGAGCCTAGGCCTCCGCTTGCCCGCCAGCGCCAATGGCGCCTCTTTAGCACAATTACATACATGCGTATGGCTTCCTTCAGCGCCAACGGCGCCTGACCAGCGCCAATGGCGCCAACTTGGGCCCATGCCTTTATATTGCCTCCCTCTTGATTTTTCCAGCCTTTTCTCTCTATTTTCTCAATTCCAAATTCATTTCCTTCTCTTAGAATTAGTTCCTATCAGTCTTGGCTTTGGGGAATTCATCAAATTGGCACTTAATCTTGCTCCCTCTTCGTTTTGGTAAATCATCTTCTTCCCCTAAAGCTTCTTCTTCATAGCTAACTTCCATTTTATGAACCTTCTTAAGCTTGGGGATGATTCGTTGTAGTTGCTCAATTTTAGGGCTACATGATCATGGTTTCATGGAATTTATTCCGTATAATTGCTTTATCACCTTGTGATAAGCGAATTCTCCCTTTAATTTCGATTTTCTTCTTTAAATTCCCCCTTTAGTTCTTTAGTTGAGCGGTCTATTTTGAGATCTTTTGTTTGGCTAAATCTGCTTAATTTTTGAGCATGCACTCACGGGAGTGTTGTGAGTATCGTGTGATTTTTTTGTTTCCAGTTTTGGGTTTTGGGCCTCGCAGGACCGCTTTTGACCTGAATTTTAACTCAGCTATTCTTTTAGCATTATGGGTACCGTTGGCTTCATCTTGATGAGTAGTATATTATTTTGATAGTTTTTCCACAATTGGGGACTTCTTGGGGAAGTTTGAGCTTGGACAATGCCATTCCAGCAGCTAGGCATCAGACGATAGGTAGGTTACGATCTTCCCTACCTTAGACTTTATGTATATACGCTATAACTGCATTAATTAGTATCCTTGGGTGGGTTATTCTAGGTTGGTACCCCTGACCTTGTCTCTCTCTTTGGTCTTTTTATTTCTTACATTGTTTGTAGTACTCATTATAGTGTTGTAATGTGGCCCCGTGTGTCCTTTCTTTTCATCTCTAGACCATAAAAAATGGGATATATGAGAATGTCCGTGAGTCTCAGATATCGAGATGTTACTTTAGGCTGGATATTCATGCTGTAGAGTTAATTATGCCTTTGCAGGGCTAATAGGTTGTTTTTGAGCCGTTGGGCTAATCTATTGTTTGCAAGCATATCATTCATGCAAAGGATTTTCTGCATGTTTTACTACTATTTTGGCTTTGAGCCTACTATAACCGGTTTTCTAAACTTTGCATGGCCCCGAGGGCCCATTTCTTGTAAAATGATTATAAAAGGATTTTGAAACTGATTTATGGATCTTCTTGGATTAAAGGAGATATCAAGATGATTTTATCACCAGTTTTCGCACTGATACTATTCTTGGTTGTGCCATAGCGCTAGATATATTTTTACTATGGATTTAGACCGAGATATGCTCTGGGCACCCTTTATAAGGGTTGTTGAGACTTTGATCACTAATTTAGGCCCGGATACACTCTGGGCACCCTTTGATGGGGTTTTGAGATTACTACTACTGATTTAAACCCGTATAGACTCTGGGCACATGTTTCAAGATTTTGGTTACTACTTTTGATTCGGATATACTCCATACGATTATATTGAGATTTGCGTTTAGTATGTGGTCACAAACCTCCATGGACGTTACCAATCAATACTAAAGGCTATGTGCTGAGTGTTCCAGACGAGGGGTATATGGTGTAGTTGAGTTATACGGGTCGTGTCCTTCCATGGATCCTACCTACTGGGCCTATATGCACCGGAGAAGGTACATACAAGGTTACTATCACACTAGTTCCATCATATCACATCATCATGCATATTGTATTCAGATTCCACCCTTGTTTGTTGTTTTATCAGTGTACGCTCCAGTAGTATGGGATGCTGTAGGGTTTTTTTTCACTTGATTGTATTCCTCGGGTGTATAGGCGCCTGTTAGGACTGTCGGTAGATTATATTATTTCTATCTTTTTCTAGAGCTTTTTATGGCCTTCAGTTGTTGGTGGATTAGTGGATTCTAGACTGTTGATGTTCTGAGTAGTTAGAATTTTGTTCACTGATGGATTAGTGGGTCCTATACTATTGAGGCACTAGTTATGTGGCCTTCTAATCGGTTGTGGGTTAGCGGATCCTATCCTTTTGTGTGGTGTGATTAGTGGCTTTCAATTCTTTGTGGCGTAGCTTATTCCTTCCTAGGGTTGTACTTGTGAGGTTGATTGCTGTCTGTTCTTATCTTGAAGTTGTGTTTTTTGCATGATTTCATTAAGTATATTACTTCTAGCATGAGTATGTTAACTGCTTCCCTTCTTTCCCTTTTTACTTGAGGTTACCGGTATACCATCTTTCTTCTTAAGCTCTCTTTTTATATATATTGTTGTTGCAAGGACTCCAAGTGCGTTCTTCTTTATTTCACCTATGTTTTGTGTTATATATATCTTCTGTGGCTAGCATAGCATGTTTGTAATCCTTGTTGACTTCTATCCGTGTAACACCCCAAAATTTGACCCAGCTTTTAAACTTAAGAAATCTGTGACTTTTGAACTTTTCAGAAATTACGGGTCTAAATCACAGATCGTGGTTTGAACCACGAGTCATGAAGTGAACCCGTGGTTCCAGTCTACTGGTGCAGTCTCTGGTCTGAGAATCACGAGTTGGTTCTACGGACTGTGGTTCTGACTATGGTCCATCTTGTTAACTCGTGGAAATCAGATCAGAGGGTTGACAGGTTCCCCAGGTTTCACGACTGGTTTCTACGGCCCGTAGTTTTAACTACGGGACATCCTGTAACTCGTAGAACTTAAGTAGAGGCCAGCTAAGTCCCCAGGAAGTATGACTTGGGTCTATGACCCATGATCTATTCTATGGGTCTGACCTGTAGACCCGTAGTTTGGCTTCTACAGCCTGATCACTTGGCCAGGAACGATGGATGGAAACCACGAGACGTGGTTTGGTCTAAAACTCGTGGAATCCATTCGTGGTCCTTGAAAGTCAACTTTTTCCAGCTTTTTCCAAAATACATCCTAGGGGTATTTTAGTCATTAGCCACCTTTTTAACTCCTAGATGATGTTGTTTTGACTATTTCTAGAAGGATTTTCACCCTCATTAGCCTAAGTCCCTCCTCAAATCTTCATTCATCTCCCAAAAAAGGAAAGAACTCCTTCAAGCTCCAAGTCTCAAGCTCCAAGATCAAGTCTCCTTTCTTTTCAATTTCAAGTGGGTTAACTTCAATCAATGTATGTGGGTATTCAAGAATGGGTTCCTCTCACCCTTGTGTCCAAAACCCCCAATTCTTATTTTGAACTATGAACTTGTGAAATTAGGGTTTTGATCAAAATTGGGGAAAAAATTAAGAAATCAGTTTCTAAGCATCAATTCATGATTTCTTATGGTTTATTTATGATTAGAATAAGATTCCTTAATTGGTTTGAAAGGCCCATGCATTAAAGTTGATTTCTAGCATGATTCCATTGAATTGCATGTTTTCAAGTTAAAGTTTACATGTTTAAATAACATGTCCTTATGTATTTATGAAATTGCATGCCTAATTCTTCAAGAATGGATTTAAGAAGGAAAAGTATATTTTGAATTATGACCATGCTAAGCTTCAAGAACTTATGATATGAGAATTGCATGATACCCGATGTGTTTTCATGCTTTTCACCAAGATTTCGCATGAGATTGTACCAGTATGAATTTATGAGCTATATGTACATGTTTTGGGAGTAGTATTTATCATCGAGCAACGATGATTCGATTACCCAAGTCCAAAACTACGTTGCCATATTAGGTTATGAATTACCCTATGGGCTTATGAGAGTGGTTCCATATATTTATGTATGGTGTCCTGTGCTTTAGCGGGCATTATGGCAGCTTTGCCAACTAGGGTTATATAGTTGGATATGGTGACTCATTCCTTGGCACGGTTCAAGTCAGCTTTGCTAACTAGGGTTATTATGTTAGATTCCATGTAGCTCGCATGGTCTATTATCGATTATAAGAAACTCCCATATGAATGTTTTGACTTGTTTAAGCTTATGATATCTATTTTGAAGTTTTTGACTCTTATCTTACCCTTGTTCCTTTCAAATCATGAGATTTACTATTGATAACTCTTTATGCATGAACCAAGTTTCAAATTACACTTCAAGTATGTTTTCATCATATGTAAGCATATCTCACATACTTAGTACATCCTATAGTATTGACGCATATTTTGCCCTGCATCCTTTTAATGATGCAGATTCAGATTCCCTCCCTCAGACAAGTGGCTAGTCAACATCAACCATTCAGACCTTATTGGTGAGTCCTCTTTCTACAAGGACCGGAGTTATGATTAGTTCTCTTTATGTCCTTTTTTTTAGATTCATGAGTTAGTTGGGGTCTTGTCCCATCAACTCCTATTTGAGATTTAGAGGCTTCAGACATATTGAGTTGTATTCTGTATGAGTCCTTGTAGACTTTTGGCTATTTCAGTTTATGAATTTTTATCTCCTCCCTATGTTTGCTTCCTCTTTATTCCTTAAGTTATCTGGGTATGCTATGACCAAGGGTTAATCTAGGACACTCGTGTCCTGGATCTCGCATTACGTCAAGAGGGTAGCCTCGGGGCATGACAAACTTGGTATTAGAGCCTCAAGTTCAAGAGTCCTGGGGTGTCTGAAGCCGAATTAAGTAGAATCTCATTGATGTGTATGAAGCGCACCACACATATGAGGGAGAGGCTATGAGATGTCTTAGGGAAAGTTCACTTCTTTCATGATCATATTATGCAATAGATTTTAATTCTAACGTCCTTCTAATCCTCTCCTTGTATGTTTCAGATTATGCCTCGATGTGCTATGCCTCACCGAGCTGCTCGAAATGCTTCTCCTCAAGTTTTGGCCCCTGAGGTCACGAATGAAGAGTTCAGGAATGCCATCAATTTGCTAGCCTAGCCCATGGCTGCTCAGGCTAACCAGCCAGCTTCTAGCCCCATCCATCTTCAAGGTGGGGTAGCGGCCTGGGTTCATGATTTTCCAAATAAACCTACCTAAAGTTTAGGGTTCGAAGGTGAGGGAGGACCCACTTAGCTTTATTGATGAGGAAAAAAAGATCTTTGATGCTATGCAAGTGGGTGATGTCGATTGTGTAGAGCTTGCATCCTATCAACTCAAGGATGTGGCTCATATCTGGTTCACGCAATGGAAGGAAGCTAGAGCTAGGGATAAGGTCCTTATAACTTCTGGGAGTGTTTCGAGAGGGCCTTCCTCGATCGGTTCTTTCCCTGAGAGTTGAGGCAAGCAAAGGCTGAGGAGTTTGTGAACAAGAGACAGGGGTCGAATTCAGTCCAAGAGTATAGTTTGAAGTTCACTCAGTTGTCGAGGTATGCCCCCTCTATGGTAGCAGAACCACATGATCAGATGAGTAAGTTTATCTATGGGGTTTCAGATATGGTGAAGAAAGAGTGTAGGTATGCTATATTTTTGAGTGACATAAACATTTCCAGACTCATGACCCATGCTCACCAGGTCGAGGGAGACAAGCTTAGGGAGATGGCTAGGGAGAATAAGAGGGCTAGATCCAAAAGTTCAGGTTTTGGCCATTAGAAGTCCGGAGGCAGACATCGCTCTTCCTTTCAGAATAGGTCATTAGGAGCCATGCATTCTTCAGCCAGTGCTCCTTCTCAGGCCTCCAGGCCTTGTCATGATCAGCTCGGTAGAGGTGCAGGCTCTTATTCGCAGGGGAGGGGTGCAAAGGGTTCTTCTTTCCCCGTTTGTACAAAGTGTGGAAAGAGTCGTCTTGGTGAGTGTCTAGCTGATTCAGGTAGTTGCTTAGGATGTGGTCATACTGGACATCAGATTAGAGATTTCCCTTCAGCTAAGAATGGATAGGGAGGTAGTAGGGCTCAGTCTGCCCCAAAAGTCCCAGGAGGTCGACCAGCCTAGTAGGGCGCATCTTCTAGTTCTGGTGGTCAGTGCTAGAACCACCTTTATGCTATGTCCTCTCGTCAAGACCAGGAGAGTTCACCTGATGTTGTCACTGGTATGTTGAAAGTCTTCTCTCTTAATGTATATGCTTTGTTGGACCCCAGAGCCTCCCTATCTTTTGTGACCCCTTATGTAGCATGCAAATTTAAAATTTGTCCTGAATTGCTTTTAGAATCCTTTTGTATTTCTACTAATGTTGGTGAGCCAGTTCTAGCCAAAAGAATCTACCGAAGTTACCCTATCTCAGTCTTTCATAGAGTCACTTCAGTGGATCTAGTAGAGTTGGAGATGACTGATTTTGATGTTATTCTTGGTATGGATTGGTTGTATGCTTGTTATGCCTCGGTCGATTGTCGTACTCGAGTTGTCAGTTTCAAGTTTCTAAGTGAGCAAGTCTTAGAGTGGCAGGATAGTCCTCCATCTTCGAAGGGTCATTTCATATCATATCTTAAGGCTAGGAGGGTGATTTATAAGGGTTATGTTTATCATATAGTTCGAGTTATGGACACGGAGTCCAAAACCCCATCCCTTCAGTTTGTCCCTGTTGTGAATGAGTTCCCAGAAGTGTTTCCCAAAGATTTACCCGGAGTCCCTCCCGAGCGGGAAATCAACTTTGGGATAGATCTTCTTCCTGATATGAATCCTATCTCTATTCCTTCCTATAGAATGGCTCCCACAGAACTTAAAGAGTTAAAGGATCAGTTGAAAGATCTTCTTGATAAGGGTTTCATCAGGCCTAGCATTTCTCCATGGGGTGCTCCAGTCTTATTCATGCGAAAAAAAGATGGTTCCCTCTGGATGTGTATTGACTACCGTTAGTTGAACAAGGTCACAATCAAGAATAAGTATCCCATTCCTAGGATTGTTGACTTGTTCGATCAGCTTCAAGGTGCTAGTTTCTTCTCTAAAAAATCGACCTTCGATCCGGTTATCATCAGCTTCGTGTTCGAGAGTTCGATATTCCAAAGACATCTTTCAGGACTCAGTATGGTCATTATGAATTTGTTGTGATGTCTTTTGGTCTAACGAATACTCCCATAGCTTTTATGGATTTGATGAACAGTCTGTTCAAGCAGTATTTAGATATGTTTGTGATTGTTTTCATTGATGATATTCTTATCTATTCTAGGAGTGAGGAGGAGCATGCGGACCATTTGAGAGTGGTGTTGCAAACTCTCAAGGACTAGCAGTTATTTGCTAAGTTTAGCAAGTGTGAGTTCTGGATGCAGTCTATGGCTTTTCTGGGTCACATTGTGACTAGAGATGGTATTCGAGTTGATTCTCAAAAGATTGAGGCAGTAAAGAACTGGTCTAGACCCACTTCCCAGTCTGATATTAGAAGCTTTTTGGGTTTGGCTGGTTACTATAAGAGATTTGTGGAAGGGTTTTCTTCCATTGCTTTCCCTTTGACTCGGTTGACTCAGAAGAAGGTGAAGTTTCAGTGGTCCAATCTATGTCAGAAGAACTTTCAAGAATTAAAGACTAGATTAACCACAACTCGAGTGTTGGCTCTACCTGAGGGCCTATATGACTTTGTTGTGTATTGTGATTCTCCTAGGATTGGTTTGGGTTGTGTTTTGATGCAGCGTGGTAAAGTGATTGCTTATGCCTCTAGACAGCTTAAGATTCATGAGAAGAACTACCCTACTTATGATCTTGAACTAGCAGCCGTAGTTTTTGCTTTGAAGATTTGGAGACATTACTTGTATGGTGTGCATGTTGATGTTTTCGCCGATCATAAGAGTCTTCAGTATGTGTTCACTCAAAAGGAATTGAATTTGCGACGAAGGAGATGGCTTGAGCTTCTTAAGGATTATGACATGAGTGTGCTTTACCATCCGGGTAAGACCAATATTCTAGCGGATGCACTTAGTAGATTGTCCATGGGTAGTGTGTTTTTAGTTGAAAATGGAAAGAAGGAATTAGTTAAGGAGGTTCATAGGCTTGCTCGGTTGGGAGTTCTCCTTATGGACTCGACAGAAGGTGGTGTTATTGTTCAGAATGGTTCCGAATCATCTTTGATAGTTGAAGTGAAGGAAAAATAAGACATTGATCCTATTTTGCTTTAGCTAAAGGGTGCAGTCCATCAGCAAAGAGTTGAGGTTTTCTCCCAAGGGGGAGATGGTGTCTTTGTTATCAGGGTCGATTGTGTGTGCCAGATATATATGGGTTGAGACATCAGATTTTGACTGAGGCTCACAGTTCCAGATACTCCATTCACCCTGGTGCCAATAAGATGTACCGCGATCTACGGGAATTCTATTGGTGGAATGGTATGAAGAGGGACATATCCTATTTTGTAGCTAAGTATCCCAACTGTCAGCAAGTGAAGGTTGAGCATCAGTGATCGGGTGGCATGACTCAGGATATTGACCTTCCTACTTGGAAGTGGGAAGCGATCAATATGGACTTCATTACAGGTTTTTCTCGTACTCGAAGGCAACATGATTCCATTTGGGTGATTGTCGACTGGATGACAAAGTCATCTCACTTCTTGGCTATTAAGACTACGGACTGAACGGATGATTATGCCAGACTCTACATTCGGAAGATAGTCTGATTGCATGGTGTCCCATTGTCCATCATTTCAGATAGGGGTACTCAGTTTACTTCTCAGTTTTGGAGATTGTTTCAGAGAGGTCTTGGTGCTCAGGTGAAGCTTAGAACAACTTTTCACCCTCAAACAGATGGTCAGGCCGAGCGTACTATTCAGACCTTGGAGGACATGTTGAGAGCTTATGTGATTGATTTCAAAGGTAATTGGGATAATCACTTACCTCTTATCAAATTTGCCTACAACAACAACTTTCACTCTAGCATCCAGATGGCTCCGTATAAGGCACTTTATGGTAGGATATATAGACCTCCTATTGGTTGGTTTGAGGTAGGTGAGGTAGCTTTGATTGGCCCAGATTTGATTCACTAGACTATAGAGAAGGTTCAGCTGATTAGGGAAAGATTGAAGATCGCTTAGAGTCGATAGAAATCATATGCGGATATGAGGAGAAGAGAGTTAGAATTTGAAGTTGATGATTGGGTTTTTCTGAAGGTGTCACCCATGAAGGGTGTGATGAGATTTGGAAAGAAAGGGAAGCTTAGTCCCAGTTTTGTAGGTCCCTATCAGATTCTGAGGAGAGTTGGTAGAGTTTCTTATGAGTTGGAGTTGCCGACAGAATTAGAAGCGGTTCATCCAGTTTTCCATGTTTCCTTGTTAAAGAAGTGTGTTGGCGATCCAACCTTGATTATTCCTTTGGAGGATGTGGGTGTGAAGGATAGTCTCACCTATGAGGAGGTTCCCATAGAGATCCTTGATCGTTAGATTCGGAGGTTGAGAAACAAAGAAGTCACTTTGGTAAAAGTCCTTTGGAGGAATCAACTAGTTGAAGGAGCTACTTGGGAAGCATAGTCAGCCATGAAAGCCAAGTACCCTCATCTCTTTCCTTCTGATTTTGTTTCATCTTGAGGTAATAGTTTCCTCCTTCGTATGTCCCTTCTACCCTACTCTACTAGTTCCTCTCATGATCCTAGCATGTATTCATGTTTTCAAAGTTGATTCAATCATGTTTTAATTTGGAAATCTCAATTTTCATGTTTTTTCTTCAGGTTTTATGTGTTGTTGACTGGTTGGGCTGTTTCCTTTTAAGTTTTCCTTGGTTTAGTCTTCATTCGAGGATGAATGATCCAAGGGGGAGATATTGTAACACTCCAAAATTTGACCCATCTTTTAAACTTAAGAAATATGTGAATTTAGAACTTTTCAAAAATTACGGGTCCAAATCACGAATTATGGTTTGAACCACAAGTCGTGAAGTGAACCCATAGTTCGAGTCTACTGGTTTAGTCTCTGGTCTGAGAACCACAAGTTGGTTCTATGGACCATGGTTTTAACTACGGTCCATCCTGTCAACTCATGGAAATTAGATTAGAGGGTTGACAGGTTCCCCAGGTTTCACGACTGATTTCTACGACCCGTAGTTTGACTACAGACCATCCTGTAACTCGTAGAACTTAACCAGAGGCCAGCTAAGTCCCCATGAATTAAGACTTGGGTCTAAGACCTATGATCTATTCTATAGGTCTGTCCTGTTAACCCGTAGTTTGGCTTCTACAACCTGATCACTTTTCCAGGAATGACGGATTGCAACCACGAGCCATGGTTTTGTCTACGACCCGTGGAATCCATACGTGGTCCCTAAAAGTCAACTTTTTTCATTTTTTTCATAATTATGTCCTAGGGGTATTTTAGTTATTACCCACCTTTTTAACTCCTAGATGATGTTGTTTTTACTATTTCTAGAAGGATTTTCAAAAGCCCATGCATTAAAGTTGATTTCTAGCATGATTCTATTGAATTGCATGTTTTCAAGTGAAAGTTTACATGTTTAAATAACATGTCCTTATGTATTTATGAAATTGCATGCCTAATTCTTCAATTATGGATTTAAGAAGGAAAAGTATGTTTTGAATTATGGCATGCTAAGCTTCAAGAACTTATGATATGAGAATTGCATGATACCCAATGTGTTTTCATGCTTTTCACCAAGATTTCACATGAGATTGTGCCACTTTGAATTTATGAGCTATATGTACATGTTTTGGGAGTAGTATTTAGCATCGAGCGATGAGGGTTCGATTACCCAAGTCCAAAACTATGTTGCTAGCGTAGGTTATGAATTGCCCTATGGGCTTATGAGAGTGGTTCCACAGCTTTATGTATGGTGTCATGTGCTTTAGAGGGAATTAAGGCACTTTTGCCAACTAGGGTTATATAGTTGTATATGGTGACTAGTTCCTTAGCACGGTACAAGTCAGCTTTGCTAACTAGGGTTATATAGTTAGATTCCATATAGCTCGCATGGTCTATTAGCGGTTATAAGAAACTCCCGTATGAATGTTTTGACTTGTTTATTTGGAGACGGTTGTATTTACTATTTTGTTATCTCTAGCACTTGTATTCTATTAGAGGTTTATGTACGTTCGATACCAAGTCTTTAGGTTGGTGTAGTTTCCTTTTTGTATATATTCAGGTTGTTTGCTTCCGCATTATTTGATTTTATATCTGCTTCCTCTTATTTATGCTTATTATGCGTGATGGTTTTGGTAGTAGCCCATTACTAACCATTCTGGGCTATGGGGACTGGTTCACCTACTGGAGGGTTGTAGGTGCCATCATGACCTGAGAAATTGGGCCGTGACATTAAATGTGTTAATGCATCCCATGTTGCATTTTGTTAGTGATTCATATGCTTAAATTGCATGGAGTACCTCACACTATTGTGAGTGATAGGGACTATAAGTTTCTTAGTCATTTTTGGAAGAGTCTATGGGGTACACTTGGTACCAAACTTATGTTCTCTACTTCTTGTCATCCCCAAATGGATGGTCAAATCAAAGTAGTCAATATGACTCTTGGGACCATGCTTCGTTGTATTATTAGAGGATCCCCAACTTCGTGGGAAGACTGTTTACCTTTGATTGAATTTGTATACAATCGATCTCTTCACTCCTTTATTGGCATGACTCCATTTAAAGTATGTTATAGGTTCAACCCATTAATTATGTTATCTTTAACCCCTTTGTCTAGTGATATTGTTGTGAGCTTAGATGAAAAATGAAGAGCAAATAAGATGGTAAAGATTCACACCAAGGTGAGGGAAACCATGGAACGAAGCAACTCCAAGGTGGCCCTCCATCAAAATCATGGGAGAAAGAAAGTAATCCTTCAACCCAAAGATTGCGTTTGGGTCCACTTTTGAAAGGAGAGATTTCCATAACTTCACAACAGAAAGTTGAGTCCAAGGGGTGATGGCCCCTTCCAAGTGCTTGAAAGGATCAATGACAATCCCTACAAGATCGATCTACCATGTGAGTATAATGTTCACAATGTGTTCAATTTAAGTGATCTATCTTCATGTGTTTTAGGTGACTCTATGGATTCAAGAAGGAGAGGATGATATGATATTGCCCGGCAGAACCCATACAAGGCCATTCACTTGGAACAAATCTAAATATCTCCAAGCCCTACAAGCTCTATTCATAAAGAAAGAGGATTTGGAGACCATTGAGGAGCATCAATCAAGTATCTACAACTTGTGGATGATCGCTTAGAATGAAGAAGAGGCTATCAGTGAAACTGTCCTGATGTGTGAAACCATGTGCTACCAACAAGTCTTGGGGTGCATTTAGCACATGCTGGCACAAGTGAAACTACCCTGATATGCGATACGATGTGTGACCAACAATTCTCATGGTGCATTTAGCACATCCCTACGCATGTGCCCATTCATGGGCCAAATTTTAAGTATTCCAAGGTCACTCTTGGGCCTTCAAATGTACAAGGCAAACACTATAAATAGATGCCTTAGTAATTTCCATTCTTAAATTATGTTGAATGTTGATGAATGCTTTTGAAAGCTTATAGTTGCTTATTTAGCTTGTAGTCTTGGGTGGATTCCCAATTAGATAATCAGTGTAGCTAAATCTGTTGGGTGGATTCCTAATAGTACTATTGGGTGGATTCCTAATAGTTTAGTTGAGTGATTAGGAATGGATTCTCTTGATTGCTTGTTAACTTCTTTTGCTTGATTTATCATATAGAGTCATCCATTTGTGGATTTATTTGGTTCTCTTTTGTTTCATTGAGTTGGATTATCATTTGATTGTTGTAATCAATTGGGAGGTAAGGGTATAGAGTCCCTTGTTGCCTTAATTGCAATTTCTTAGTTTTAATCCCCACATCTTTTGCTTATTTCAATTCCGCGTTTGGATTTTGATTAGTCTCCCTAATCAAGATCTTATCACATCTCATACCTGACTTCAGTTCTAGTAGTCCTCCTCCATGTGTAGATATTTACCTTTCCATGTTTGCCTCTGTTTTACTAAGGGATGCCACATTTGCTTTTGTTGGGTGTAATTCCAACTGGATCTCTTTCACCTTTGTCACATCTTCTAATGTGGAAATCTGTTGGAAAATATTTCCGAAAGTATCCTTACTCTATTGAGATAAGGAAGCTTTACCCTTCTTCATCCTAACCTGAAATACTATAAAAGGTGATCCTACAAAATCCACCTTACAATTTTCCTCCACAATTTTCAAAAAACTCTGGTGCTTAGTCTAGAAATTTAAGAACTTATAGGGTCTGACCACATGCTCTTGTTGTGAATCACATATTACATGTAAATGAGCATGGTTAGACCCTAGTTTGATCAAATAATGTACTTCAGTGGCTAACAATGTATTCATAAACTCCTGATTTCCAATGACCTTATCATGTGTTTTGAATATACAATCATCTCCAATTCTACCATTCCACTAGGTGTAGCAACTCCTTGTAAACTTCAGTTCATTGAGGGCAGATGTGTTTACGCATTGAGAAAAGTCTTCAATTTAATGTTGGACGATTGGTACACTGATATGGGTCTAAGATCACTCATTTTCATAACTTTTTACCTATATTTTAGTCTTATTTTGAGGATATTCTTGCCTTATTCTTGTAGTTTATGCTTGATTTCAAACAAAGAGACTCAAACAAGAACATTAATCTCGATCGGTACCACCATGATCATAAGACAATAAAATCATTTGAAAATGCTCTTCAAGAGACCACTTTTTCATTCAAAATTGGGGAACATTTTCACTTAAAACAAAATCAATTAGCATCTCAAGTTATTGACACTAACCTTTCAAGACTTGCCTCAATTTTACTTCACAACTTGTCACATTCATTCCTTCTAATTTAGATCAAGCTTTACCACTATCTCCAAGGTTGTAATTCCACTAAAACAAGAGACAATCTCACTCACAATCATGCAATTTCACATCAATAGGGATTATAGGATAGAATAAATGACGGTCACTCTCTCAATGAAATTCAAGTGCAAACATATAGAACCATAGGCTTGCTCTTCGTGTAATTCACCACTAATGTAGAGTTGCAAAGCTCAAAATCACTAAGGACTTGCTAGTATCTATGAAGGTTAGGGCAAGAGGAAGGTAATGGCTTAGGATAAGTGACTCAAACCTCCCAAAAGCTAAAATTTGAAATTCAAGTACACCACTCACATCATTGATTTAACTTCCACCTTATTTCCCCCTCTTACATCCCTAATCTTCACCAAGCCATTCATACCAACACCTTTGCTTTGTTCTTTTAACATTCAAAAGGAAAGGTAGCACCATTTCACTTCTTATTCTTTCTTTCATAAACCTTTTGGTCACTTTAAGCAATTCACAATATTTTCACTAGGTTCTACCCCTAAAATTAAGATCAATACCTCCTTTAAGACTTCATTATTCACACTCCCAAACTTAGGATTTTGCGTACATCAATCACCCAAAAAAATCATTTCTCCCCTCCTAAATTTACACATTTAGCGTACATCTTACTTTTCTAAGCATTTAGGGAGATTGGGTACCAACAGAGAGGTTTCAAAAGAGGAAAGGTGTGTAACATGGTTGCCAAAGAAAAGGTCAAAAGGCTCAAAATGGGTTGACTCAGACTAATGTAAGGGAAGGGATTTTCGGTAAAGTGACAATTCAAAGAGGGCCTAAGGTCATCTTTCAAGCTATACAACATCTAGGATTTCACATTGAATCACAACCTGGGCAAGTTCTATACTACATGCATACACAAGAAAAAATAAATACCTTACCACACAGGGCATCACAAACACTTGGGGTTATAAGCTATTCTCAAACCCAATTAAGATGAATGACTCTTGACAAGCTATTCCAAATTTCAAACAATTCATTTGTGAATCAAAGAACCAAATAATGAATTTAAAGATCATGACAAGGAGAATGCTTGAATTCTTTTCCCCTCTTTTCTCAAGTTTAAATCATTTGTAAAGAATTTGTTTTAGTATATCTGGGTCGAGAACCCACTGCTAGATAACATGCCTCCTCATCCATAGGGGAATACACACCTTCATCATGAGCTCTAGAACCGTAAGTCCCCATACAATTCATACTTTTATTTCCAGCCCCTATCATATGTTTGGAAAATAGATGAATTTGCATCAATATCTTGGCCATTGTTTCATCACTCCTCTTTCTTTCGCCTCATTTCACTTGTCATAATGGAGAAAGTTACCCCCGAGGAAACATCAGCCTCTCTAGTGTGCCATGCATGATTTATCTTTGTTATCCGATCTAAGAGAGCCAAAGCGAGACCATATTGTTGGTCCATAAATGTTCTACCCGCAAGGTTATTTGCCACAGATTTATTTATCGACTTTAAGACTCGATAGAAGCTTTGAAGTAGGACATTGTCAGGCAAACTATAATTCAAACATAATAGAAGCTTTTTCTTGAACCTTAGCCATGCTTCATGCAATGTCTCATACAAGAGTTAGCAAAAAATTGTGATATCATCCCTCAATTGCATCATACGAGAGGAAGGGAAGATTTGCACCAAAAATGCCTCAACTAGGCCATTGCATGTTGTAATAGAGCCCTCCAGAAGCTCCTCAAGCCAAGCCGTTGCTTCCCCCGTAAGAGAGAAAGGGAATAATTAGAGTCAGATTGACCCTTAAGATATATTGTTGATGTTGAAAGGCTGGCATATTTCAACAATGTTTCGGATGTGCCGGTTGGCGTCTTCATGAGCCAGCCCTCCAAAAAGTCCTTTCATCTTGATCAAATAGAGTATGGTGCTCGTCACATGGAAAATGGTATTCCCCATGGTTGAGGGTAGGTGGATTGCACCTACAACACTATAGACCACGAGATCATTGTCCGCATCCATATACTCATTGACACACTCTTGGTTGCCTGCTTGACTCATGGGTGCCCTGTTCACAACAACACAAACAACAAAAGTAAAGGAGAACAAACACTCAACAAAGTGAACTTAAACAACAATCAAATGGCAAATCAAGAACTATTCCCCGGCAACAATGCCATTTTTGATGACGTTCAAAAGCGCTCTCCCATAGGAGGTGGTAATGATCATTGTACAAAATAAATAAATATACCTAATGGATGTTAGGGTCGTATCCACAGGGAATGGAGTGATGTTTTGCTAAAAAATCATCAAATATTAATCACTAAGGTGAGTCAATGTTCAAAAAACTAAAAGTAAAAATTAGGGGAAATAGAAAGGGAATTAATGTATCAATTTCAACACAAGAAAATAATGTAAACAAGCTTTGTTTATCAATGATATGGAAGACTAGGGGTATGATTCCGATGGGATTCTATAATGGGTTAGGGGATTTGATTAATTATGCAAACTCTTAGTAAAAGATATGGGTAGCATTGGTTTGAGTTATACTTGGTAGTCTCACGACCCTCCAAATATATATACTATAGCCTTTGCTCAAACACTATAGCTTTTCTTTAAACCAACCAATTCAATACTTGGGGGAATCACACTATTTCTAGCTTAGATTCTTAGATGGGTATTTCCTTCGATTAAGCTATTTCTAGCCTCAATCTATGGTGGAAATCCCAAATTCCCTCAACTTGTCCCAGGTGTTCTATTAAGAGTTTAATTTCACTTGCGTGCCTGCAAATTGATATTTGTGTGCCTCAAGTGTGGCGCAATTCCATTCTAGGGGCCATTGAACACTTTGACATCTTTCCATCTTTCTGCATTCCTAACACACCAAAAATAATAAAAGTGAAGTAAATAAAATAAAATAAACACATACGTCGCCTCCCAAGAAGTGCTTCATTTAACACCACAGCACGATGATAATACCTCAAGATCAAGGAGTTTTTTGAGGAATGCCAAGAAGATCGACAAATTTCCATCCAACACGGTGAATACATTTCCTCATAAGCAAGTCATTCAATGCTCTCCCCATTGATTGTTCTTCTTTACCCAACTTAATTATCTCATCATTTGTGTCGAACATGGAAATCACTTGGAAGTCATCTGGTTGCTTCATTGATTTGAAAACATTGAAGGTGACCTCCTCTTTGCCCAAACAGAACTTCAACTCTCCATACTCAACATCCACAAGCGCACATCCGGTGGGCAAGAATGGGTGCCCCAAAATGATGGGCATCTTGAAGTCTACCTCACAATCCAATACCACAAAATTAGCCGGAAGAATAAATCTATCCACCTTTACAAATACATCGTGCCAAATCCCAACTGGGCATTTTATGGCCCTATATTCCATGAGCAACCTCATTGGAGTAGGCTTAGGAGTTTTTAAAGACAATCTCTTAAAAATGGCAAGGGGCATGAAATTGATGCTTTCCCCGAGGTTGCATAATGCCTTAGAGAATTGGTAGATACCGATGGTACAATGGATGGTAAAATCTCCCAGATCTTCTCCTTTCAGAGATAAAGTTACTTACCACGATAGCACTACCGGTATGTGACACCTCCACTGTGCCAACTTCTATATGCCTTTTCTTTGTCAAAACATATTTCATGTACTTTGCATAGCCCATTATTTGTAACAAAACCTCTACTAACAGAATATTCACTAAAAGTTGTTTCAACATATCAATAAACTTACTGAAAGAGGAGGTGCTTCAATCTTTGGGAGAAACAAGGGGGACACTTTGGGAATGACAATGGAGTTTTTGAGGTTTTGTCTCCCTTCTGCTCCTCAATGTCAATCACCACTTGAGGATTAGAGTATACCTTTTCCTTTTGGACTCTTTCATCAACTTTTTGAGACCTAGAGATTGCAACATCACGCATGGAACTAGCACCATTTTCCTATAAGGGTTCACTAAGCTTCTCTCTCACTTTTGAATTTTTTCTCACCTTCTCTCAACCCACAAAAACCTCAGCATCATCTACCACACCCTTGAGCATTTTCCACTCGTAGTTTCTATGTCTCATGCAATGTCCATTATTGTTTGGATTAGGATATATGTCATTAAGCAGTGTGCCCTTAAGTCTTGGATTCATTTGAGATGACATCTGGGTTATTTGGGCTTCAAGATGTTTGATAAAAGCCGAATGGGAGCTCACAGTTTGAGTGATGGTAGACACATCATCATTTAATTCTAAAACACCTATATTCATCGATTCAACTTTCTTCAATACCCGAGCAAACATATCTTAAATTTTTAAGCTCTAGGGATCACTCACCCCTACTTGAAGTTGAGTTACATAAAATTTAGGATAAGGAACATAGGGTATAGAACTTTGATGGTTGTACCTATCTTGTCCCTCTAACTATCTTCATGATCTTTATCTCTTTTACGGTCTCTCAAGGTCCTATCACGATCTTTATTCCAACATTGGTTCCTATTCCCTTGTTTACAAGAACCTTGGTTGTCACCTTGGTAACTTCGGCGGGAACCCCCTGCTTGATTTTAGATAAAATGAGCCTCTTCATCATACAATGAATACAAATCCTCCTCATCATAGGTTTTACTTTCTTGGGCTCCAATAACATTTACACTTTTTGTCCCGGCACCCATCATATACTTGGTGAGAAAATCAAGTTGCATTATTATTTTAGCCATCACTTTTTCCCTCTCCTCATCTTTTTGCCTTATCTCTTTGGAACTTATTGTGGAGGTGACACCAATTACAACCTCGGCTTTCTGAGTATACCATGAATAATTTGTCTTGATCATCTTATCAAGCAAAGTTTTAGCAAGACCAAAGGTTTGATCTATCAAAGAACCACCGACTAAATTGTTTGCAACTACTTATTGATCGATTCCAAGGACCTATAGAAATATTGCATTAGAATTTCATCGGGGAGGCCATGGTTTGGACATTGGATTACTTTCTTTTTTAACCTCAGCGATGCTTCATGAAGAGGTTCACCTGGTAATTTTCAAAAATTTGTGATTTCATCACCCAATTGGAGCATACGGGATGGATGGAAGAATAGATCAAGAAAAGCTTCAATGAGATCATTCTAAGAAGTAATAGAACCTTCGAGAAGATCCTCGATCCAGGTAGTTACTTCTCCTATTAAGGAGAATGGGAAGAGCCTTAGATGAATTGATTCTTGGTTGAAGTTGGTAATATTGAAGGGTTGGAAAATCTACACAAAGTTCTTAATGTGGTGATTCATATCCTAATGCGGGAGACCACTACACAAGCCCTTCACTAGCAATATATTCAACATTGTACTTGTGATGTGAAACACAACATTCACTATCATTGGAGGTAGGCGAATGACGCTTGCCACACCCGTATGACCTACTAGGTTATTGTCATCTATATGGCCATCAAAACTAGCGTTGTCCCTAGCGTTACTCCTCTTTTCACCTAACAAAAATAAAAAATAACAAACAAGATGAAATTAAACAAGGTGCAATGCCAAAGTGAATCAATACACAAAATAAGGTAATCTATAGACTAATCCCTGATAATGGCGCAAAATTTATAATGCCCCAATCTACTTTTCAATTAAGAATGACTATACGCGGTCGTTGATAATATAATTTACCTAACTATAAGTCGGGGTCGAACCTCACGAGGATTAGGTATAGATTTAACTACACTCTTTGTGTTCTAATTCAGTAATAGCATGCACATTGTGTAAAAATAACAATAAGTAAAAATAGGGGGTTTGTTTGTAACAAGTTTTTAAGAATCAATGATAAAAATTCGCAACGTTAACACAATTGTATCAATCAAGGACTGGAGGTCTAAGGGTGTGATTTTGATTGGGTACTAACCACAATTTGGATTTATAGTTGCCTTCAGATTAATTACGATATGGGTAGCTTTGGTTTTGGCTATGCTAAAAGTAATTTAACCCAAGAGCATGTCTATTTTGGGTTTTCTCAAATCCCAAAGTCCAAGAAATATTAACCAACCAAAATTACCCTGAGTGGACTATACTATCTCTAACTTTAGCCCTTAGATGGTAAAATTCCCAAATCCTCACTAATGATATCTTACCCAATTCCAATTTCCTTTCTCAAGCAAGACTAAAATTAGAAAACTCAATCAATGTTTGCAATCACAAATTTTATAATGAAAACTTAAATAAATCATTAGATCCATACATAATAATCAATTCTAATAGAAAGTAAACAATACCCAGTCATAAATACACACCCACCATTGCACACATCCCTTGATATGGATTTACCTACTCATTCAAAAAGAAAAAGAAATTATACCCAGAGATTGCTCCTCAATATTCACCATTAGTAGAAATAAATCCAAATCCAAGCTTTAAATTATCAATAATGGTGTTTTCTACTCGGAGAAGATGAAGTCACTAGTACATTTCTCCTTTGCTAGTACAATACTTTAAGAGGAATGTGGAATAATCGAATAGAATATTCAGATCCTTAAAATTTGTCTTTGAAAACCCCAATGTCATCTAAAAGGGTCTGGACAAAATTAACCCCGCGTCACATCTTACGGCTCACTTACGGCCTATTTGCGGGTGTAAGTCTCCACTTGCGGCCCGCAAGTCTCCTAATTTGTTGCCATTGTACTACTTGATCCTATGCTTCATTTGCGGGTCATTTGGGATTCAATATGTTGGACAGAAGCTGAATGGGAGCTCACAGTTTGTGTTAGGGTAGACACACCACTCTTCTATTCCTAAATACCTATACTTGTTGATTTAACTTTCTTTAATACTCGGGCAAGCATATCTTTAATTTTTGAGCTCTTAGGATCACTCAACCGTGGTTGATGTTGGGTTACTTTATCTTTGGGAGGAGGAACATAGGAGGTAGAACTTCAATGGTTGTACCTATCTCTTTCCCTAGCCTTGTCCCTTCAACTAGCTTCACGATCTCTATCTCTTTCACGGTCCCTCCAAGTCCCATCACAATCTTTATTCCAACCTTTGTTCCCATTCCCTTGTCTCTAAGAGCTTTGTTTGGCACCTAGGTAACTCGGGCAAGAACCCACCGCTTGATTTGAGATAAAATGAGCCTCCTCATTATACAACAAAGACACATCCTCCTCATATAGGCTCTAATTTCCTTGGGCTCCAATAGCATTTACACTTTTTGTCCCGGTACCCATCATATGCTTGGTGAGAAAATCAAGTTGCATCATCATTTTATCCATTGCTTCTTCCCTATTCTCATTTTTTGCCTTTAACTCTTTGGAAATAATGCGGAGGTGACACCCGTTTCCACCTTGGCTTCCCGTGTATGCCATGCACAATTCATCTTTGTCATCCTATCAAGCAAAGATTTAGCAAGACCAAAGGTTTGATTTATCAAAGAACCACTAACTAAATTGTTTGCAACTGACTTATTGATCGATTCCAAGGACCTATAGAAATGTTGCAACAGATCTTTATCAGGGAGTCCATGGGTTGGACATTGGATTACTTTCTTTTTGAATCTCAGCTATTCCTTTTGAATAGGTTCACCTGGTAATTGTCAAAAATTTGTGATTTCATCACCCAATTGGAGCATACGGGATGGAGGGAAGAATAGATCAAGAAAAGCTTTGACGAGCTCATTCTAAGAAGTAATGGAACCTTTAGAAAGTTTCTTGAGCCAAATGGTTTCTTCTCCTGTTAAAGAGAATGGGAAGAACCTCAGACGAATTGATTCTTGGTTGTTGTTGGTAATATTAGAGAGTTGGAAAATCTCTGGAAAGTACATAACGTGGAGATTCACATCCTCACACGGGAGACTACCATACAACCCCTTCATTTTCAATAGATGCAACATTGTAGTAATGATGTGAAACACGACATTCCTTACTATTGGAGGTAGGCGAATGGCTCTTGCCACACTCGTATGACCCATCATGTCATCATCGTCCATTGCCATTAAAACAAGCGTTGTTACTAGCGCTACTCCTATTTTCACCTAACAAAAACCAAAACCAATAAACAAGATGAAATAAAATAAGGTGCAATACCAAAGTGAATCAACACACAAAAATTAGATAATCTATAAACTACTCTCCGGCAACAGCGCCAAATTTGATAACGCCCTAATCTACTCTTCAATTAAGAATTAATGTATGCGGTCATTGACAATATAATTTACCCAACTATGAGTCAGGGTCAAATCCCATTGGGATTAGGTACAGATTTAACTAAACTTTGTGTTTTGGTTCACTAATAGCCTGCACGTTGCGTAAAAATAACAATAAGTAAAAATGGGGAGGGGCGATTGTTTTCGTAACAAGTTTGTAAGAATCAATGGTAACAATTAGCTATGTTAACCTAATTGTGTCAATCAAGGATTAGAGGTCTAGGGGTATGCATTTGATAGGGTAGTAACCACAATTGAGATTTATAATTGCCTTCGAATTGATTACTATATGGTAGCTTTGGTTTGGGCTATGCTTAAAGTCTTTCAAACCAAGAGCATGTCTACTTCCAAAGTAAGAGCAATATTTACCAACCAAAATTAGCTTGAGTGGACTGAACTATCTCTAACTTTAACCCTTGGATGGGAAAATTCCCAAATCCTTATTAATGAGATCTTACCCAATTCCGATCTCCTTTCTCAAGCAAGATTAAAATTAGTGAACTCAATTAATATTTTCAACCACCAATTTTATAATTAATACTTGAAGAAATCATAAGACCCATACAAAATAATCAATTCTAATAGCAATTAATCAATACCCAATCATAATTACACACTCACTATTGCACACACCCCTAGATATGAATTGAGATACTCATGGAAAGAGAAAGAAAAATTATGCCAAGAGATTATTCCTCAATATCAGCCATTAATAGAAATAAATCCAAATCCAAGCTTTAAATTATCAACAATTTAGTATTTTCTACTTGAAGAAGATGAAGTCAATAAGACTTTTCTCCTTAGCTAGTATAATACTCAAGAAGGAAAGTTGAATAATCGAATAGAATGTTTAGATCACCAAATTTCATCCTTGAAAACCCCAATATCGGCTAAAACGATCTAGACAAAAATACCCTCGCGTCATATCTTGTGGCTTACTTGCAGCCCGCGAGTCTTCTGATTTTGTACCAGTGCACTAGTTGGTCTTGCGTTTCATTTATGGACTTTTAATGCCTGTTTGCATCTACAATTTGCAAGGAAAGTTCTCCTTTCATTCTTGGGACCTTGTGCCTCACTTGTGGCTCTTTTGCAGCACCAAAGTTGTTATGACCCTTCTGGTTATTGAAGTATTTTTGCCTTTTTTGTACTATTAGAGCTTGCCTGTAGTGGCACCAAGTCATTTATGGCTTGCTGGGAATGGTAGTTCGGTGCTTGGGCCATTTGTTTGGTCTTTTTGGTCGTTCTTTTTTTTAGGGCTTTAGACTTTAGAAATCATTGACTTCGGTCAACGTTCTTTGAAAACATTTTCGGAATCAAATTCTAGCAGTTTTGTTAGCTTCGAAGCATGAACTTTGTTCTAGTGGGACCTTTGGTTAGGATCCTTGAGCTTTTCAGCTTGGAATTCTCTCTCATTCTGTGTTTTCAGTCTAGTTGGGCTTGCTTGATTGACATTGGTTAACATTTGGAGAAGACGACCTCAGATAGAAATTTTTTCAGCACTGTTAGCTCTAGAACGTCGAGTTTAGGCTAGAGGGACCATTGGTTTGGGTCCCGAGGCTTCCGAACTTAATTTTGGCCCTTGGGTTCCATTATGGGAAAAGTTAGCCTAAAGGTTGATTTTGGGCATGGGACCCACTTTTTGCTAAGTTGACCTCTGATGGGATTTTTTTCGATTACATTGGATCCAAAATGCTTTATCTAGTTGAATAGCTCAGGTCGTTTGTATTCACGGGACCCTGGATGCGTTCCTAAGGGTCCATCGGAGTTAAATCTTCTTGTGGCTTTGTTGTTGGTAGTTGTTGCTGTCATGGCAACAACTTAGCGTCCTCCTACGCATGGCTGGCCGCCTATGCACAAGGAATATGTCAGCCTCCCCTCTGTTGGCCTTTGCCTAGGTGCTGCCTTGGCTGTGTCCGCAGGCCCGCGTGCGCGGTGGCCTGGACCTTGCCGGCCAGCGCTTGGCCGGCCAGCGCCTAGCCTTCGCGTGTGTGATGCCCGCTCGTGTATGCATGGTCGCATAGGCAGCAGCCTGGCCGTGTTTGCCTAGGGTTGTCTGGCAGCTTTAAGTTGCTTCCTTCTCTCTTCCTCCTCATTTCAAAACTCAATCTTTGTTCCACCATTGATAGCAGCTCCTAAAACTCAATTTTCTCCACTTCTGGCCATCTTTTTCTTAGGGTAAATTTACCATAGCTTCGTGAGAAATTTTCCGTTATTAATCCGGTAAGCTTCTTGTTAAATTCCAACTTTTGTTTCTCTTAAATTCCCTCTTTGATTTCTTAAAATAGGTGGGCTGTTCTAGCCCGAATTTCATGCCCAAATCCTTTAATTTTCTGGGGATGTTCTCCTATGATCATTGTGATCATCGTGCGCTCTTTCATTTTCGGCTTTGGGTTGCAGGGCCCACGGGCCCGCCTGATACAATTCTAAGTAAAAGAAGGGAATAACAAGAAAAAGGAATTAAAAGGAAGAGGAAAAGAGATAGAAAGGTAGACACACAATTGAAAAATCAAGGCAATCAATACTAAAATGTAAAGACCTCCATTGAATTGTTCAAGATAGCACCTAAACCTATTAGAAAGACCTCAAGGGAATTAGATTCCCAACTAACCCTTCTTCCCAAATTCAACACAATCAAAAGATTAAGCAAGCTCACTAATCTCTCAAAGAGTATTTAGTAAATATCAGTGTAATCTACCTAGGGAATTAAGAAAGCTACTACTTATACTAGGATAAGAAAGGAAGAACTAGCTATTACAATTATACCCTTAATGAAGTAAGGGCCTTGTTTGATTGTCTTCCTTTGGTTGAATTCATGATAATTCATCAAATGGTCATATTGCATGCTTAGCCTATTTCCTCACTAACATGGCCATCTTGTGCCTCTTTCTTCTTTTCATCTCCCCAAGCTATCATCAAGACATGGAACCCCCGAGAAGGCTCCATAATGCACTCAAGTGCATCTCTTTTCATGAACAAGCTTTGTAATGCTTGGAGCTCACGTGCTTGAATTTTTGTAAAAGGTCTTGAGGTAACTTGAATTGCATCATTCTCCCCTTCTTGATAGGAATTTTCCCTCAAATTCAAATGGTCATCATCAACCACCATAGGAGAAAGATCACACATATTGAAAGTGTTATGTACTTGGTATTCCGGAAGGAGAGCCACCTTGTATGTATTGTCATTGAGTCTTTCAAGTACTTCAAATGGACCATCTCCTCTAGGAATTAGCTTTGTCTTCCTTTTGTTGGGAATCCTTTCCTTGTGGAAATGGACCCGAACCCAATCACCTGGTACAAGCACAATCTTCTTTCGACCCTTATTGGCTCATTTGGCCGTCTCTTGATTTTTCTTTTCTAGTTGAATGCCCACCTTCTAATGCAAAGCCTTCATGGCCTCGGCCCATTTGTTACCATCTAAACTTAAAATAACATCTTGAGACAAAGGGGTTGGATCAAGAGGGGTGAGGGGGTTAAAACCATAAACAACCTCAAATGGGGACATGCTAATAGTACTATGAATAACACGATTATATGAAAACTAAACTAAAGGAAATTAGTCTTCCCAAGATGTTAGCTTTCCTTTAACCATTTCCCTAGGCATAAAACCTAAGGTTCTATTCACAACCTCGATTTGGCCATCAGTTTAGGGGTGACAAGAGGTGGAAAACAACAATCTTGTTCCAAGTCGGCCCCACAACTCCTTCCAAAAGTGGATAAGGAACTTAGGGTCCCTATCACTCACTATTGTTTTAGGAATGGCATGAAACTTGACCACATTCTCAACAAAAAAAGATGCAACATGAGAAGCATCATCACACTTATGACATGCAATAAAATGAGCCATCTTGGAGAATCGGTCAACAATCACAAAATGCTATCTTTTCCCTCTCTAGTCCTTGGAAAACCCAACACAAAATCCATAGAAATGTCAAGCCAAGGTCTTTGGGGAATGGTAAGTGGGGTGTACAAACAATGAGGAAGTAGTCTAGACTTAGCACAACGACATTCAACACATTGACCAAAAAGTTTTGTACCATCTCTATGCATTTTTAGCCAAAAGAATTGTTCTTCAAGAATCCCCAAGGTTTTATCAATACCAAAATATCCCATTCAACCCCCATCATGTGCCTCCCTCACTAGGAGTTCCCTCCAAGAGCTCATTGGTACACATAGTCGCTTGTTCTTGAACAAGTAACCATCAAATCTAGGAAAAGGGGTAGGAGGTTTATCCTTAAGCCCATGGTCCCTTTCCCATGCTTCACAATCTTGATAGATTGGAGCAAAAAAGGGGTCCTCGCGATACAATGTTTTCAAGCTTTCAAAACCTTATCAATTTGGAAGTCAAAGTAGTAATCAAAACATGTTTTCTAGACAAGGCATCCGCTACAACATTATCCTTCCCCTTTTGTATTGGATTACATAAGGGAAAGTTTCAAGAAATTTAACCCATTTGGCATGCCGTTTGTTCAACTTCCCTTGGGCCTTTAGGTGTTTCAAGAACTCATGATCGGTCCTAATGACAAACTCTTTAGGCCACAAGTAATGTTGCCAATTACCCAAAGCTCTAATCAAAGCATAAAGCTCAAGATCATAGGTGGAGTAATTCAATGTCGCACCTTTAAGCTTTTCACTAAAATAGGCAATGGGTTTTGAATATTGCATCAAAACAGCCCTAATACCTACCTTACTAGCATCACATTCAATTTCAAAGATCTTATCAAAATCGGGCAATTGCAACAATGGTGCGGAGCTAAGAATTTTCTTCAAGGTTTCAAATGCCTTTGCTTTCTCCTCACCCCAAGATAAAGGTGTATCCTTATGGATTACCTTGGTCAAGGGAGCGACTATGTTGCTAAATCCTTTAACAAACTGCCTATAGAAACTAGCCAATCCATGGAAACTACGATCATCACCAATGGATGTAGGAGTTGGCCAATTCCTAATAGCGTCTATTTTAGATTCATCAACCTCAACGCCCCATGAACTCACAACAAAAACCAAGAAGACAACTTCATCAACACCAAAAGAGAATTTATCCACATTAGCATAAAGTTGTTCCTGTCTAAGCACTTCAAACACACATTTCAAATGAACAACATGTTCATCCATGGTCTTGCTATACACTAACACATCATCAAAATACACAACCATGAATTTTACAATAAAAGGTTTCATCACATGATTCATTAAGAGCATGAAAGTACTAGGAGCGTTAGTGAGACCAAAAGGCATCACTAACCATTCATATAGACCAAATTTGGTTTTGAATGCTGTTTTCCACTCATCACCGAGTTTCATTCGGATTTGATGGTAACCGCTCCTAAGATCTATCTTAGAGAATACACATGAACCATTTAATTCATCTAACACATCATCAAGTCGAGGAATAGGATGGCAATACTTTACCGTGATTTTATTAATGGCACGACAATCCACACACATTCACCATATGGCATTTTTCTTTGGAACCAAGATCATCGGGACCGCAGATGGACTCATGCTTTCACGTACCACCCCTTTCTCAAGGAGTTCATCCACTTTCTATTGAAGTTCCTTGGTGTCCACTAGGTTGGCTCTATAAGCCGGTTTATTTGATAATGTGACATCGGGATGAAGTCAATTTGGTGCTCAATTCCCCTTAAGGGAGGCAATCTCGATGGAAGTTCCACGGGGAAAAACATCGTCATAGGCCTTCAAAAGTGAAGAAATAGAACTAGGCAAAGAAGAGGTTAGTTCATTAGTATGTAAAGAATAGTCCCTATGCTAGATAAGGACCACCAGGTGTCTCTCTTCCATCTACCCCAAAATCTCTTTAAAACTTATCAGGAGAGCCACCTTTGACTTTTTCTTAGGGTTCTCCACCCTTTCACTCCCTTCTCCGACTCCATTGTCTTTACTACTACCATCCCCACCCTTGCTTTTCTCCTTTAACTCTCGCATCTTTTGGTATACTTAACAAACTTTCACCAGTGTCAAAGGATATAAGACATGTTTGTGCCCTTCATGCTCAAAGGAATACCGATTGGTTCTACCATTATGGTTTGTAGCTCTATCATATTGCCACGGTCTCCCAAGAAAAACATGACAAGCTTACATTGGTACCACATCACATAGGATTTCATCTTGGTATTTACCAATCTTAAACTTGATCAAGACTTGTTTATGCACTCTCAACACCCCACATTCGCTCAACCATTGAAGTTTGTATGGAGTAGAGTGTTTGGTGGTTGAAAGGTGGAGAAAATCCACCAAGGTAGTACTTGCAACATTGGCACAACTCCCACTATCAATTATCAAGGAACATACATTTCCCTTGATGAGGCACTTAGAATGAAAAAGGTTCTCCCTTTGACTCGGGTCATCTATAGCCTTGCTTATCATGGCCCTTCGCACTACATAGTTTTGCATGGTAAGCTCCCCTTCTTGAGGCATATCCTTTATTACCAAGGCCCTCATTGCTAAACCACAAGGCACGATAACATCTCCATATTGGTCACCCGCCTCATCATCAACATCTTCCTCTCTGTGGGCACCCTCATTATCATCCCCCTCAAGAAATTGCACATCATCATCACTACAAGCCTCTTCAATCATTACAATGAATGCCCTCCAGTTGGGGCACTCACTCATCTTATGACCAAAACCTTGACATTTATAGCATTGAAGAGGTCTAGAAGAACTACCTCCTTCCTTTGGGGGAACTTTAGGAATCGGCTTCTGAACTTGATTGCCTTGAACAAAGGGCTTCTTTGAATCTTGCATATTGCCCTTGTTGTGTTGCCAATTGGAAGAGGAAGAACCCGCTTCTTTGTTGTTGGTCCAAGAACCCTTTTACCCTCTTGACTTGTTGAGATTATGTTCCTTGAGCCCCACTTCTATCTCAATAGCCGCTTCAAGAGTTTCATCAATATCACTATAATGGTGGAGTCTCATTTAGGAAGTAATATCTTTACTCAACCTGGCACGGAACCAAGTCATAGCATTTATAGGACCCTCTTCAAAATTAATCTTCATCTTCACAAGTTGGAACTCATCATAATATTCTTCCACACTCTTGGTGTCTTGTTGTAAAGTGTAGACTTTCTTGAGTTGCTCTTAAAAATACCGTTCGGATACATATTTGCGTCTCAAGATAGCCTTTAGCTCTTCCCAAGTGGGAGTGAGGGTCAAACCATGCAATATCCTTGCCTTCACTTGAGTTTCCCACCATGTAGAAGCAAACTCCTCAAATTGAGCAATAGCATAAGATGCCTTTCGCACTTTGGACATATCATTAGTCAAGAAGATTTTATCACATTGCATCACCAATTAAGGAACACATCGGGATTGCTTCCACCCTTGAAGGAAGGAAGACTAACTTTGATGGAGTTAAGACTCGTGTATCGACCCCCAATATTGCCATAGTGTCCATTATCTCCATACAGATCATCTCCATAGTTGTCATCATGATAACCTCAACCTTAGTGGCTGACTCGCCCTTGAATACCTATTTTCCTACCCATTGGAGAGATAGGACCATATCTTGCCCCTCTCCCATGATGAGGACCTTGGAATTGCATGTGTTGCCCTCTCATTCGGTTGTTAAATTCATTGGCTACCTCTTCTAACTCCTCTTGGATCTCTTCGGGGAGCTCATCACCCATTGGTTGGACATTTCGGAATGGTTGGACATTTTGAAGTGGTTGACGAATATTTGGTGGAGGTGGAGGCACTTGTGGGTGTGGTTGAGGCAATTGGGGTTGTGGATGAGGTATGCATAGTGGTTGTTGAGGCACTTATGGTAGAGGTTGGTGAGTAATATGTGGTAGTAGGGTGGTGGAAGTGGGGTAGATCATTCGGTGAAGATTTCTAGGTGACATCGGGGAAGAAGAAGCTTGACGAGCTCCACTTGTGGTTCCATGGTAATGAATGAGAGGAGTTGACAAAGCGTCCCTATTTGTTTCTTCAATACCCTCCATTCGAGTATAAATTCGATCCATCCATTCACCCATTTGGATAGAGAGAGCGGAGATCGTGTTCATCACTTCGAGTAGAGCGGGGTCTCCGATGGGAGCCCGAGTCTCATCACCATGATTCGACATTGGTACCTAGTGAAGACACTCAAACAAAGAAAGCAAACACGTTAGGTTAGTCAAAATAAATAACTCACAATCACTCAAGGATGCACACCTTTGATTGCCTCACAAATTACATTGGCCAATGATTGTATCTTGTTTAGTCTGATGAGTTGCAAGAGTCTAACCACTACTTGAGGTCAAGAATGGATTCTTGTTTGACTCTAGAAAGAAAACTCCAGGCTAACAGATGAGAATCAAGAAGGATCAACTGAAATAAGCAAGAAAAGTTGGAAAAAAAAATTGGCAAGAAAAAAAATTCGGACTCAATAACTAATCAACAAGAAGTAGAAGGAATTACTTGTTGTTAATTAGTTGTAAGAATCAAAGAAATTAGATGAAGGTGAAGAGGAATAAGTGTATGAGAAGAGGAAAAAAAGTTTGACACTTAGAAAAAAAAATTGGGGTCTTGAAAAGTTTCAACACTTAGAAAACTTTTAGGGTGTTAAAAGTTCCAACACTTAGAATATTTTGGGGTGTTAAAAAAAATCAGCTCTCTGAAGTTGAGCTACACTCTCCTGCATGTGAGAGTGGGGGTTGAAGCGCACATGGCAGCTGGTGGCTGACGTGTCCGATCCACATGGACTTGTTTTTTTCACTAGTGGACCCAACAAACACCTTTTGTTAAAATTCAAGAGCACTTGAAGATCAAATATACTTTTGTAGCATCTTTTTCTTCAAGAACGCCAAGTTAAAACCCTTTTCCAAAACTTCACCAAATTTCTTCAAATCTTAGGACTAGCTCCCTCTCGGCCTAGAGAACAAACCCCAACCAATATTAACCTCAATTTCAACCAAAATCGACAAGACCCACTTGAATTTGTTCAAGTCTTCAAAGTTTCAAAACTCTTTCATGGTAGAATCTTCTCCTCAACTCAAAATGACTTGAAAATTCAAATTTAGACTAAAATTATACTAGGGAACAAGAATCTAGCATCAAAAACAATAAAAAAAAAGAAAAAAAATAGTTTTTTTTATAATATCAAAATCCCAAAGACTAGATTTATTGGAACAAATCTAATCCAAGCTTTTGATACCAATTGATACAATTCTAAGTAAAGAAAAGGGAATTACAAGAAAAATGAATTAAAAGGAAGAAGAAAAGGATAGAAAGGTAGACACACAATTGAAAAATCAAGGCAACCAATACTAAAAAGTAAAGACCTCCATTCAATTGTTCAAGATAGCACCTAAACCTATTAGAAAGACCTCAAGGGAATTAGATTCCCAACTAACCCTTCTTCCCAAATTCAACACAATCAAAAGATTAAGCAAGCTCACTAATCTCTCAAAGAGTATTTAGTAAATATCAGTGTAATCTACCTAGGGAATTAAGAAAGCTACTACTTATACTAGGATAAGAAAGGAAGAACTAGCTATTACAATTATACCCTTAATGAAGTAAGGGCATTGTTTGATTGTCTTCCTTTGGTTGAATTCATGATAATTCATCAGATGGTCATATTGCATGCTTAGCCTATTTCCTCACTAATATGGCCATCTTGTGCCTCTTTCTTCTTTTCATCTCCCCAAGCTATCATCAAGATGTGGAACCCCTGAGAAGGCTCTATAATGCACTCAAGTGCATCTCTTTTCATGAACAAACTTTGTAATGCTTGGAGCTCACGTGCTTGACTTTTTGTAAAAGGTCTTAAGGAAACTTGAATTGCATCACCGCCGGTGACTCAAGTTTTGACCCGGCTATTGTTATATCATTACAGGTAATGTTAGTCTAGTTTTAATGCCTAGATTATTGTATTGATAGTGTTTTCATGATTTGGAGCTTTCCGGAGCAGTTCGAGCTTGGACGATGCCATCCCCATAGCTAGTCGTTGGACGACAAGTAGGTTATGACTTCCCCTGCCTAGGCTCTATGTATATAGTCTATAACTACATTAATTAGTATCCTTGGGTGGGTTGTTATAGGTTTGTACCCCTAACCTTGTACGTCTCTTTATATATTACACTTGTGGTCCTGTGCGTCCTTGTATTGACACTGGAACATAGATGGTAGGTTATTTAGGAATGTCCGCAAGTCCCGAACATAAAGATATTATTCTAGGCTTGTTATATCTGTGGTAGAGCTGTTGAGCCTGTGCAGGGACGGTAGGAATAATTGTGAGTCATTGGGATAACTTATTGTTTGCGAGCATATCATTCATGCAAAGGCTTTTCTGCATGTTTTTCTACTGATTTGGCTTTGGGCCGACTATAAACATTTCTCTAAACTTTGCATGGCCCTGAGGGCCCATTTTCGATAATATGACTTTGAAAGGTTTTTTCAACTAGTTTTTATGAAACCTCTTGGAGAAAAGAGGATATTGTGATGATTTGATTACCACTTTCACATATACTAGGCTCGGCTGTGCCAGAGTACTAGACTTTATTTACTACTATTTTAGACTTGGATACGCTTTGGGCACCCTTTATAAGGGTTATTGAGACTTGACTAATGATTTAGACCTGGGTCAAAGCCGGGCATATACTACGAGGTTCTTTTTATTGGGTGACATATTGAGATTTATAGTTTTAGTATATGGTCTATGAGTAGATCCCCATGGACCTTGTCGTTCCTGGACCTCGAGCTACGAACTGAGGGTACTGAAAAAAGAGGTATATGGCATAGTCAAAGTATACAGGCCGTGTCCTTCCATGGGTCCTGCCTCTATTGGGCCTTATAGGTACTGAAGGGGGTAACATACGGTTCTATTATTACACCAGATTCATCATATATCATCATGCATGTTGCATTCTGATTCCACCTTTGTTTGTTGTGTGCTCAGTGTATGCTCCAGTTGTATAGGCGGTCGGAGGGTTTGTTTTCACACTATTGCATTCCTCGATTGTGTGGGCAACCATTGGGACTGTAGGTAGATTATATTACTCCTATCGCTTTTTAGAACTTTTTATGGCATTCAGTTCTCGGTGGTTTAGTAGTTCTTAGCTTTTTTAGGCTCTGGTTATTGGACTTTGGTTATTGAGGGGCTACTGAGTTCTATAATATTAAGGCACTATTGTGTGGTCTTCTGAGTTATTATGGGTTTTTGGTTCTATTCTTTATCATGATTTTTAGTAGTAGCTCCCGATTATTGTGGTTTAGTCATTCCATCCTAGTGTTGTACTTGTGTGGTTAATCTCTATCTATTCATATCTTGAAGTTGGATTTTCATTATGATTTCCTTAAGTACGTTGATCCCATCTTGAGTATGTTAAATGCTTCCTTTCTTTCCCTTTTTTCCTGAGGTTATCGGTATACTGCTATTTTCTCAACTTTATATATATATATATATATTTGTTGCAAGGATTCCAGGTGCGTTATTCCTTCTTTCACCTGTATTTCCGTGTTATGTATATCTTCGGTTCTAGCATTGTATGCTTCTGACTCTTGGTTGACTATTCTATGTGCTAGTTCCTTGTTCTCTCTCTCTGTTACTTCGGTGACTACTTTCTTGCTATCTACTATATTACTATTTTTATATCTTATATGAGGTCAGTCGGACAATGATGCCTACTGGGTTTCCATTGCTTAGCACTTGGTGCACATACTATACCTTTGCATCTTTCTGGTACATATATTAGTTGAGCTTTCGCTGTGGATCGCGTTAGAGACTCATGTAGCTTTTGGATATTTGAGACTAGAATGAGTGCCTGGCGATCGAGGCTTGACCACATCTCATCTTTTGTAATGTTACTCTTTATATATTTAGAGACAATTGTACTTATCATTTTTTTACTTCTAGCACTTATATTCTATTATAAGCTTTTATACTATCGATACCAAGTTTTGGGGTTGGTTTATTATCCTTATATATATATTCTGGTTATTGCTTTCTCTTTGTCCTTATCTTTATATTCTGCTGCTTCTGCTTATTTCTGCTTATTGTGCGTATTGGTTAGGTAGTAGCCCATTACTAATCATTCCAGGCTATGGGGATTAGTTTGCCTACTAGGGGTTGTAGGTGCCATCATGACCTGAGAAATTGGGTCATGACAGTTGGTATCAGAGCTCTAGGTTCACCGATGTCGTGGTACAGAAGCAAGTGTCTAAGTAGAGTCTCGCAGATCAGTATGATGACGTTCGTATTCTATCTGCGATAGGCTAAAGGGAATTTCTAGAAAATGTTTTATCCTCTTGGCTCCTTATCGTGCATTCCTGGCTCATTTGACTTCTAAACTATGGTTGTTTCATTCCTTCTAATATGCCTATGCTAAGTTCAACAACGAGTGTTATCGAGGCTTCTGTGCCTATTGCTTCTGTGCTTTTATCAGTGCCAAGACTTCAGAATGAGCATTTACCGCATCAGATAGTGGGTGTAGGGCTAACCCAGCCTTAGATCAGATTCATAGCTACCCCAGTTCTCTAAGACACCGTGGTTAGGACTCTAAGTACTCCTGTGGGTAGTTTAGTACCCAATTCTTTGAGCGGTACTTTAGTTAGGGTTGAGCTTCTAGTTCTTCAGTAGAGTTGTATGTTGGTGTTTGACTATGAGGCGAGATTTCATGAGATGGTTAGGTGTACTGCTAGGACTATACCTTTAGAGTTTGATAGGGTTCAGATTATTGCAAAAGGTTTGATTTCACCACTCTGTTTGGAGATCGAGCATTTAGTTACAGTTGGAATGACCTTCTTTTAGGTAATGGATCATGCTAGGGCTATTGAGGGTTTATGCCGTGAGCCTTATAGAGGTAGTGCTAAGAAACGTCATCGCTAGGACAGTTCCTGAGATTCTCAAACTTGAGGTAGGGGTTCTCCACCAGAGATAGGTTCCATTGCTTTTTATCTACCCAATCAGTTTCAGTTACTCCACATGTTTCAAAGGGTGGTGGTACAGGGCATGTCAAGCAGAGTGGATTTGGTATGGGTCAGGTTCTTTGAGGTTTTCTTTCAGGCTATATAGGCCATGGTGGGACCAGGTTCAGTGAGATCTTCTTTCCTGTATATATCCATTGAGATTTGCTTTAAGTGCGGTGAGCGTGGGCACTTTGCTAGGGATTATCCCACGATCCCACCTTCCAATTAGCAAGGTCAACATGTGTTATCTACCAGGGCTCAAGTATCACTAGCTAAAGGTTGAGTGCAGGGTAGTAGGGGTGGTCCCCAGGCAATAAGAGGTAGTGTGCATGGTTGTTCAGGTGGTTCCCAGATGGTTAGAGGTGGCTTTCAACCCAGTGGGTCAGGTATCCATCCAGAGTCGACATGTATTGTGCGTCAAGTCAAGGCTTACTTGGGTTGCTGCGGTTGTGGAGTGGTTGGTCACTATATTAGAGATTGTGCCCAATGCGAGATAGTTGAGCCTTCACCTTCGACTACCCAGTCCAGAGTTAGATCCCATCAGTATGATGCCCCTATTGGTGGGCCAGAGGTAGAGGTTCCGATATTGTTGCTCTAGGTAAGGCTTTTGTTACCTTTGTTAGTGATAGTACTGCTTGCATTGTGATTCTATCTTTTCTTCCATATATTTGCTTATATGCCTATCTACTACTTGTTTAGTTGTTTGACTACTTGAATCATAGTATCTATGCATGTATGTCCTTGGTAGATTATTCTTTAGTAGTGGATGGGGTGAGTTATCCTTGAGAGGTGTTTATCCAGAGTTGTGGCTCGTGGGTAGGTCTTGTTAGTCTATTTTTTGGTTGGTTTTATTTCCATCTCATTGTGGTTCTAGACTTTTGTTGAGTCTTCCTTTTCTAACGGTCCTAGATGGTTGTTGCCTAGGCTATTATCGAGTGCTTGCTAGAAGTCCTTGTGTTAGTTTGGTGTTACCGGTGGTTTTGCCGAAGTTTGAGCTTTTGTCCTGAGTTGAGAGGTGTTGTTTATGCTAGCGAGCATAGTTTGGTTCCCTTTCCTTGGGTGATTAGAGTCGACCTCTTTTTTTGGTTGATTCATTAGGTTGGTAGGTAGGTGGGTTGTTCCTATAGTGTCCTTCAAATTCTTGCCTAGTTGGTATGTATTCTTGCTTTCCCTAGTTTCAATTGGAAGGAATTTCAATCGTAGTTCTCTTGTTGAGTTTTTGACTGCGACATTATGGTTGAGTTGTATTCGTATCATTTTGGGTGAGTCAGGCATCTGGCCCATTCTTCTGCTGCCTTATTGAGTTTTGACAATATAGATGTGAGAGAAAATGGAATAGCTCAAGGTCTTATTTCAGAAGGAGTTTGTAAGGTTCAATGTATGCTAAGGAAGGATTTTTCTTAGTTGAAAATGGAGAGAGATGACTCTTTTTTCATGCTTATGTGGTTTAGTAGTTGACTGAGGTGACTACTGAGAGTTGCTCTGGCTTATCTGTGGGTGGCTTGCTTTGACCGAATTTAGTTTGTTGTGGATTCCTGGTTACATTTCTTGGGAAGACCCAAGTTTCAAAAGCATCTATGGATTGGACAACTTGTATATTCAGAGCCTAGTGGGCTCTGGTACCTGAGCATTCATCGACAATATATGGGTCTACTTATGGGTTTTGACAGAGGCATCGATTGGAAATCAAAGTAGGGTTTCAGAATTATGGTCTAGCAGGGTATATCAGATGGTTCATGAAATCTTCTTTTTGATTATAGCATCCTTATGCCGGAATGCAGTAGGTGCAGGAACTTTGGCTTTGCTATTTTGGTTTTGTGGTGGTAGTTAGCCTGGGACATATAGTCCTTGGCTAACCATTGGATTAGGCTGGACATTCTAGGTTTCAGCGATGTTCTTATCAGTGTGAGGTTTATTCCACCTTTGTTGTGAAGATTCAGCAGCATAAGTTTGGGAATCAACCGTGGTGTATTGTACGTGATCAGATTGAGCAGGTTAAGACTAGCGAGGCTATTTTGGGTTCTAATGGCACTTTGAGACTGATGGTCGTCCTTGTTTTCTAAGAGTATGGAAACTTGTTTAGTTAATTCTTTAAGGGTTATCTTTTATGTGTGGTTCCAATATTGGTTAGACTCGGCCAGTATGGACTAGAAATTTGGTATATGGTATGCTTTAGAATGGTTGGTTTATATGCTGATGCAGTAGAGCTGTTGATTCGAGCCAAAGAGGCAAGTTGTTGGGTTATGCAAAAATTATATAGCTAGATGGCGACCTTAAACCCTAGGCACCTTTTCCTTTGCCTACGGGGTGTTTTGACTTGATATTAGCGGCATGGTGGACTTCTTTCTGAGGTGAGGTTAGTAAGGCGATGTAAACTTTGAATGGTGTTCGAGTATTAGGAGTAGCAGTGGTACTTCTTAGAGTTCGGAGCTTAATGATGGGTACAAACTTCATGGTAGGCTTACCACACTCCTTGCAAGGTCTTGGTTTTGGTTTGGGTCTTTCGGGCAGGTTGCCCTGGTTCATTTTCTTCCAGTTGATTTAGACTTGGCACGATTCAGCGAGGTTAGGTTTGTTCTACAGTGTCGAAATTTCTCCTTCAACACAGGATGTTCATGCATGTCGTTCCTAACCCTTGTGTGCAAGCTTCAGTTAGGTTCAAATGGGTTACTCAGTTATCAAGTTTAATGTTAGCAAAAGTGTTTGTTCATTGGTTGATGGTCAGTCAGGACAGGTAACTCCAGTTTTTGAGGACATACTATGGGTTGTTATCTTAGATGGCAAGGGCTAATAAACTCTAGCTTGGTCTGGAAGGAGTTTGAGTAAAAATGGGTGACTTCATTCGTGGCAGAGTATAAGCAAAAACTATGGATCTCCGGTATGTCAACTGATATTTCAAGGGTGGCTTGAGTGTTCGACTTATCTAAAGTTTCATCACTGTGGTGCAAAGGGATTTGGGTCAGGATAAAGGGTTTTATGGATCAGCGGGTTCATGAGTTATAGTTTTTGGTTGATGGATTTCTTGGTAGATTTGGTTGAGATTTTAAAGATTCTGTGTGATTGGTTTCCTTAGTTCTGTGGTTTCAATAATGCGTCGGTGCTTTTCAATTGAGATTCTCGAGGTTCAGTTTAGGTTGGCATATCCTTTGGAGTTTTGAGTTTATGTTTGGAATCTATCTTGGCTAGTAAGGAGCTTAGGCTTGGTTGCTCTTATTGATTCTGTTCTGTCAGGTGCCATCCGGTCGTGGAGGCTACCCGGGTTGTCTGAGAGAGTAGTGCGGGATTTGTCTCTGTTGTTCTTAATCTCTAGTGGTTCCTTCTTTCTTGACTTTCAGGGATGAAAGTTTTTTAGTAATAGATGATGTAATGACCCTTCAGGTCATTTATGCATTTTTGCCTTTTTTATACTGTTAGAGCTTGCCTGTAGCGGCCCCAAGTTATTTATGGCTTGCTGGGACTGGTAGTTCAGTACCTGGGCCATTCGTTTGGTCTTTTTGGCCACTCTTTATTTTAGAGCTTTAGACTTCGAAAATCATTGACTTCGGTCCACAATCTTGGTAAACGTGCTCAAAATCAAATTTTGATAGTTCTGTTAGCTCCAAAGCTTGGACTTTGGCCTAGTGGGACTTTTGGTCGGGATTAGGGAGCTTTTTAGCATTGAATTATCTCTCATTTTATGTTTTTAAGCCAGTTGGGCTTGCTTGATTAACTTAGGTCATTATTTGGAGAAGATGGCCTCTGATGGAAATTTATCAGTGTTGTTAGCTCTGGAACGTCGAGATTAGGCTAGAAGGACCATTTGTTTGGGTCCCGAGGCTTCCGGACATGTTTTTGGCCCTTGGGTTACATTTTGGGAAAAGTTGGCATGAAGGTTGATTTTGGGCATGGGACCCACTTTTCACAAAATTGACCTCCGATGGGATTTTTGTCAATTCCATTAGATCCAGAATGTCGTTAATTCCTTTGCCTATGGGGTGTTTTGACTTGTTATTAGCGGCATAGTGCACTTCTTTCTGAGGTGAGGTTAGTAAGGCGATGTCAACTCCAAATGGTGTTCGAGTATTAGGAGTAGCAGCAAAACTTCTTAGAGTTTGGAGCATAGTGATGGGTACGAACTTCATGGTAGGATTACCGAACTCCTTTTAGGGTCTTGGTTTTGGTTTGGGTCTTTTGGGCGCTTGCCCTGGTTCATTTGCTTCCAGTTGATTCAGACATGGCACGGTTCAACGAGGTTGGGTTTGTTCTATAGTGTGAAAATTTCTCCTTCAACACAGGGTGTTAATGCATGCCTTTCCTAACCCTGGTGTGCAAGATTAAGTTGGGTTCAAATGGGTTGCTCAGTTATCGAGTTTGATGTTAGCAAAAGTGTTCATTCATTGGTTGATGGTCAGTCAGGATAGGTAACTCCAGTTTTTGAGGACATGCTACGGGTTGTTATCTTAGATGGCAAGGGCTAGTAAGCTATAGCTTGGTTTGGAAGGAGTTTGGAAGGAGTTTTAGTAAAAATGGGTGACTTCATTCGTGGCGGAGTATAAGCAAAAAACATAGATCTCCGGTGTGTCAACTGATATTTCAAGGGTGGCTCGAGTGTTCGACTTATCTGAAGTTTCATGATTATGGTGAAAAGGGATTTGGGTCAGGATAAAGGGTTTTGCGGATCAGCAGGTTCATGAGTTAGAGTTTTGGTTGATGGCTTTCTTGGTAGACTTGGTTGAGGTTTTGAGGATTTAGGTTCTGTGTGATTGGTTGCCTTGGTTCTCTAGTTTTGGCATTGCGTCGGTGCTTTTCAATTGAGAATCTTTGAGGTTCAGTTTGGGTTGGCAGATCCATTGGAGTTTGGAGTTTAAGTTTGGAATCTATCTTGGCTAGTAAGGAGTTTAGGCTTGGTTGCTCTTGTTGGGTTTGTTCTGCCAGGTGATGTCCGGTCGTGGAGGCTACCCGGGTTGTCTGAGAGAGTAGTGTGGGATTTGAATCTGTTGTTCTTAATCTCTAGTGTTTCCTTCTTTCCTGACTTTCATGGATGAAAGTGTTTTTAGTAATAGATGATGTAATGGCCCTTCCAGTCATTTACGCGTTTTTGCCTTTCTTGTACTGTTAGAGCTTGCCTGAAGCGGCCCTAAGTCATTTATGGCTTTCTGGGACCGGTAGTTCATTGCCTGGGCCGTTCGTTTGATCTTTTTGGCCGTTTTTTGTTTTTAGAGATTTAGACTTTGGAAATTATTGACTTTAGTTAACATTCTTGGTAAACGTGCTCGGAATTGAATTCTGATAGTTCCGTTAGCTCCGGAGCTTGGACTTTAGTCTTGTGGGACCCTTGGTCAGGGTCCGAGATCTTTTCAGCATGGAATAGTAGCTAATCGCATTATGGGCCTTGTATAATAGTAGCTAAACACTTGACAGATACTAAGCCTATATAGCCCTTAAACAAATGGTGTATCACCCGACCCTCCTTCTACACTTCTATACAATATCATACATCTTTTGCCAAGATCACCCAAGCTGCCCCCAACAACAATGTACATAAAACAACCCCTAAACAGTCCCAAAAATCCTTCAGCATTAATAGGAGAATATTGAACTCAAAGGTTCATAACCATCCATGTATTACTTCACAAAAGCATACATAATTCTCCTTCCAAACTTGTATATATGGAGTGGAAAAAGTGGGCAGTAGCCTTATTTTAATTTTTGAAAATTTATTCTCTAAACTTGTACTTCAAGAACTTAATTTCTCTTTCAAACTTGAACCAAAGAATAAGAGTATATATCATTAAAAGTTGGAGAGAGCGATGGCCAGCTTGGAGAATAGGTTCCGTCCTACACTTCAAACATGGAGAACATAATTTCATAAGATTCCATGGAAGGAATAAGAACCCATAAGTATTTTTCCTTAGCTTTTACTTGAAAAGAGGGATTCATTCACGAACCCTAAAGGTGTTTTAGGGCTTCTGTATGAAGCTAAGAGAGAACAAGAGAGAATTCTAGAAATCTGATTTTTTACAAATTAAAGTGACTAATGAACTGATCTCAACCCCTTTAAAATGGACTTACTTTTGTCACACCCCGAGCCTACACTCTGGACATAACACAGTGCTTAGAACCACAAGTGACCCCAAGTTAAACCATGGCCTGACATATACTAAGTATTCTGAATAATAATGGCTAAGCGGAAGCTAAACTGAATAAAATATAAGTTTTGAAATTTAAATTGAACATCTCTGTATATATTATAAGTCTGAAAAGTAAGACTAACTAAATACGCTGAAGTCTGACCCGATGTCTGAAAGCCTCTACTACTGAAGAATTGCTGGGAGAAACTTCCAGCTAACCCAAAAATACTGAAAACCTAAATTACTAGAGAGAAAAGCATAAAAAGTATGTCCTTGGCTAATAAGGACTCACCACAAGTAGTCGCTGAGGTAACGCTGAGCCAAGATTATCGCGATACTGAATCTGAGAACCTGGACCTGCATCATGATAGGATATAGCATATAGAGTATGCATCAGTACATCTAATGTACTGAGCATGAGGGATATGCAATATAAGTGAACATGCTAAAATGCTGATATGCTATTTAAAAACTGTAAACTGAACTGTAGTACATAGGCCCAAACATAATCATGCATAAATATCACGACCCAATTTCTCAGGTCGTGATGACACCTACAACCCCCCAGTAGGTGAACTAATCCCCGTAGCCTGGAGTGGTTAGTAATGTGCTACTACCTAACCAATATGCACAATAAGCAGAAAATAAGCAGATGCAGAATATAATGATAGAACTACGCAGAAGAAAATAACATGAACATATATACATAAAAGAACTACACAAACCCCAAGACTTGGTATCGATAGTACAGGAGCTTCTAAATGGAATACAAGTGCTAGAAGTAACAAAATAGTAAGTACAACTGTCTACGAATATATAAAGAGTAACAGTGCCAAAAGATGAGATTGGTCAAGCCCCGGTCGACATGCGCTCCCCCTAGTCTCGAATATCCAAAAGATGCACGAGTCTCCACGTGATCAACAACGAAAGCTCACACTAATATCTGCACCAAAAGATGCAGAAGTGTAGTCTGAGCACCAATTGCTAAGTAACGGGTACCTAGTAGGCATCATCGGCCGACTAAACGCATATAAGATATAAAAATAGTAATATAGCAGATAGCAAAGAAGCAGTCACTGAAGCAATAGCAAAAGCACAAGGAAACTAGCACAAAGATAAGTCAACCAAGAAGTTCAAGCGTACAATGGTAGCATAAAAGATATACCTAACACAGAAACACAGGTGAAAGAAAGGAGAATGCCCCTGAAATCCTCGAAACAACAGTATATATAAAGAGTGAATTTAGAAACATGGCGGTTTACCTGTAACCTCAAGTAAAAAGGGAAAGAAGGAAAAAAAGTCAACATATTCAAGCTAAAAACAATATATGAACAGAATAATGCTAAGACACCATTCAAGATAAGAGAACAGATAACCAACTCCTAATTATAAACCCATGGTGGAATAAACTACGCCACAAGAATCGAAAGACAATACTCAGAACCACAATAAAGGATAGAACTCCCTAGCTCCAACCTCCGAGAAGGCCATATAAACAGTACCTCAAATCAATAAGGGACCCACTAATCCATCAACGATCAAAATATCCAATAATCAGAGCCTCAATAGGCTAGAACCCGCTAAATCACCAAGTACCGAAGGCCATAACAAGCTCTATAATACGAAAGGAGTAATATAATCTACCTACAGTCCCAACGGCTGCCCGTACAATCGAGGTACACAAGCAACTGAAAACAAACCCTCTGGCCACCCATACAACTGGAGCGTACACAAAGCACACAGAAAATAAGGGTGGAATCCGAATGAAATATGTATGAGGTGCTAATGGAACCAGTGTGATAGTAAACCTTATGTTACCCCCTCCGGTACCTGAAAGGCCCAATACAGGAAGGATTCATGGAAGGAATTCTCCCAGTATCTCAACACCACCTTACACCTCCCCTCCGACACTCGCAACTCGTTGCCCCTGGCCTGGTCAGCAAGGTCCATGGAGGTCTACTCGTAGACCACATACTAAAACTGTAAATCTCAATATATAGCTCCATAATTGGAACGTTGTAGTACATGCTCAAAATTGAACCCGATCTAAATCAGTAGTAGTGGTCTCAAAATTCCTTATAAAGGGTGCCCGGAGTGTATCTGGGTCTAAACTAATAATCAAGTTTGTAAATCCCCTAAATAGGGTACCCGGCATGTGTCCAGGTCTAAATCCGTACAAAAATCATGTCTAGCGCTACAGCCTAGCCGAGCCTAGTATCAGTATGAAAACCAGTGGTGAAATCATCAAAATATCCTCTTTACTATAAGAGGTTTCGTAAAAGCAGTTCTAAATTCCCATAATATAGTAATTTTATCAAAAACTGGCCCTTGGAGCTATTCAAGGTTTAGAAGACCATTATAGTAGGCCCTAAGACAAAATAGTAGTAAAACATGCAGGGAAAATCCTTTTACATGAATGATATGCTCACAAATAATAGATTAGCCAAAAATGGCTCACAAATATTCCTATCTACCATGTACAGGCCCAATCAGCTCTACAACACAGACAACCAGCCTAAAGTAATATCACGATGTTTAGGACTCGCGAACAATCCCAAATATACCACCGTCTATGGTCCAGAGGCATATACAAGGCCACACGGGGCCACAAGGGTAAAAAAATACAACATTACCACGAATACTACAAACAACACATGAAATAAATGGACAGAAGGGGAGGACAAGGTCCGCGGTACCAACCAAGAAAACCAACCCAAGGATGCGAATTAATGCAGTTATAGCCTATATACGCAGAGTCTTGGTAGGGAAAACTATAACCTATCTATCATACGATGACTAGCTATGGAAATGGCATCGTCTAAGCTCAAAGTGCTCTGGAAATCCCCAAATCATGATAACACTATCAACAAAATAATCTACGCATAAAATGAAACCAACGACACCCATAATGTTTGCAATATAACCGGGTTAAAATACAGGTCACAAGCAGGTCCTTGGGCCCCGTGACCTAAAGCCAGAAATGAAAAATACCCATATGTTCCCCACATTCCCTGGAGAACATGCTCAAAGTTTGAGCAGAAATGGACCATTAAAAAGGCTCAAAACAGACCTAATGAATCAAGAAATTCTAAAGGGGAATTAATGGGATAAAATAGAAATTTAACGAGAGAATTACCTGATTTAGAAGTCATTAAATGACCAAGAATCGACTAAATATTAGACTGCACATTGCTTAGATAAACAAGGGGAATTTGTGGAGGTTTTAGAGCTCAACAATGGGGGAAAATGTCTTTCGGGTTAAGGAGAAATGAAGGGAGAAAGAGATATTAACAACTTAAAAGCTGCCAGCCTAGCCGCAGGTGCGGCCTAGCAGGTGCAGGCACCACAGCGCTAGCATGGGTGCAACAGTGCTGGCCGCTGAGGTGAGATGGCACATAGGCGCAGCCCAGGTGGCACCCTGGTGCCACACCATTATTCAACAGCAGCAGCAATATGCCAAGGCAAGATTTTCAAGCAGTGGGCCCCCTGGAATACATCCGGTGTCCCGGAAATGACATTTTAGATGACAAATGACATTTTAGATCCAATGGGCTGATCTATTAAACTACAAATGACATTTTAGATCCAATGGAATCAACAAAAATACCATTGGAGGTCGATTTAATGAAAAGTGGACCCTGCATCCAAAATCAAGCTTTAGGCCAACTATTTCCAAAATGGAACCCAAGGGCCATAATTAAGTCCAGAAGCCTCGGGATCGGAACTAATGGTCCCTCTAGCCTAAACTTGACGTTCCAGAGCTAACAACGCTGCTGAAATATCCATCCAAGGCCGTCTTCGCTGAATGTTGACAAAAGTCAACCAAACAAGCCCAACTGGCCTAAAAATACAGAACGAGAGAGAAATCCAAGATGATTAGCTCCCGAACCCCGACCAAAGGTCCAACTAGACCAAAGACCATGCTCCGGAGCTAACAAAACTGTCAGAATTTGATTCTGAGCATGATAACTAAGAATGTTGACTGAAGTCAATGATTTCCTAAGTTGAAGCTTTCAAACAAGGAAACGTCCATAGGGACCAAACAAACTGCCCGAACACCGAACTACCGGTCCTCACAAGCCATAAAATGACTTAACATAGGCAAGCTCTAACAGTACAAATAAGGTGAACACACATAAATGACCGGAAGGGTCATTACATCATCTACTACTAAAAATACTTTCATCCTCGAAAGTCAAGAAAGAGGGAAACACTAGAGAATTAAGAACACCGATACAAAGCCTGCACCACTCTCTTAAAAACTCGGGTAGCCTCCTCGACCGGACGAAACCCAACAGAACAAAGCCAAATATAGGCAACCAAGCCTTAACTTCACTCTAGCCAAGCTAGATTCCAACCTTTAACTCCAAAGCTCCAAAGATCTACCAACCAAACTAAACCTCAAGAATCTCAACCGGAAAGCACCGACACAAAATCAAAACCAGAGAACCAAGGCGATTAACACACAAAACTCGAATCCTTAATACCACACCTAAGGTCACCCCAAAACTCGCCAACCAAAACTCTAACTCATGAACCCACTGACCTGTAAAACCCTTTAATCTTACCTGAATCCTTTTGCATCATAAACATGAAGCTTCAATTAAGCAGAACACTCGAGCCACCCTTGAACATCAACTAATCCACCAGAGATCTATAGTTCTCGCTCGTACACCACTTCAAATGAAGTCATTCTTATATTCAAACTCTATCCAAGCTAAGCTATATCTTACTATCCTTTGACATCCAAAAATACTAACCCAAGGCACATACTAAAAAATTGTAGTAGTTTTACCCCGACTGACCATCGACTAATGGATGAACACTTTTGCTAAGACTAACCTCATTACCGGAACCCATCTGAACCAACTATCTAAACCAACTATCTAAACTCGACCAAAGCTTTCCCACCAGGGTTAGAAAAGGCATGTATGAACAACCTATGTCAATGGAGAACCTTTAAAATATAGGATAAAACCAACCTCGCTGAATCGTACCAAGTCCAAATCAACTAAAAGCGAATGAACCAGGGCAACCTTCCCTAATGATCCAAACCAAAACAAAGATCCTGCAAAGTGTGTGGTAAGCTTACCACAAAGTCCGTATCCATCAACTAATCTCCAAACTCTCGTAAATACTGTTGCTGCTCTAAACACTCAAACACTACTCAAATTTTAATATCACCATACTAGTCTCACCTCAGGAAGAAGTCCATCGTGCCATGAATATCAAGTCCAAACACCCTGTAGGCAAAGAAAAGGATGTCCAAAACCCAAGGTCACCATCTAGCTATGGAATATTTGCATAAACCTTCGACTAACCCCCTTTTTGATCAAATAACCACTCTACTGCATCTGCACATAAAACAACAACTCCAAAGCACACGACATACCAAACTTTTGGTCCACACTAGGTAAGTCTAACCAATGCTGGAATATCACATAATAAACCACCACTCGAGGAGTCCACTAAGTCAAGTTTTCAACCCTTTAAATACAAAGGCGACCATCAACTCAATGTACTATCAGAACCCAAAATAGCTCTGCTAGTCTCAACCCGCACAACCTGATCACATATAATATACACCACCACTCATTCTTGAAGTTACGCCACTTAACCTGTCCAACTAAGGTAGAATGGACCTTGTATCAACAAGAATACTGCTCGGAGCTGGAAGGCCTGACCTAACTAACTGGCTAGCCAAGGACGGGATATCAAAGGCCAACTACTATCCCAGAACTGAAATAGGGAAGTTTAGCTATTCGAACTCGCTACCTTCTGACCCAAGAAGTTGCAATCGAACAAAAATATCCACGAACCACCCGAAGTAGTCTGCTAGCCCACGATTCTAAAACCCAACTCTAATTAGCAATCAATGCCTCTGTCAAACCTCTGAGTAGACCCATACACTACCAATGAACATTTATAGTAATTGGAGCCAACTAAGCTCTGAATATGCAAATAGCCCAATCCATAAATGCTATTGGAACTTGGGTCCTTCAAGAGTATAACAAGAAAACCATAGTCGATGCAACAAGCTCCCAAAGGTAGTATTAAAAATGGCCACTACCTCACACCTTTATTACAGGGAAAATCTGACCTCGAACCTATCAAGGGAATGCCACTGCAATCTGTACTCGATCGATGTAAGTCACCAAAACACAAACCTAAGCAAACTCCCATTCGTCATCTCAGTCAACTACTAGAACACATATATATGAACAAGGGGTCACCTCCCTCCTTTTTCAACTAAACAGAAGCCTTTCTTAGTATACACTAAACCTTACAAACTCTTTAAAAGGTACAACCAACCTGATAGACTCCTTTTTTCCAGAAGATTCTGGAGCTATACCTTTAGCTCCCACAACTCTAATGGAAACACTCGATAAGGCACGAAAAGAATAGGCCAAATGCCCAACCAAACCAAAATGCAGTAGCCAAAACTCGACCACAATGCCACAATCAAACTCTCAACCAGCACACAACGATTGAAACTCATTCCAAATGGAACTGGGGAAAATAATGAAAACAACCCAGCCGAACTAGAACAAAAGAAAACCATGGGAGCAACCCATTTACAAGACAACTTCCAAAACAAACAAAGATAACGAGGATCAACTCTAACCTCTCGGGAAGAACAAAACCATCTAGTACCCTGCTTGCATAACAAACACAAATCTCCTTATGACAAAATGATAATTTCTGGTATAAAACTACAGGTATCACGCTAAACCATCAGAGGGGCTACTAGCAAAGACTAGATAATGGCCTAGGCAATACCCATCTAGGACCGCTAGAAAAAGAAGACTCAAACCAAGTCTAGAACCACAACCAAACATGAAACAAGGCTAACAAGACCTACCCACGAGTCACAACTCCAGGTAGTCACTTCTCAAGGATTACTTACCCCATCCACTACTAAATAATAATCTACCGAGAAATCACACGTATAAACATTACAACTCAAGTAGTAAATAAACTAAACAAGTAGCAGGTGAGCATATAAGCAAATACATGAATGAGGGGAGAATCACAATATGAAAATTACCATCACTAGCCGAAACCAACAAAAGTCATACCTGGAGTAATGATATCAGGAACCTCTACCTCTAGACTGCCATGAGGGCATCAGAATAATGGGGTTTAACTTTAGACTGAGTAGTCGAAGTTGAAGGCTTGACCATCCCTTGTTGGGGATAGTCCATAAAATAATGACCCATCACTCCACAACCATAACAACCCAAGAAAGCCCTGCTCTGACAAATGGTGTCTGTCAACTCTGGATGGATGCCTGAACCACCTGGCTGAAAGCCACCTCTAACAATCTGGGGACCATCCTTACAACTCTGTGCACTACTTTTTGCTACCTGGGGACCACCCTTACTACCCTGCACTACAACTCTAGACGGTGGCACTGGAGCCCTGGGAGGTAACATATGCTGACCCTACTGACTCAAAAGTGGGATCATGGGGCAATCCCTAACAAAGTGCCCATGCTTACCGCACTAAAAACAAATTCCACTGAATGTAGTCAGTCTAGAAGCCCTCTATGAGCTTGACCGGCCACCATGTCCTACACGCCCTGATTGCGAACCACGAGAACCCCAAACTACACCATGTCTACTTTGCTCAACATGTTTTGCACAACCACCCTCTAAAACCTGTGGAGCAACTGAAACTAGCTTGCTAGATAAAAAATGATGAAACTGATCATTAGTGGAAAATCCCCAACTTTGAGTCTGTGAACCCAAAAAACTATTCTGACAATGATGCTTCTTACCACTACCTCCATATGCCTCACAACATAAAACCTCAATAGACTAAGCATGATCGACTACCTGAAGGAAGGTCATCCCAGCTGAAACTAAGTGCTCGGTTGCCAAACAGAGTGGTGAGACCAATCCTCTAACCAAACTCTAAATCAATCATACTTTGAAGGCACAGTCCTAGCAGTACACCTAACTATCTCATGAAACCTCACCTCATACTCAAATACAAATAAACAACTTTGCTGAAGAACTGGAAGCTCAACCCTAACTGAAGCACCGCTCAAAGAACTGGGTACTGCCTCAACCTGGGGTGCTAAAACACCCACCGGAGGAATCGGAGTCCAAGCCACGGATGCCATAAGAACTGGGGTAGCCAAAAATCCAATCGGAGGCTAAGCTGGCCCTAAACCCCCTATTTTACAAACCCGCTCTCGTACTCATCTTAGGCATCTGGGAAGGATTGGAACAATTGAAAGTTTGAAGTCAATGGAGCCAGTAACGCATAATAAGGAGCCAATAATATGGAACTTTTCCTAATAATACCCTGTAGCCTCCCACAGGTGGGATACAAATGTTATCATACCTATCCATGAGACTCTATGTAGACATTTGATTCTATACCATGACACCGGTGAACCTAGAACTCTGATACCAAGCTATCACGACCTGATTTCTCAGGTCATGATGGCACCTACAACCCCCTAGTAGGCAAACCAATCCCCGTAGACTGGAACAGTTAGTAATGGGCTACTACATAACCAATATGCACAATAAGCAGAAAATAAGCATAAGCAGAATATAAAGATAGAACTATGTGGAAGCAAATAACCTAAACATATATACATAAAGGAACTACACCAACCCCAAGACTTGGTATTGCTATTACAAGAGCTTCTAAATGGAATACAAGTGCTAGAAGTAACAAAATAGTAAGTACAACTGTCTCTTAATATACAAAGAGTAACAGTGCCAAAAGATGAGATATTTTAAGCCCCGGTCGATAGGCGCTCACTCTAGTCTCGAATATTCAAAAGTTGTACGAGTCTCCATGCAATCAACAACAAAAGCTCACACTAATCTCTACACCAAAAGATGCAGAAGTGGAGTATGAGTACCAATTTCTAAGCAACAGGTACCCAGTAGGTATCATCGACCGACTGAGCGCATATAAGATATAAAAATAGTAATATAGCAGATAGCACTGAAGCAATAGAGAAAGCACAAGGAAACTAGCACAGAGATAAGTCAACCAAGACGTTCAAGCATACAATGCTAGCATAGAAGATATACGTAACATATAAATACAGGTGAAAGAAATAAGAACACACCTGGAATTCTTACAATAACAATATATATAAAGAGAGAGTTTAGAAACATGGCGGTATACCAGTAACTTCAAGTAAAAAGGGAGAGAAGGAAAGAAAGTCAACATATTCAAGCTAAAACAAATATATAAACAGAATTATGCTAAGACTCTATTCATAATAAGAGAAACAGATAACCACCTCCCAATTTCAAACCTACGGTGGAATAAACTACACCACAAGCACCGAAAGCCACTACTCAGAACCATAACAAAGGATAGGGCCACTAATCTATCAATGATAAAAATATCCAACACTCAGAGCCACAACAGGCTAGAACCCACTAAATCACCAAGTACCAAAGGCCATAACAAGCTCTATAGTACGAAAGGAGTAATATAATCTACCTACAGTCCCAATGGCCACCCATACAACTAAAGAACATAATCAAGTGAAAACAAACCCTCTGGCTGCCCATATAAACAGAGCATACACTGAGCACACAACAAACAATTATGAAATTCAAATGAAATATGCATGATGATGCTGATGGAACCAGTGTGATAGTAACCCGTATATTTCCCCCTCTAGTACCAAAAAGTCCTGATAGAGGTAGGATCCATGAAAGGAATTCTCCCGAGTACCTCATTTCCACCGTATACCCCCCTCCAGTACTCGCGGCTCATAGCCCCTGGCTCGATCGGTAAGGTTCATAGAGGTCTACTCATAGACCACATACTAAAAATGTGAATCTCAATATATAACTCAATAATTGGAACCTCATAGTACATGCCCAAAATTGAACCAGGTCTAAATCAGTAGTAGTGGTCTCAAAAACCCTCATAAAGGGGCCCCGGAGTTTATCCAGGTCTAAACCAATAATCAAGTTTGAAAATCCCCTACACAAGGTGCCCACCACATGGCCGAGTCTAAATTCATACAAAAATCATGTCTAGCACTACATCCCAGTCGAGCCTAGTATCAGTATGAAAACCAGTGGTGAAATCATCAAAATATCCTCTTTACTCTAAGAGGTTTCGTAAAATCAGTTCCAAATTCCCTTTTTATAGTTATTTTACCGAAAATGGTCCCTCGGGACAAAGCAAGGTTTAGAAGACCGTTATAGTAAGCCCAAAGCCAAAATAGTAGTAAAAAATGCAGGAAAAATCCTTTTACATGAATGATATGCTCGCAAATAATAGATTAGCCCAAAATGGCTCAAAAACATTCCTATCAGCCCTGCACATGCACAATCAGCTCTACAACACAAATAACCAGCCTAAAGTAATATCATGATGTTTAGGACTCATGGACATTCTTTATTATCCGACGATCTATGTTTCAGAGGCATATACAAGGCCACACGGGGCCACAAGGGTAAAAATTACAACATTACTACGAATACTACAAACAACACATAAAATAAATGGACAGAAGAGGCGAACAAGGTCTGAGGGTACAAACCTAGAAAACCAACCCAAGAATGCTAATTAATGCTGTTATAGCCTATATACGCAAAGTTTAGGTAGGGAAAACCATAACTTACTTGTCATCCGATGACTACCTGCGGGAATGACATCGTCCAAGCTCGTACTACTCCGGGAAGCTACAAATTGCAAAAACACTATCAACACAAAAATCTACGTGTCAAAATAAAACCAATGACACACATAATGTTAGAAATATAACTAGGTTGAAATCCAGGTCATAAGCAAGCCCGTAGGCCTTACAAACCAAAGCTGAAAACCAAAAAACACCCATGTGTTCCCCACATTTTCGAGAGAACATGCTCAAAGTTTGAGCAAAAATGGACCATTAAAAGGCTAAAAACAAACCCCAGGAATTAAGAAATTAGAAAGGCGAATTAATGGGAGAAAACTGAAATTTAACGAGAGAGTTACCCGATTTAGAAGTCAGAAAATGACCAAGAATCGATAAAATATTAACCTACATATTGCTGGGATAAACAAGGGAATTTATGGAGGTTTTGGAGCTCAGCAATGGGAAAAACACCTTTTGGGTTAAGGAGAAATGAAGGGAGAAAGAGAGAATAACAGCTTAAAAGCTGCTAGCCTAGGCGCAGGTGCGGCCTGGCAGGCGCAGGCGCCACAACGCTAGCATGGGTGCTATAACGCTAGCATGGGCGCCACAACGCTTGCCACTTAGGTGGGCTGGCATGCAGGCATAATGGCCTGGGCATAGGCACGCGTATGCAGGCGTGGCCTAGGCGGCGCCCTAGTGCCACACCAATAGCCAACAACAGCAGCAACATGATAAGGCAAGATTTTAAAGTGGTGGGCCCCAGGGAGCGCATCTGGGGTCCTGCAAACAAAAACGAGCTGAGCTATTCAGCTAAAAATAGCATTTCGAATCTAATGGAATCGATGAAAATACCATCGAAGGTTGATTTAATAAAAAGTGGGCCCCGCACCCAAAATCATCCTTTAGGCCAACTATTTCTAAAATAGAACCCAAGGGCTGTAATCAAGTCTGGAAGCCTCAAGACCCAAACCTATGGTCCCTCTAGCCTAAACTCGACGTTACAGAGCTAACAACAATGATGGAATTTCCATACGAGGTCGTCTTCTATGAATGTTGACCAAAGTCAACAAAACAAGCCCAACTATCTTGAAAACACATAACGAGATAGAATTCCAAGCTGAATAGCTCTCGGATCCCAACCAAAGATCCAACTAGACCAAAGTCCATGCTCTGGAGCTAACATAACTGTCAAAATTTAATTCTGAGCATGATAGCTAAGAATGTTGACTGAACTCAATGATTTCCTAAGTTGAAGCTCTAAAGTAAGAAAACGGCCATAAGGACCAAACAAACAGCCTGGGCACCAAACTATCCATCCCCACAAGTCAAAAATGAATTGGGGTCGCTATTGGTAAGCTCTAATAGTACAAATAAGGCAAAAATGCATAAATGACCGGAAGGGTCATTATAATAAAAACTGGAATGCAAGGATATTTTTAGAAGTATAATGAAAGGCTATAAAACTGAACTGAGTGCCTAGTACACACTTTTGAGTCTAATTCTGTGAGAGAGTCTATTAGCTGACATAAACCACATGATCTAAGCATGGAGTTCAATGTATATGCCCCATCGAGAGGACCCAATATACCTTGCCAGGGTATAGAGGCATGAATGGCGTGGTCACTAGTTCTGATGCCCAATTGAGGGGCTAAATAAACCTACAATGGCATGTAGTTTTGGGAATTTAGTGTATGCTAAATCCTAGTCCAACTCAATGTTAAGTACTACTCCCAGAACTAAATTTTAATAGCTTTTTTAAAACTGAAGTCCTGGGATACTGCATCAGAATTTAACTGATCTGAAAGCATCTATTTTTTTTGAAAAGTTATAATCTGAAAATTGGCTAATTTCATGCTTAAAACTAAGTGCTAGTAGACTAGGCAAAATTCTGAAAAAAACTGGTTCAAGTAAAATATTGCAATTTCAAGCTAAATTCTTAACTTCTTAAATTATGGTAAAAATCTATGCAAGCTATCAAAACCATGCTATAATTCACTTTAAACAAGATGCAAATTATGTAGGAATCATTAGGATTGAATTTTGTATGAAAATGCATAATAGGGAAAGAACCCTAGTTTTTAAAACCATGAAAACTTGAAATTTAAGAAAGAGGTTTTGAGAATAAGGGAGAACTAAACCCTTACTAAATTCCCACATACTTGGTAGAAGAAGATTCCTAAACTGGGTATGGAGTTCTGAAGCTTTGAATCAAAGCCCTAGGTCTGAAGCTTTGGGAGAAAATCGCTTTAGTTACTTTCTTGATGTTTGAATCGATGGAATGAGAGGAGGTAGTCTATGTCTAAATAAAATCCCTCACAAATAAGCCAAAAAATACTAAGTTAGGAGTTAATTGAAAGGGAAAAAGTTTTAAATACCCCTGAGATGACTAAATGAAAATTGGTGAATTTTCTTGGAACTGGATTTCACGGTCCATGGATGGTTCCAACAGCCGTGGAATCCTCTCGTGTTTTTTTGGGGAAATTTCTAGGCTATAGGTCTGACTTCCATGGTTCGTGGACTATTCCATGGTCCATGGAACTTGGCCGTGGATTTCAGGCCAATTGTCACCCTCTATGTCTGGTTTTATGAGGGGGTGGGGGGCAACCACAACCTGTAGTCTGATCCAAAATGCATGGATCCTTCTCAGAGATCAAAGACCAGGGGTTGGTTATCTATGGCCCGTGGTATGTTCCACGGTCTATAGAACTCGTCGGTGGTTCTTGTTATGTCGCCTTGATTTCACACTTAGAATTCTAGTCTATTTCTTAGCTATGAATTTTTGGGGTGTTACAATATCTCCCCCTTGGGATTATTTGTCCTTGAATGAAGACTTAAGTAGGATGAAATAATAGGGAAAGAGCATCAATCCCTTAGACTGAGTTCTAAAAGCTAAAGTATTGAAATAATGACTGAATTCTAACTGAAATATAACTAAACTGAAGTTGTGAGACATGAATGCATATTGGAAATGCAAGACTAGCTGATGGAACATGAAATAGAGGGGAATACAAATGAGGAAATTATTACCTCAAGTTGGAGCTGAATCAGAAGAAAAGAGGTTAGGGTACTTGGTCATCGTAGTTCCTTCTGCTTCCCAAGTAGCTCCCTCAACTGCCTTACTCCTCCAAAGAACTTTCACTAAAGCGACTTCCTTGTTTCTCAACCTATGAACCTGACGTCCAATAATCTCAATTGGGACCTCTTCATAAGAGAGACTATCCTTCACACCCACACTCTCTAAAGGCACAACTAAGGCCGGATCACCGATGCACTTCTTCAACAAGGATATATGAAAGATTAGGTGCACTGATGGTAAGTCTGCGGGCAAATCTAGCTCATAAAACACCTTTACAACTCTCCTCAGAATCCTGTAGGGACCTACATATCAGGGACTAAGCTTACCCTTCTTACCAAACCTTATGACTCCTTTCATAGGTGAAACCTTCTGAAACACCCAATCATCAACTTTGAATTCTAATCTTTTTTTCTTAAATCTACATAACATTTCTGGTGACTCTGAGCACCCTTCAATCTCTCTCTAATGAACTGAACTATCTCTAAAGTGTCATGAACCGAATCTATCCCTATCAAGGCTGCTTTACCTTTCTCCAAACAACCAATAGGTGACCTATATCTTCGCCCATAAAGTGCCTCATACGAAGCCATCTGAATGCTAGAATGAAAGTTTTTATTGTAGGCAAACTCTATTAGAGGTAAGTGATCATTCTAATTACCTTTGAAATTTATCACACAAGACCTCAACATACCTTCTAAGGTCTAGATGGTAGGCTCTTCCTGGCCATTTTTCTGAGGGTGAAATGTTGCGCTGAGATTTACTTGAGTACCAAGACTTTTTTGAAAGCATTTTCAAAATTAAAAGGTGACTGAGTTCCCCTATCTGAGATAATGGATAAGGGAACTCCATTAAATTTGACTACCTCACAGATGTAGAGTCTGGCATAATCCTCTGCTGAATCAGTAGTCTTGACAGCCATGAATTGGGCCGACTTAGTCATCCTGTCTATTACCACCCAAATCAAATTATGTTGTCTATGAGTACAAGGTAAACCTATAATGAAGTCTATATGGATCCTTTCCCACTTCCAAGAAGAAATGTCAATATCCTGAGTCATACTTCCCGGTCTTTGATGCTCTACCTTTACCTGCTGGAAGTTTAGACACCTAGCCACCAAATTTGCAATGTCCTTCTTTATGCCATTCCACTAATAGACTTCCCATAGGTCACAGTACACGTTGGCGGCACTCGGATGGATAGAATATCTGGAGCTATGAGCCTCTGCTAAAATATGTTGCCTTAACTCATCTACATTTTGGAAGAAATAAATAACTCTGATAACGAAGTATACCTTCTCTCCCTTGGGAGAAGACCTCTACTTTCTACTGATAGACTGTACCCTTCAATTGATGTAAGATGGGATCACTGTCTTGTTTCTCCTTCACCTCAACTACCAAAGAAGATTCTGACCCATTCTAAACTACAACACCTGTTGACACCCAATTTTTGTTCTCCATATTCAAATTAATTTTGAGCTTCTTCAATTTCCAAATAATTTCAAAATATTTATTCTTCTAAAACTAAATATCCTCAAAATCGATTTTCATGATAGCTTTGTTATTTTAAGTAATAGTATATATATTTTTGTATTTAATTATATAGAACTATATAGACTTTACTTAAGAAAATATTTTTAGAAATTATTTTTTAGCAAAAGCGTGTTTAAATTGAGAAGGTTTTGTTTTCCTTAAAATTGATTTAAAATTAGGGATTAATTGAATAATAAGTCTTTTAATTTTAAATGAAAAAATTATGATTTGAACGAACGATTATTTTTACTTTGTTTAAATTAAAGAAGCTCAAGTATTTAATTAAAATAAATTCGTCTATTTCAATTGTAGCCTAATTTATCTTATTAAGCCAAATTGGCTATTCTTTAAACTAAATCCGGCCATACTTGCAAAGAAATATGGCTATCCTTTAAATTGATTTTACTTCTTAATTTTTCATCCCAACCAACAAACCCAAAATTAGACCCAATTTCACCAAAAATACCTGGCCCACATCACCCTTATACTCCCTCTTCTTCTTCATTTTTCATCAAACAATAAAATGACCCTAAAGCTCTTCTTTATCTCCTCTAAATGACAATACAAAAACTTAGATGAAGAATGATGTTGCCCTACAAATCTCTATTTTCCTGTAATGACCCTTTCGGTCATTTATGGCTTGCTAGGACTAGTAGTTTGGTGCCAGGACAATTTGTTTGGTTTTTATGGTCGTTCCTTGTTTTAGAGGATTAAACTTTAAAAATCATTAACTTCGATCAACATTCTTGGTATTCATATTATGAATTGAATTTTGACAGTTTCGTTAGCCCCGAATCATGAAATTTGGTCTAGTTGTACCTTTTGTAGAGATTTGAGAACTATTTGGCTTGGAAATCTCTGTCGTTCTGTGTTTTCAAGCCAGTTGGGCTTGTTTGGTTAAATTTAGTCAACATTTAGAGAAGACAGCCTTGGATGGAAATTCCATCCATGTTGTTAGCTCTGGAATATTGAGTTTAGGCTAAACGAACGATTGGTTTGGGTCTCGAGGCTTCCAGAATTAATTTTGGCCTTTAGGTTCCATTTTGAAATAGTTGACCTAAAGGTTGATTTTAGGCATGGGGACCACTTTTCATTAAATCAACCTCCGATGAGATTTTTGTCGATTCTGTTGGATTTGAAACTCCATTTCTAGTTTAATAACATAGGTCGTTTGTGTTTGTAGGACCCTGGATGCATTCTCGAGGGTCCGTCAGAGTCAAATTCTAAGTTGGCATGGCTGTTGGAAGCTGGTTGCTTTGACGGCAGCAACAAGCCAATGCCCATGTATGGGCATGACCATCTACGCACATCAGCATAACCAGTCACCCCATTTCTTGGCCATCACTTAGGAAGCACCTGGGCCGCGTGCGCGCTACCGCGTACGGATTGGCCTGGTCGCGTGCGCGATAGCCAGCGCCTGGACTATCCAATGCTTGGTCTACGCGTATGCCTATGCCTCCCGCATATTCATGGCCACCTAGGCAGCACCATTGCCACATAGGCATGGCATTGAGTTGCAACATTTCTAAACCCCTTCTTCTCCAATTAATTTTCCAATTTCATTTCGGTGATTTCTCCATTGCAAAAACTCTTAAAACCTCCATTTTCCACAATTGTTCATCCCAATTGATTGGAGGGTAATATTTTGTCGATCCTTGCACATTTAGTGGCTTCTAAAATGGGTAAATCCTCTCTTTAATTCCGTTTTCCTCCACTAATTCCCCTTTGTAATTTCTTACTTTGTGGGCTGTTTTTAGTCCCAATAAATGTCCATTTATGTTCAAATTTTGAGCACATTCTCCCAAGAATGTGGGGAACACTGTGGTGTTATTCATTTCTAGTTTTGGGTTGTGGGGCCCATGGGCCCTCTTGTCACCCAGATTTCCACCTGGTTATATTTATAGCATTATGGGTATTATTGATTTCATTTTGACATGTATATTATTGTGTTGATCGTGTTTTTGCAATTTGGTGCTTCTCGGAGTAGTTCAAGCTTAGACGACACTGTCCTCGTAGCTAGTCATCAGATGACAGGTAGGTTATCACTTTCCCTACCTAGACTCTGCGTATATAGGCTATAACCGAATTAATTAGCTTCCTTTGTTTGGTTTTCTAGGTTGGTACCCTTAGACCATATCTACCTTTTTTATCTGTTATTTCTTATGTTGATTATAGTATTTGTGTAGTATTGCTATATTACCTTTGTTGCCCCGTGTGGCCTTTGTATATGCCTCTAGACCATAGATAGTGAGTTATTAGGGAATGTTCGTGAGCCCCGGACATCATGATATTAATTTAGGTTGGTTATCTTTGATGTAGAGCTGATTGTGCATGTGCAGGACCGATAGGAATAGTTGTGAGTCGTGGGGATAATTGATATTGTTTGCGAGCATATCATTTATGTAAAAGGGTTTTCCCTGCATGTTTTACTACTATTTTGGCTTCGGGCTTACTACAAATGTTTTTCTAAACTTTGCATGGACCCGAGGACCCATTTTTGGAAAAAATAATTATGAAAGGGTTTTGGAACTGATGTTTCATGACACCACTTGGGGTAGAGAGGGTATTTTGATGATTTTATCATTGATTTCATACTGATACTAGATTCAACGGGGCTGAGTGCTAGAATGTTTTTAATATATTTAGACCCAAACATGTGTCGGGCACCCTTTTTAGGGATTTTGAGACTTGATTACTGATATAGACCTGGATACACTTCGAGATCCCTTTATAAGGGTTATTGAGATTTGGCTACTATTTTAGACCTGGTTCAATTCCAGGCACATATTACAAGATTCCGATTATTGATCTAGAGCCGGATACACTCCAGCAGTTGTACTTGAGATTTTGCAGTTTTAGTATGTGTTCTACGAGTAGACCTCTATAGACGTTGTCATTCCTGGGCTAATGGCTATGGGCCAACGAGTGTGCCAGGAGAAGGGGTGTAGTGTATAGTAGAGGTACACAGGTGTGCCTTCCTTCGATCCTGCCTCTATTACTCCTTCTATGTACCGAAAGGGGTAATATACGACACTACTATCAAAACAGATTTATCATATCTCATCATTATGCATATTTCATTTGGATTTCAACCTTGTTTGCTATTTGTTCAGTGTACGCTTTGATAGTATGGGATGCCAGAGGTTTTGTTTTCACTTGATTATGTTCCTCGATTGTATGGGTAGCCTTTAGGACTGTAGGTAAATATTATTGCTTATCTCTTGTCTTAGAGATTATTGGCCTTTGGTACTTGGTGATTTAGTGAGTTCTAGCCTGTTGAGGCTTTGATTGTCAGATGGTTTGATCATCGATGGATTTGTGGGTCCCTTATTATTTATGAGGCACTGTTTATATGGCCTTCTGGGCAGTTGTGAGATAGTGAGTTCTATCCTTTATTATGGTTTTGAGTAGTAGCTTTCAGTGCTTTGTGGCGTAGTTATTTCACCCTAGGTTTGGATTTGGGAGGTGGTTATTTGTTCCTTTTATCTTCAATGGTGTTTTAGCAAGATTCTATTTGTACATCACTTTTAGATTGAATATGTTGGCTTTCTTCCCTTCTTTCCCTTTTGTATTTAAGGTTATTGGTATACCACCATGTTTCTAAACTCTCTCTCTCTCTATATATATATACTATTATTGCAAGGATTCCAGGTGCGTTCTTCTTTCTTTCACCTGTGTTTCTGTGTTACGTATATTTTCTGTGCTAGAATTGTATTCTTATAAATATTGGTAGACTATTCTCTGTTCTAGTTTCCATGTGATGTTCCTTATAACTTCAGTGGCTACTTCTTTGTTATCTGCTATATTACTATTTTTATATCTTATATGCGCTCAGTCAGCCGATGATGCCTACTGGGTACCCGTTGTTTACAAATTGGTGGTTATACTACACTTCTATATCTTTTTGGTGCAGATATTAATGTGAGATTTTGCCATTGATTGCATGGAGACTCGTGCAACTTTTGGATATTCGAGACTAGGGTGAGCGCCTGACGACCGAGGCTTAACCACATCGCATCTTTTGGGAACTGCTACTTTTTATTTATGCAAAGACAGTTGTACTTATTATTTTGCTACTTCTAGCACTTGTATTCTATTTAGAAGCTCATGTGCTATCGATAACAAGTCTTGGGGTTGGTGTAGTTTTCTTGTATATTTTTGTATTCGAGTTATTTTCTTCCTCTTGTCTTTATTTTTTTTCTGCTTATGCTTATTTCTACTTATTGTGCATATTTGTTAGGTAGTAGCCCATTACTAACCATTCCGAGCTTTGGGAATTGGATTGCCTACTTGGGGGTTGTAGGCGCCATCATGACCTAAGAAATTGGGTCATGATAGATTAGTATTAGAGCTCTAGGTTCACCAGTGTCATGGTATATAAGCAAGTATCTAAGTAGAGTCTCGTGGATTGGTACAATAACGTCCGTATTCTATCTGCAGGAGGCTATAAGGCATTGTTAGGAAAAGTTCCATCTTCTTGGCTCCTTATCATGCGTTCCTGGCTCTATTGACTTCTAAACTTTGTTTGTTTCATTCCTTATTAGATGCCTAAGACGAGTACGACAATGGGTGATGTTGAGCTTCTGTGCTTGTTGCTTCAATGATTCCATCAGTGCTAGGGTTTCAAAGTGGGAGTTTACTGCATTAGTTAGGGGGTATCGGGCCATCCCAATATCAGATTAGATTTACGGCTACCCCAGACCTTCAGGAAACCATGACTAGGACTCTGAGTCCTCCAGTGGGTGTTTTGGCATCTCAGCTTAGGGCAGTACCCGATTCTTCGAGCACTACCTTAATTAGGGTCAAGCTTCCAGTTCTTCAGCAAGGTAGTATGTCAGTGTTGGAATATAAGGAGAGGTTTCATAAGATGGTTAGGCGTACTGCTAGGACTGTGCCTACAAAGTTTGATATAGTTCAGAGCTTTGTTGGAGGTTTGATTTCACCGCTCCGTTTAGCAACTGAGCACCTGGTTACAGTTGGGGCGACCTTCCTTCAGGTAGTTGATCATGCCTAAGCTATTGAGGGTTTATGTCGTGAGGCATATGGAGGTAGTAGTAAGAAGCATTATAGTCAAGGTAGTTTCTAAGGTTCTCAGACTCGAGGTAAGCGATTCTGTACTAGGGATCGGTTTAATTGCTTCTTAGCTAGAAAACTAGTTTTAGTTGCTCCACATGATCTAGAGGGTTGTTTTGCAGAGCATGTTGAGTAGAGTAGATATGGTATAAGTTAGGGTTCTTGGGGTTCGCACTCAGGACGTGTAGGCCATGGTGGCCGGTTAGGGTCAGTGAGAGAGCTTACCACTTGTATGTATTCAAGGGGATTTGTTTAAAGTGCAGTGAGCATGGGCAATTTGTTAGGGATTGCCCCATGATCCCACATTTCAGTCAACAGGGTCAGCAGGTGTTATCTCCCAGGGCTCTAGTTCCACAGGCTAAAGGTAGAGTACAAGGTAGTAGGGGTGGTCCACAGGTAGTGAGAAGTAGTTTGCAGAGTTGTAGGGGTGGTCCCTTGATGGTTAGAGGTGTCTCTCAGCCAGGTGGTTCAGGTATACATATAGAGTTGACAGGCACCGTGCTTCAGAGTTAGGCTTTCTTGGGTTTTTATGGTTATGGAGTGGTGGGTCACTATTTTAGAGATTGTCCCCAGCAAGGGATGGCGGAACCTTCAACATTGACTACTCAGTCCAGCATTAGACTCCATCAGCCCAATGCCCCTCTTGGTGGGTCAGAGGTAGAGGTTCTTGATACTGTTGCTCCAGGAAAGGCTTTTGTTACCTTTAGTTAAGTGATAGAATTATTCGCATTGTGATTCTATCCTTGTTCGTGTTATGCTTATATGCCTACATGTTCCTTGTTTCATTGTTTTACTACTTGAGTTGTAGTGATTATGCGTGTAATTTTCCCAGTAGATTATTCTTTAGTAGTGGATAGGGTGGGTTATCCTTGAGAGGTGTTGTCCCAGAGTTGTGACTCGTGAGTAGGTCTTGTTAGACTCTTTTCAGGTTGGTTTTGTGTCCAGTTTCATTGTGGTTCTAGACTTGAGTTGAGTTCTCCTTTTTATAGTGGCTCTAGATGGTTGTTGCCTAGGCAGTTATCTAGCGTTGCTGGAGGTACTTTTGTTGGTTTGTGGTTATACTTGTGGTTATGTACCAGAGATTGAGGTTCTATCTTAAGTTGAGTGGTATAGGTAATGCTAATGAGCATTGGTTGGTTGTGTTTTCTCGGGTAGTTAAAATTGACTCTCTTTGTTTGGTTGGTTTAGGAGGTTAGCAGGTATGGGTTTCTTCCCTTGTTTTCTTCTGCTTCAAGCCCGTTATGAGATTTTGCCATTTGTTTTTTTCCCCAGTCCCTATTGGGATGAGTTTTGTTCCTAGTATTCTATTCGAGCTTTTGATTATAGCATCGTGGTTGAGTTGTCTTTGTAGTATTTGGTTGAGCTGGGCATTCAGCCTACTCACATCCTATCATATCAAGTGTTGCCAGTAAGAGTTATGGGAGCTAAGGGAACAGCTCCAGAGTCTTCTGATGAAGAAGTTGTGGAATTTCGTGTATGCTTAAGAAGGGTTCCATTTAGTTGGAAAAGGAGGGAGATAATTCCTTGTTCGTATATATGTTTTCGAGTAGCTCGCTGAGGTGACAGTCAAGAGTTGACTTGGGTTTGTGAGTTGATGATGTAATTTGACTGACTACAGATTGCAACGGCTTTTCCTTTAATAGGTTCGAGGTCAGATTTTCCTCTAATAAGGGTTCGAGGTAGTGGCCATTTCTAGTACTACCTTTTGGAGCTTGTCGCATCGATGGTGGTTTCTTTGTTATATTTTTTGGTAGACCCATGTTTCGGTAGCATTTACAGATTGGGTAACTTGCATATTCAGAGCTTAGTTAGCTCCCATTCCTATAAGTGTTCATCAGCAATGTATGGGTTTACTCAGAGGTTTGACAGAGGCATTGATTGCCAATTAGAGTTAGATTTTAGAATCGTTGGCTGGCAGACTACTTTTGATGGCTCATGGACAGTTCTCTTCGGTTGCAGCTTCTTGGGTAGGAAGGTAGCGAGTTCGGATAGCTTAACTTCCCTATTTCAGTTCTGGAGTGGTAGTTGGCCTTGGAAATCCCGTCCTGGGCTAACCAGTTGATTAGGTTGGACATTCTTACTTCCAACAGTGTTCTTGTCAGTATGAGGTTCATTCCACCTTGGTTAGACCAATTTAGTGGCATAAGTTCGAGGATCAGTAGGTGTATGTTATATGTGATCAGGTTGTGCAGGTTGAGACTACCGGGGATATTTTGGATTATGATGGTGCATTGAGTTTGATGGTCGCCTTTGTATTCTGAGGGTTGAAAGCTTGATTTTGTGGATTCTTTAAGTGGTGGTTTGTTATGTGGGATTCCAGCATTGGTAATACTCGGCCAGTATGGACCAGAAGTTTAGTATATTGTATACTTTAGAGTTATTGGTTTGTATGCAGATACAATAGAGCAGTTGTTTCGAGCCAAAGGAGTGAGTTGAAGGTTTATGCAAATTTTCCATAGCTAGATGGTGACCCTTGGTTCCGGATATCTATTCCTTTACCTACAGGGTGTTTTGACTTTATACTTGCGGCATGATGGACTTTTTTATGAAGTGAGGCTAGTAAGGTGATCCTAAATCAAAATGGTGTTCGAGTATTAGGAGCAGCAACAGTACTTCTATAGGTTAGAGATTAGTTGACGGCTATGGACTTTGTGGTAGGCTTACCACCCTTCTTGCAAAGATTGGGTTTTGGTTTGGGTCTTCTTGGGTATGTTTCCTTGGTACATTCACTTTCAGTTGGTTCAAACTTGGCACGGTTTAGCAAGGTTGGTTCGATTTGACAATTGGTAGATTCTCCTTTGACACAGGGTGTTCAGACATGCCTTTTCCAACCCTGGCGTGGAAGTTTTACTTGAGCTCCGTTGGTTGATTCAGATGGGTTCAGGTGTTTTGATTGATCTTAGAAAAATAATTCATTCATTGGTTGATCAGTTGGGGCAGGTTACTTCAGTTTTCAAAGATATGCTACAAGTTGGTATTTTGGATATCTAGGACTAGTAAGATATAGCTTGGCTTGGATAGAATTTGAGTATATAGATGACTTTATTTGAAGTGGTGTACCAGTGGGAACTATGGATCTCCAGTGGGTTAGTTGACGTTTTGAGAGTGGCTCAAGTGTTTGACTTATATGAAGCTTCATGATTATGGTGCAAAAGGATTCGGGTCAGAATAAAGGGTTTGCGGATCAATGGGTTCATGAATTAGAGTTTTGGTTGATGACTTTGTGGGTAAACTTGTTTGTGGTATCAAGGATTCATGTTTTGTATGTTGATCACCTTGGTTCTATGGTTTCGGTGTTGTGTCAGTGCTTTCTGGTTGAGATTCTTGAGGTTCAGTTTGGTTGGCAGATCTTTGAAGTTTTAGAGTTAAAAGTTGGAATCTAACATGGCTAGAGTGAAGTTGAGGCTTGTTTGATTTTCTTTAGTTCTATTTTGTTGGGTGTCGTCCAGTCGAGGAGGCTACTCGGGTTGTTTGAGAGAGTGGTGCGGGCTTTGTATCCTCTGTCCTTAAGTCTCCAGTGTTTCTCTCTTTCCTGACTTTCGAGGACGAAATTCTTTTTAGTAGTGGATGATGTAATGACCCTTCCGGTCATTCATGTATTTTCTCCTTCTTTATACTGTTAAAGCTTGCTTGTAGAGTCCCCAAGTCATTTATGGCTTGCTGGGACTTGTAGTTCGATGCATGTGCCGTCTGTTTGGTCTTTATGGCCATTCCTTGTTTTAGAGCTTTAAACTTTAGAAATCATTGACTTCGGTCAACATTCTTGGCAATCATGTTCGCATTTGAATTTTGATAGTTTCTTAGCTTCGAAGTATGGACTTTGGTCTAGTTGGACCTTCGATCGGGATCCGAGAGCTATTCAACTTGGAATTCTCTCTCGTTCTGTGTTTTCAGGCCAGTTAGGCTTGTTTTGTTGGCTTTGGTAAACATTTTGAGAATACAGTCTCGGATGGAATTTTTGTCTATGTTGTTAGCTCGGGAATGTCGAGTTTAGGCTAGGAGGAACATTTGGTTCGTGTCTCGAGGTTTCTGGACTTGATTTCGGCCTTTAGGTTCCATTTTGGAATAGTTGGCCTAAAGGTTGATTTTGGGACCGGGGCCTACTTTTCGTTAAATCGACCTTTGATGGGATTTTTATCGATTCCGTTGAATATGGAATGCCATTTCTAGTTTAATATCTTAGGTCGTTTATGCTTGCAGGACCCCAGATTCATTCTCGAGGGTCCGTCGGGGTCAAATTCTACGTTGGCATGGGGTTTGGCAGCTGGTTGCTTTCATGGCACCAACAAGCCTATGCGCACGCGTGGGCATGGCCGCCGACGCACAACAGCATGACCAGCCGCCCCATTTCTTAGCCATCGCCTAGGCAGCGCCTGTGTGTGCGATTGCCAGTTCCTAGCCTGGCCAGCGCCTGGCCTAAGCGTATGCCTATGCCAGCCCGCGTACGAATGGCCGGGTAGGGAGTTCCTTGGCCGTGTAGGCATGGCATCGGCTGGCAGCATTTATAAAACCCCTTCTTCTCCAATTCATTTTTGAACTTCACTTGGGCAATTTCTCCATTGCTAAAACTCTTAAAAACTCCATTTACACAATTGTTCATCCCAACTTATTGGAGGGTAATATTTTCTCTATCATTGCACGTTTAGTGGCTTCTATAATAGGTAAATCCTCTATTTAATTCTGTTTTCCTCCATTAATTCCCCTTTGTAATTTCTTGCTTTGTGAGCTATTTTGAGCCCCAATTAATGTCAGTTTCCGCTCAAATTTTGAGCATATTCTCCTGGGAATGTGGGGAACATCATGGTGTTTTTAATTTCTGGTTTTTGGTTGTGAGGCCTACAAGCCAGCTTGTGACCTGGATTTCAACTCGGTTATGTTTGTAGCATTATGGGTATTGTTGGTTTCATTTTGACGCGTAGATTATTGTGTTGATAGTGTTTTCACAATTTGGAGCTTCTTTGAGTAGTTCGAGCTTGGAAGATGCTGTCCCCGCAGCTTGTAGTCGAACGACCGGTAGGTTATGGATTTTTCTACCTGGACTCTGTGTATATAGGCTATAACTGCATTAATTAGCTTCTTTGGGTTCGTTTCCTAGGTTAATACCCTTAGACCTTGTTTGCCTTTTCTTACATTGATTGTAGTATTCGTGTAGTATTGCTATATTACCCTTGTGACCCTGTATAGCCTTTGTATATACCTCTGGATCATAGACGGTGGGTTATTGGGGAACGTCCGCGAGTCGCGGACATCATGATATTATTTTAGGTTGGTTATCTGTGTTATAGAGTTGATTGTGCCTGTGTAGAGCCGATAAGAATGTTTGTGAGCCGTTGGGCTAATTTATATTGTTTGCGAGCATATCATTCATGTAAAAGGGTTTTCCCTACATGGTTTACTACTGTTTTGGCTTTGGGCCTACTACAAATGTTTTGCTAAACTTTGCATGGCCCTGAGGGACAGTTTTCAGTAAAAGGATTATGAAAGGGTTTTGGAACTGATTTTTTATGACACGTATTGGGGTAGAGAGGGTATTTCAATTATTTTATCACTAATTTCACACTGATACTAGGTTCAGTGGGGCCGGGTGCTAGATATGTTTTTACTATGTATTTAGACCCGGATACATGCCGGGCACCCTGTTTAGTGATTTTGAGACTTTATTACTAATTTAGATCTTGATACATTCTGGGCACCCTTTATAAGGGTTATTGAGATATGACTACTGTTTTAGACCTGATTCAATTATGGGAATGTAATATGATATTTTTATTATTGATCTAGATCCGGATATACTCAAGTGGTTGTACTTTAGATTTTGTGGTTTTAGTATATGGTCTACAAGTAGAACTCCACGGACCCTATCTTTCCTAGGCCAATGGCTATGGGTCGGCGGGTGTGCCAGGAGGAGGGGTGTATTGTGCAGTAGAGGTACACGGTCGCGCCTTCCATGGATCCTACCTCTATTGGGCCTTCTGGATAATGGACGCGGTAACATACGACACTACTATCACACCAGATTCATCATATCTCATCATCATGCATATTTCATTCGGATTCTTATCTTGAATGGTGTTTTAGCATAATTCTATTCGTACATAGCTTTTAGCTTGAATATGTTGGCTTGCTTTCAATCTTTCCCTTTATACTAGAGGTAACCGGTATACCACCATGTTTCTAAACTCTCTCTCTCTCTCTATATATATATACTTTTGTTGCAAGGATTCCACGTGCGTTCTTCTCTCTTTCACCTATGTTTCTGTGCTATGTATATTTTATGTGCTAGCATTGTATGCTTACAACTCTTGGTTGACTATTCTCCGTGCTAGTTTCCATATGTTTTTCCCTATTTCTTTAGTGGCTACTTCTTTGTTATCTGCTATATTACTGTTTTTATATCTTATATACGCTCAGTCAGCCGATGATGCCTACTGGGTACCCGTTGCTTAGAAATTGTTGCTTATACTACCCTTCTACATATTTTTGGTGTAGCTATTAGTGTGAGTTTTCTCCATTGATTGCATGGAGACTCGTGCAACTTTTGGATATTCGAGAGTAGGATGAGCGCTTGACGATCGGGGCTTAACCACATCTCATCTTTTTAGGCACTTCTACTCTTTATTTATTCGAAGATAGTTGTACTTATTATTTTGTTACTTCTAGCACTTGTATTTTATTTAAAAGCTCCTATACTATCGATACTAAGTCTTGTGATTGGTGTAATTTTCTTGTATATTCCTGTATTTGAGTTATTTCCTTCTGCTTGTCTTTATCTTATTCTGCTTTCGCTTATTGTGTGTATTGGTTAGGTAGTAGCCCATTACTAATCATTCCGGGCTATGAGAATTGGTTTTCCTACTGGGGGGTTGTAGGTTCCATCATGACCTGAGAAATCGGGTCGTGACATTCCCCTTGTGGATTTCATACACCACCAACGTGCTAGGCACGTGAATCGTACCTCAGAAGGTTCAAGATTTCCCTAGAAAAGGAATTTCGTCAAGAATTCGAGGATTCATCTTCAATTTTCTCAAAATTAGTATGAGTTCATACTCATCCATCTTACCACAACCTTATCCTCCAAAGGAATTCAAAATTCCCTAGTGATTTCCCCAAAAAAGCCCTAGAAATAAGTTCTTCCACATCGGCTGATTTTGAAAAATCCCCTTAAGTTTTCTCATATATAAAGCCTCACTATTCCTTTGTTTAGGCAACCAATGGTTAATGATATAAATCTGTAAGACTATTAACAAATTGAATTTTGGCTAAGAAGTGCTTTTGGTATCCTTGAGTTTCTTTGGAGAATCACTCTCTAGCTCAAAGAAAGGCAAAGGTTTTCAGAGAGAAAAGTTATATTCCGACAAATTCAAGTCAAAGTTGAGTGGTGGAATTGTCTTCAAGAGCTCGTCGTCTCGATTCGCTGTTCTACAAGAGGTAATTTCCCTTTCAATTTTAGTTCCTTTATGTGTTTAATTTCTGCCTTAGGTGTTTAATTTTTTTTCCTGTTTGTCTCCCTTTATGTGTTTTAGCTTGGTTTAAGTTCCTTTTTTTATATCTTTGGATTTCTGCGTCATGAGTTTAAATTACTACTTTGTACTCCAATTTGACTTATGCATCCGGAAGGAATCGTGAGTTTATATTCATGTACGCATATTGTTTTTGTTTTTAATATATGGTTTAAATCTAGTATTTTCTTAGTTGATAGCCTTCATTGTGATGTTTTCAGTTATTTTCTCAAGTATTATTTTTTCCCTTTTAAGTCGAATTAGTTAAATATTTTAGCTTCGTGTGTTTTTAGAATAATGGTCTCCTTTAAATTAATATGCTAAGTGTCACGGGGAATAAAACTTATACTTTCTTTTCATCTTTATAGTGAGTTTGTTTTATCGGACATGGTCGATATTTTTTCCCATTTCTTTAGCTTTAACAACCTTTATTCCCTATCCTTGAGTTTCATTTCTAAAGTTGTTCCAATCTTGTTCACCCGGACAGTGAGATTGAATTAAGGGTATTTGTTTGATGTTTTTAAGATTCAAATAAGGTATATTTTTAATTTAATCTTTTTGTCCATCTTTTACTAATGGATCATTTTGTGCTTGATAATTTTACATGGTTAATTGTCTTATTTGTGGGTTTAAGACTTTTGAGTTCATTTTGCTTGAGCTCGATTGTGATGACCCTTCCGGTCATCTTCGCGCTTACGCACTCACTATACTTTTAGAGCTTTTCTGTAGTGGCCCAACTCATTTATGGCTTGCTGGGACCGGTAGTTCGGTGCCCTGGTCGTTCGTTTGGTTGTTTTGCCCTTTTGCCTATTTTAGAGCATTAACTTAGAATATCGTTGACTTTAGTCAACATTCTTAGCTAACATGCTCGAAATTGAATTCTGACAATTTTGTTAGCTCCGTAGCGTTGAGTTTGGTATAGTCAGACCTTCAGTTTAGGCCTTAGAACTCCCGGTGTGGGTTTTGTGTTGTTTTCCCTATTTTTAGGCCATTTGGAGTTGAAAGTGTAACTTTGGGTGGCTTTCGATGATCAGAGTGTCGGATTCAAAATCTGATGATTCCATCAGCTCCGAAATGATGAGTTTGGGTTGGGAAGGTGGTTAGTTTGGGTTTCGGGTGAGCCGAACTCATTTCGAGCCTTTGGGTTCTTATTCGTTAGTGTTGACTTGGGTCAATATTTCTCCAAAAAGACCTCGTATGGAAGTTTCGTCAATTTTGTTGAGTCTGAAATGTCATTTCCACTCTATTAGCATTATTTGTTTTTGAATATCGGTTTTCGATTGTGCCCGGAATGCCCCGTGGAGCTTTTTAAATAGTTGCCGAAAAATGTTGCAGGCCAGGCCTTCAGCTCCATCGGCGCTGGCCTAGTGCGTTCGCGCTCATGCACGTTTTGGCTGGCCAACGCAATAGCGCTGACTGGGCGCCGTTGGCACTGGCCAATTCCCTCCAACTATATATTTCTTTGTTTTCATTTTTCTAGCTCTTTGGCACAACTTTTCCCAGCTCTAATCACTTAAACACTATCTAAAAATTACTCCAAAACTAGTTCCAACCTTGGGGAAATTGTTGTTCATCATAAATCCGTGATTCTCCATCTCTTGGTAATTCATCATCCCAACTTGCTTTCTTTTGTTTTCCTCTAAAATCCACCATTGTTGCTCATACCCAAAACTTGGAATTTGTTGTAGTGGCTGCCTCATAGCTTTTGCATGTTCGTGGGCTTGAAGAGTTATCTGTCTTATCTTAAAATTCCATCATTTTGGCAAGTAATCCTTGCTTAATTTTCGATTTTTATTGTTAAAATTCTATCTTTAAACCTCAACTTGAGCGGGCTATTTTGGCGCCCTTCTCTTGGTCAATTGTGTTCAATTTTGGAGTGCCTTCTTGGCATCATTTTGGTCATCGTGCTCCTTTTTATTTTTCATTTCAGGTTGTGGGCCCTGCGGGCCCTCTTTTGACCCAAATTTTGGCCCAGCTACAATTGTAGCGATATGGGTATCGTTAGACTCGTTTTAATGTATTATTTACGTTTGTGATAGTTTGATTATCATTCAGGATCTCTCAGAGCGGTTTGGGCTTGGATGTGTTATTCGGGAAGCTTATCATCGGACGACAGGTAGTTTACGGTCTAAACTCCCTAGACATAGCAAATATTAGATAAAATTTTACTTGTTGGCATCCTTGGGTTGGATTATTATGTTGGTACCACAGACCTTGACCGCTTTATTCATGTCCGCCTACTTTTCTTCCTCCGATGCTTGTAGTACTTGCTGATACGTTTTATTTACCCTTGTGGTCCTGCGAGGCCTTGTTGACTCTGGAACATAGAAGGTGGGTTATTGGGAATGTCCACGAGTCCCGGACATAGGAATATCCTTCTAGGCTTGTTATGCTTGCTGAGTAGCTATGGGCTTGTGCGGGGCTGCTAGGTCGATTGTGAGCTGCTGGGCAGCTATTTGTCTTGATCATTCATTTCCATGCATATAAGGAGGATTTATCCATGTTTTACTATGGTTTTGGCTTCGGGCCTACTAAAATTGTTTACTAAACTTTGCATGACCCCGGGGGCCCATTTTTGATGGAAATGAATTAGAAATGGTTTGACTTAACTTGTGGAACTTCTTGGGGTAAAAGAAGGATAACTTATGATTTCTATCACCAATTTTACTATTAACGCTAGAATCGACAGGGCCGGGGTGCTAGTTGAGTTTCTTACTAAATTGGGATGATTTTTAGCCTCGATCGAACCGAGCACCTGAGATGACTTTCTACTTTTTAGACCCGATTACGCGCGGGCACCCTTGGAGGGGTTTTAGAAACATTTTCCTACTACTTTAGTCCTGGACAGGGTCTGGGCATGCATATTTGAGACTGGGCCTCTATCTTGAACCCAGACTTGCTTCCGGATGACATGTTTTGATACTAAGTTTTAATATAGGGTCCGGGACCTCCATGTACCTTGTCGTTCCGGTCCTGGGGCTTTGTGATGCATGTGCTGGAGGGAGGGTATACGGAAGAGTAGAGGTATACAGGCAGTGTCCTTCTATGGAACCTACTTTCTGGGACCGATCGGCGCTGGAGGACGTACATACAAAGTTTCTATTCCACCCTGAGGTTATCATGCATCATATCATTCAGTGTTTGAGGTTCCACCCTTGTTTGCTGTTTGTTGAATGTACGCTCCAGTTGTATGGGCGGCTGGAGGGTTTTGTTTTCACTTGTTTGCGTTCCTCGGTTGTATGGGCAGCCGGTGGACTGTAGGTAGCCTCTTGTTACTTTATCGCGGTGTTATCCCTGTTACGGTTATATACGGCTAAGTTGTCACTCGTTGGATGTGAGATTGGTATGATTAGTTGGGTTATTGATTCCTATTTTCGAGCATGCTTATCCTTACTCTCCTCTTTCATTCTTGTACTTGAGGTTACCGGTATACCAACCATTTCTAAAACTTATTATGTATATAATGTTATTGCAAAGATCCAGGTGCGCTATTTATTACTTTCACCTATGCCTGGTGTGTATATATTCTGCTTGCTAGCCTCGTATGTTGTTCTATTGTGTACCCTCTGGGCTAGATCCTGTGTACTTTTCATTCATTTCTGACTACTTACTTCTATTCTGTCTATTACTACGTTTTTATCTTATATGTGCCCAGTCAGCCTATGATACCTACTAGGTACCTTATGCTTCGCATTTGGTGCTCATACTACACTCTACATCTTCTGGTGCAGATCCTAGTGTGGGTCATCGATGTTAGCTCATGGAGACTTGTGCGGGGAGCTGTTTTTGTGATATTTTTGACTGAGGGTGAGCTCTTGGCGACCGGAGCTTAGCTTTTAGGTATCTTTCGATTATGTACTCTATTTCTACTCGGAGACAGCTTTGTATATATTGTTTTAGACCCTTGTACTCCTTATGTAGATCCGGTTCTTATACGCTATGGTACACGGTTTTGGGTTTGGTTTAGCTTATGCATTGTATGTATTATTCCTATTATCTATTTTCTTCATCTTGTTCCCTTGCTTCCGCTTATTAAAATTTTATTCCGTTTAGATTGTTAGATAGTAGCCCATTACTGATCGTTCTAGGCTATAGGAATTGGTTTGCCTACTTAGGGGTTGTAGGTGCTATCGTGACAAAGAAATTGGGTTGTCACAGCTTGGTATCAGAGCTTCAGGTTCACCGGTGTTACCGTTATATGAGCCAATGTATAGTAGAGTCATGCAGATCATGCCGTAGACGTCCGTACTCAATCTTCGGGAGGCAATCGCGACGTCTTAGGAAAAGTTGGACTTTTCTTGTTTCTATCTCATGGTAGTATCCTTGAAAGTTTCTGGAAATCTCACTTACTCTGGTTCACTCTCCCGCAGATGGTTTGTACGAGATCTTTAGCTTCATGTAGAGGAGAGCCTCCTGCCTATCCACCTCCGACTCCAGCTAGGGATCAGGGTGGTCGCAAGAAAAGAGGTAGGGGTCGTTGACGCCAAAGAGCAGCGGCACCTGCTAGAGCTTCTAGAGTTGAGGGAGAGCCCGAGTATGACTACAAGCCAGAGTTTGCTCTAAAGAAGCAGCATGTGGACCCAGGGGAAGCCCAGGTGCCACCAGTTCCAGCAACAGTTTTTGTACCAGATTCAGCCCTAGCTCAATCTTTAGATATTAGGGGTCTACTTGTTCAGCTGTTGGGTAAGATTGGAGAGACACCTTCGGAGGTAGCACAAACACTCGCTCAGGGGGCAGCCCTGGGTGTTTAGATTTTTGGAGCACAGCCTGCTACTGCAGCTCCCCGTGCCGAGGTTATTTCGGTCCTTTTAGTTGCACAGCTTCTTGCTTCTTGCACAGGTATGAAAGATGGGTAGCAGAAGGCGTTGGGTAGGTTCTTGAGATTGGCACCACCAAGATTTGTTGGTACGTCAGGTAAGGACCCTCATGATTTTATTACTACATGTGAGTATATGTTACACCATCTAGATTTTTTTGAGACTCACGGAGTTGGTTATATCACCTATCAACTAGAGGGTCCAGCAAAGCTATGGTGGAGGGCACCGGTTGCTTGCAGATCTTCTACATCGCCTCTTTTGACCTAGTTTTAGTTCTATGAGGTCTGTATGGCCAAGTTCCTGCGTCAGAGTGATCGTGAGCATCGCAGGGAGTAGTTTACTCGGTTTATGCAGGATTCTATGACTGTCTCAGACTATGAGACTCGTTTTCATCATCTAGAACTACTTGGAGCTATGATCATTCCTACCAAGGCAGATAGGATTTGCAGATTTATGAGTTTTGAGTCCAGAGATTAGGCAGCCAACTGAGATATTGGTTATCGATGGTCGTTTATTTCAGGCTATCGCAGACTATGCCCTTACTGTGGAGGACCTACAGTGACATAATCAGGGGGCCAGAGATAAGAGACCTAGACATCAAGGTGGCTACAGTGGTTCTTGACATGGTGGTAGAGGTTCAGGCCAGTGAGGCCAGGGTTATCAGCCACAACAGCACCAGGGTCAGTCTAGCCTACCGGTTCAAGAGTCACTTCAGACTTTCGGTAGTACCCAGTTCGAGCAGGGTCAGAGCAGCCGTCAGGGCTTCATCGGTCAGTCTTCAAAGGGTACAACTTCTAGGGCACCAGGCCATGGTGGACATGCGGGTTCTGATAGTTCATCCCGACTGAGTAGGTCATCAAGGGCTTGTTTTCCTTGTGGTGTGGTTGGTCATTTTGATAGAGATTGCCCCCATCAGGGTACAGTTCAGCCGACCGAGCTTTTACGAGTAGTTTAGCCTCCGGCTAAAGGGGTGGTGGTCAGGGTAGAGGTTGTGCTCCACGTGGTAGAGCAGGTGGTAGGGATGGCAGTCGGGTAGGTAGAGGTCATCGTTAGTTGTATGCGGTGCCTAGGATACCGAAGGCAGATGCCTCGGATGCTGTTATTACATGTATGAGTTCTGTATTCCATCAGTCTAATATGGCTTTATTTTATCCTTGATCCACTTGTTCATATGTATCTGCCTACTTTCTACCTTGTTTGGGGTTGGGTAGTGAGCCATTATCTGTTCTTGTTTCTGTTTTGAATCTAGTATGATATTCTTTAGTAGTTGATCGGATTGGGGGATCTTGCATGATTTTTGTTGGTGATTTGGAGACTTGGGGTGACTTGATGATCCTTGATATGTTAGATTTTGATGTGATATTGGGCAGGGACTGGTTATCCCATCTCCGTGGGATTTTGGATTGTTATTCCAAGACCATTACCATAGCTGTGCCTAGTGTATCCCCGATTATATGGCAGGGTTTTGTTAGCCATGCACCATCTGGGATCATCTCTTATATACGAGCTAGAAAGTTGATCTATCGCAGGTGTTTAGCTTATCTAGCATATGTCTTAGATGCTAGTGCTGACCTTTCGTCTCCTGAGTATGTTCTCGTGGTTAGAGACTTCCTAGATGTGTTTCCTACTGACCTGCCAGGCCTTCCACCTGAGAGAGATATTGATTTTTCTATTGAGTTAGAGCCAGGCACCAGGCCCATTTCTATTCCTCCCTACCGTATGGCTCCTGCTGAGATGAGAGAACTTAAGAAGCAGCTCTAAGATTTCTTAGCTAAGGGGTTCATTAGACCAAGTATGTTGCTTATGTCCTCTTTGTGAAGAAGAAGGATGGGTCAATGCATATGTGTATTGACTATCAGTAGTTGAATAAAGTGACAGTAAAGAATAGGTACCCGATGCCAATGATGGATGACTTGATTGATCAGCTCAAGGGTTTGGCCATGTTTTCGAAGATTGATTTGAGTTCCGACTACAATCAGTTTAGGATTAGGGTGGAGGATATCCCTAAGACAGCATTCAGGACACGTTATGGCCACTATGAGTTCCTGGTGATGTCTTTTGGGTTGACTAATGCCCCCGCAACGTTTATGGATTTGATGCATAGGGTGCTTAGACCGTACTTGGATATGTTCGTGATAGTCATCATTCATGACATTCTGATATACTCGAGGAGTAGGGGCGAGCATGAGAAGCATTTGAGGACTGTACTTCAGACATTGAGAGATCATCGCCTTTATGCCAAGTTCACAAAGTGTGAGTTTTGGCTTGAGTAGGTTGTATTGCTAGGACACGTGGTGTCTAAGAATAGGATTAGGGTTGATTCGGGTAAGATTTTTGCGGTTCAAGATTGTCCTAGACCTACTACTCCTACTGAGGTTTGCAGCTTTGTTTGTTTAGCCGGGTACTACAGATAGTTCATTGAGGGATTCTCTTCCATAGAAGCACCCTTGACTATGCTGACTAGGAAGGATGTTCCATTTTAGTGGTCAGACCAGTGCGAGGATAGCTTCCAGAGGCTTAAGGCCTTACTTACTTCAACTCCAGTTCTAACTTTGTCGGTTGAGGGTCATAGTTTCTCCGTGTATTCTGATGCTTCAGGGGTTGGTCTTGGTTGTTTGTTGATGCAGAAGAGTCAAATAATAGCATATGCATCAAGACAGCTGAAGGTTCACGAGCGCAACTACCCTACTCATGACTTAGAGTTGGAGGCAGTAGTCTTCATTCTCAAGATCTGTAGGCACTACTTATATGGAGTTCACTGTGAGATATTCACTGATCACCGTAGTCTTCAGTATATTACGAGTCAGCCTGAGCTGAACTCGAGGTAGAGGAGATGGGTTGATATACTGAAGGACTATAATTTCACTATTCTATACAATCCGGGCAAGGCAAACATAGTAGCGGATGCCTTGAGTCGAAAAGTAGTGAGTATGGGCATCCTAGCTTCACTTGCAATTTCTGAGCGACCGTTGGACTTGGACATCCAATCCTTGGCTAACCGCCTAGTTAGGCTCTACTTGTCGGATCCTAACAGAATTCTTGCTAGTGTTTAGGTTCATTCTACTCTTGTTGAGCAGATTTAGAGTGAACATTTTAAGGATCAGAGTTTGTGTGACCTTCGCGATCAGGTAGTTCGGGGTGAGGCCAGTCGTGCTACTTTAGGTTCTGATAGTATTCTAAGGTTTGATGGTCGACTTTGTGTTCTGAGGGTTGGTGATTTGATTCAGTTGATACTCCGTGAGGCATATTATTCTAGATACTCCATTCATCTTGGCACGACGAAGATGTATAGAGATTTGAGGCAACTTTACTAGTGGAGTGGTATGAAGCGGGACATAGCAGAGTTTGTATCTCAGTGCTTGAACTGTCAGCAGGTGAAGTTTGAGCACATGAGACCGGGTGGCTTGATGCAACGACTTCCCATCCTGAGTGGAAGTGGGAAGGTGTTACTATAGAATTCATTGTTGGTTTGCCTCGTACTTCTCATGGGTTTGATTCCATTTGGGTGATCGTTGATAGGCAGACTAAGTCAGCATATTTCTTGCCGGTTCGAACTTCTTATGGTGCAGAGAGGTTAGCCCAGATCTACCTTCGTGAGATTATTCGATTGCACAGTGTCCCAACTTCAATCATTTCAGACTGCGACCCTAAGTTTACAACTTAGTTTTGGAGGGCTATTAAGCGATATTTGGGTATAGAGGTGTAGCTTAGTACCGCTTTCCACCCTCAGACAGATGGCCAGTCCGAGAGGACTATTCAGGTCCTAGAGGACATGCTTCGGGCTTGTGTACTTGACTTTGGAGAATCTTGAGATTAGTTTATGCCCTTGGCTTAGTTTGCTTATGATAATAGCTTTCATTCTTCATCTTGTTCCCTTGCTTCCGCTTATTAAACTTTTATTCCGTTTAGATTGTTAGATATTAGCCCATTACTGATCATTCTAGGCTACAAGGATTAGTTCGCCTACTTAGGGTTTGTAGGTGCCATCGTGACAAAGAAATTGGGTTGTCATAGCTTGGTATCAGAGCTTCAGGTTCACCGGTGTCACCAGTATATGAGCTAATGTATAGTAGAGTCATGCAGATCATGGCGTAGACGTCCGTACTCAATCTTCGGGAGGTTATAGCGACGTCTTAGGAAAAGGTAGACTTTTCTTGTTTCTATCTCATGGTAGTATCCTAGAAAGTTTCTGGAAATCTCACTTACTCTGGTTCACTCTCCCACAGATGGTTCATATGAGATCTTTAGCTTCTGGCAGAGGAAAGCCTCCTGCCTATGCACTTCCGACTCCAGCTAGGGATCGGGGTGGTCGCAAGAGTAGAGGTAGGGGTCGTGGACGCCCCAGAGCAGCGGCACCTGCTAGAGCTTCTAGAGTTGAGGGAGAGCCCGAGTATGACTACAAGCTAGAGTTCCCTCTAGAGAAGCAGCATGTGAACCCAGGGGAAGCCCAGGTGCCACCAGTTCCAGCAATAGTTTTTGTACCAGATTCAGCCCTAGCTCAATCTTTAGATACCAGGTCCGAGGTTTGGTTCTTGTGCATATTTCATCTTTCCCAGCCTCTTTAGGGATATTTTTGTATATTTTGTGCTATTGGTATATATCTATATTGTTGGCCCATATCTTGTTATGATTTATCTTCTGCTTTTCTTATTTAAATGCTTATTTATAGTATCGTGTTCTTGGGTTGGCTAGCCTACTGGGTTTTTTTAGTAGGTACCATCATTACCTGATTTTGGGTCATGACAATGGGATAGCCCATGAACTATAGGGAAGCCCACGATCTGTGTAGGCCAACCATGGGAATGGTCTAGAGGACCACCCATCCTCTTTCAACCCAACAGTCAAGGAAACGAGTTTAATGACCCTTCCGGTCATTTAAACATTTTCTCCTTTCTTGTACCATTAGAGCTTACTTGTAGCGGCCCAAGTCATTTATGGCTTGTCGGGACCCGTAGTTCGGTACCCGGGCCATTTGTTTGGTCTGTATGGCCGTTCCTCATTTTAGAGCTTCAACTTTGGAAATCGTTGACTTCCGACAACATTCTTGGTAATATCAAAGAATTAAACCAAGGTTCTAGGTCAAAGGAATTCCTTACTCGAAAGTTCGAGTTAAAGAAATGCCTCGTGTAACACCTCGCCCGTTTGGAAGGTTTAAAGTAACTCGTGCCTTTGGGGTAAGACCCTTAGATTCTAATATACTAAGAAGGATGTGTTCTGAGGTATTATAATCGCAAAATGGTCGTATGATGATTTTTGAAGTCAAGCAAGTTGCGAAATAAAATTCGGAAAAAGTTATTGTAAATTCCTTTAAGGAATTCTCTTCAAATTTGTGTTAAATTTCTTGGGGTGTTTCTCCCTATCTATAAAGAGTTAGTGGACCCCCAATATACCAAATCGAAGGTCTACGAGTCTTATTTCCAACGCACTAAACCATTCATCCATACGACTCCAGAATAGAGAGATATTCATGTTTTTGTAAGACTGCACAAGCAGACACGTCAAAGCGGGGCCCGCATCCTATGTTGGTTTTGCTTTATAAAAGGTGTTCCAGCTTCGTTTTAATTCATAATAATCACCCAAAAGCTTCAGAAAATCAGAGGGAGAGTCCATAAATAATCCATGGAATTTGATCCTTTCAATTCGGAAGTTTAACGGAAGTTGCTCTACGTCATGAGCTCGTCATTTTGGTATAGTTTTCCCCGTCGATTTCATGGCGTATCTTCGTGGGTGTTGATGCAGCGATCTAGCAGGTGTTTTCTGAGTATTTGGAAGTTGCTATGGAGTTATTTTGGTGAGGTATGGATTCCGTATACTTATCTATTTGTTGAATCAAGATTTTAAGCTTCTAGTTATGAAAAGTTGTTGTTGCCGATATCTTGTAGTAGTTTCTTGTTGATTTTGGATCTGTTTGTTGTTCTTGAAAGGAGGCAGATTGTCAATCTTGGAATATTGAATATTTTTGTCAAGGAAATCTCTACCCTATGATCTTCCTTCGTTATTATATGTTCTAGTATTATTTTATGGATTTCTGAGCCACGAAGTGGTATTTTGGATTTGTGGCTTTGGATAGCCCCTTTATCTTGTTATGTTTGGTTATTGTTGTGGTGTTCTGGTTGTGGTAAGGTGCTGGAGGGATTGGGAAATTGTGCGATTCTTTTTTGGATCGTATACGATAGTGATTGGATTGGACAACGTGAAGTATGCCTTGAAATAGTGCCTCGGGAGCTCGTCGCTCCTTGGAGATGTGGTTAACGTATTGTCGTTGGATTTAGATACCATTTGTTATTGTTATTGGACTCTTTTTTATGCTTTGGCTTTGGCAGGTCGCGAGTGTGACATTAACACCTTATCAATTGGCTATGGCTCGTTCTTGCAGCCTTGTCGATTCTAGCAATTGTTCCATTACCTTGGTTGCTCAGGCTTCATAGAGACTCCTTTGGGGCTTCAGTTGAAAGTATTTGTTTTGTGTGATTCATAGCTTCCTGGAGCAGTTCGAGCCTGGACGATGCCGTTTCCGCAGCTAGTCATCGGATCACAGGTAGGTTATGGTTTTCCCCTATCTAGACTGTGCGTATATAGGCTATAACTGCATTAATTAGCATCCTTGGATGGGTTGTTATAGGTTGGTACCCCAGACATTGTCCACCTTGTTCGTCCGTTATTTCATGCGTTATTTGTAGTATTCGTGTAGTATTGTATATTACCCTTGTGGTCCTGTGTGGCCTTGTATTGACTCTAGAACATAGATGGTGGGCTATTTGGGAATGTCCGCGAGTCCCGGACATAGAGATTATCCTTCCATGGAACCTACCTGCTGGGCCCGATTGGCACCGGAGGAGGTACATACAGAGGTTCTATTCCACCCTTGTTTGCTGTGTGTTCAGTGTACGCTCCGGTAGTATGGGATGCCGGAGGGTTTGCTTTCACTTGATTGTGTTCCTCTGTTGTATGGGCGGCCGTTGGGACTGTAGGTAGACTATATTTACTCCTGTCTTTATTTAGAGCTTGTCTTGGCACCCGGTTCTTGAAAGATTAGTGATGGCTAGCCTATTGAGGCTTTGGTTGTGGGATTTTTGATTATTGAGAGGACTTTGGAGTCCTATCTTATTGAGGCACTTTTGTGGCCTTTCTGAGCAGAGTGTGAGACTCTGGTTCTATTCTTGTGGGAAGCTGAGTGGTATCTCTTGGTTATTGTGGCCTAGTTATTTCATCCTAGGGTTGTACTTGTGAGGTGATTCCCTGGTTATGCTATCATATGATTGGATTGGTGTTATGATTTCCTTATACTGGTTCATTCCATTTTGAGTATGTTAGACTACTCTCTGTCTTTTCCTTCCACTTGAGGTTACTGGTATACCGCTATTTTCTCAACTCTCTCTACTTACTTATATTGTTGTGCAAGGACTCCAGGTGAGTTCTCTTTTCCTTCACCTGTGATTCTGTGTGATTGTATATCTGTGCTAGCATGTGTTACTTGAAGCTTTTGGTTATGGATGATCTGTTCTAGCTCCTTGTGCCTTGCTCATTGCTTCAGTGACTGCTTTCTTGCTATCTGTTACTTACTGCTTTTATATCTTATATGCGCTCAGTCGGCCTATGATACCTACTGAGTACCCGTGGTTTTGGTGCTCATACTACACTTCTGCACTTTTTAGTGCAGATATTAGTTGAGCTTTCACTGTTGATCACGTTGGAGACTCGTGCAGTTTTTGGATCTTTGAGACTAGGGTGAGCGCCTGACGGTCGGGGCTTGTCTACATCTCATATGTTGTACTGTTGCTCCTTGTGCTTTCGGAGGCAATTTATGTTGTATTTTGTTACTACTAGCATTTGTATCCTATTAGAAGCTTCTGTACTATTGATACCAAGTCTTGGGGTTGGTGTAGTTTCCTTTATGTATTTATATTCGAGTTTTGCTTTTGCTTATTTCTGCTTGCTGGTGCGTTTGGGTTAGGTAGTAGCCCATTACTAA
>QJPP01003592.1:0-252961 GCA_003996215.1 Jaltomata sinuosa | reverse complement strand
TTCTCATGCATTTGATTGAGTTCTCTTCTTCCTTGGTTGATTGTTGATTCAATTAACCTTTCTTTCTTCTATTCTCATCTCAATTTCTTCTAATTCTCATCTTAATTTCTCCACTATCTTTATTTTGTGTTGTTGAATTCTGTGTTTCCGGTATCGATTTTAGTCGCTCGATTGAGACTGTTATCATTTGGTATAAGAGCTAGGTTTAGGTTTGTTTCCACAAATCTAAGTCTTGGAAATTTGATATCTTCAAAATCCAAAAAAAAAAAAATCGTCAAAAAAAAAAAAAAAAAAAAATCCGAAAATTTTCTTGTTTGATTTTTGTTTTTGACACTAGATTCTTGTTCCCTAGTGTTTTTTGAGTCTAGATTTCAAATTATATTCAATTTGGAGTTGTAGAAGTGAAGTTGACATTGAAGGACTTTGAAGTTTTGAAAACTTGCAAACTTGAAAAGTGGGTCTTTTGATTGGGGAGAAATTGGAGCTTAAAAACTATTGGGGTTTGTTTCCTAAGTCGAGGGGAAGATAATCCTAAAGTTTGAGCCAATTCCGAGTTGATTTGAAGGTGTTGGTGTTTAGTGTGTGTTCTTGGTGTTCTAGGTGTTTTTGATATTCATCAAGAACATCTTGAAGAAGAAGAAGCCAAAAGGTACATTTAATCCAACTTTTCCAAGTCAAAGTGGTCAAAGATGTTTGTTGGATCCACAAGTGAAATTTAAAAAAAAAAAAAAAAAAAAAAAGAAATTCAAAGGACCAAATCTGCCCCTTAGAAAAAGTTTTGGGGGCTGAAATGCACACTTGCAAACTTGGACAGAATGCTTCAAATTTTGGGACCCCAAAATTTTTCTAAGTGTTGGAACTCTTAAGACCTCAAAATTTTTTCTAAGTGTCCAAACTTCAAATTTCTTCTTCTACACTCATTTTACTTCCATTTCTCCACTATTTAACAACTAATTAACATCTTTAATTACTTGTTAACTAGTTTTAAAACATCAAATCACTTCTTTGATCCTTCAAATTAAGCAACACAAGTAACTTTTCTACTTTTGTTACTTAGTTTTTTTTTTGAGTTCGTTTTCTTTCGTGTTTTTTTCTTCAACTTTTCTCATTTCATTTCGTAGATAATTTCTTGATTCAAGTCCTTTTTAGTTTTATTTGAGTCGTCCTTCTTTCAAGAGTCACAAAGATCCATTCCTCCACAAGGATAGATAACCTTGAATTTATTGAGCAAAACTAGTCAATTTGCGAAAGAAGCCATAGAAGGTGAGTTGAGAGTTCACTTAAAGAGTGGCGTGAGGATTTTATTACTAACTTGTTTGCTAGTTTTGTAGGTACAAAACGAGCTATAAGGAAGTTTGTCCTCTATAGCTTCGGATCCTTATGATGATGAAATGGGAGACTATGCTTGTAGCAATGGAGGCTATGAGTATGATGATGATGGGGATTGTGGAGGCTATGATAATAGCCATGATTTTGAGCCATATGGTGATGAGAACTACTACTTCGGAGGTGGATGTGAAATGAATGGGGCTTATGGCTCTTATGATGAACATGAAGGAGTAGAAGTATCTTATGATGAAAATGGTGGGGTAGAAGAACCTTGTGATGATTCCTATGATGATGATGGAGAATATGAGGAATCTCACCCTACCTACTCTGAGGATGAAAATGACTTGAGGTATAGTTCTTCCTCCCACATACTTTATGAGTCTTGTGATGAGAACACCGATGGAGCTAGAGAATATTCGTATGCCTTTTCTTGTTGTACTTATCCTAGTCAAAGTGGTGTGAGTGGGTATGTTGGTACAAGTGAAAGTCATCTAATGAGCAAGAGAAAATGTGCATTCCCTACTTGTAGAACTACTATGTCTCATGCTTCTTATCCTAATTTCAATGTGTCTTGTTCTCAATATGGAACTGGTGTTGGAGGTAGGATGGAAGGATCAAAGGGACATGAAAGTAGAGTGAAATCAAATGAGCCCCTTTCAGTGAGGGATCTTGAATCTTTAAAAATTAAAAAATTAGGGGATGCCATACAAAAAGGAGTTGACAAGATCATTCGATGGGTTGCCAATCTTAAGCCCGAGGAGTTACAAAAGATGATGAAGAAAATGATTCCTCATGAAGATGAACCAAAGGAGTTTCCATTAGAAGCAAAGCAAGCTACTCCTTGTGAGGATGGCATTAAGGGGTTAATCATGAAAGTGAAGGCAGCTACTCTTTGTGCACCAAAGTGGAAGCTTGAAGTGAAGGGATCATCTAACCCTTCACAAGGGATACTTGGCACTTGTCCAAACTCTAATAAAATTGAGAGACAAAAGATTGAGAGGAGTAAGGGTGTGATAAGTGACAACTCTAGAGTGGAAAAAAGAGAGGTTGTGTGGAATGATGTGAGAGGGTTGTCACAATCTTATCCTAATTCATGTAACTTTTCTTGTTTCTCTAGTTGTCTTGATACTTGTGCAGGTATTCTTGGAAGCAAGCCTAGCAAAGCACCTCAAAATGTGGAGAATCAAGAGGTGTTAAAAGGCTTCCCAAAGGAGCATTTGTGCTTCAATGTTGGAAACCAAGGTGAAGACAATTATTCATATGAGCTACGAGGTAACAAAGCTAAACCTTACACTTTATTGAAAGTAAAAGATCATTGTGCGGCTAGTAGCCAATTGAGTGTAAGTGATAGCTTGTATATGTGTGAGCTTAAAGAGCCTTTACCTTGTGATGATCTTGATGACACCTTGTTGCATGATGATGATGCCATTGTTGTGAGTGCCCAAACACTAGTTGATCCTATAGATGACTTGATTGATTCTTCTAGTAAGATCGATTTGAGTCCATTTAGTGTTAGCACTTGTGACTTGAGTGAAAATGTATTGTCATGTAATGAGGGTAGTCAAATGCTAGTTGGCTATAATGATGGTAATCATGTGTGTGATTCTGTTGAGCTTGATATGCTACCAACTAGTCTTTATTGTGGTATTGACCAACTTGCTTGTAATGATGACCTACTAATTGAGGAGTTGTGTGATGTGATAAATGAACCTCAATTTAGTAATGGTAATGTTATAGTTGGTCATGTAGTTAGTCATGTAGGATCTTTACTTAGAGGTGATGATTCCTTGGGTGTTGATTCCATTTCTATTTTTTGTCATAAGGATCTTGAGGTGGAGTATGAACTTAGGGATAATCCCTTATTCAATGATGACATGACTAATATGAATGATGAAGATAGTGGTGTATCTTATAATGTTGGAAGTGTAGCCACCCTTGAAGGCTACCAATTGTTTGAAAATCCACTATGGTATGATGACACACTTTCCAAAGATGAAGCTCTCTTCTTGAAAGATGATAGTACGTCTATTGGAGGGGTTAGTGGTCAAAAGAAAAGGGGTGTATGTTCTCTAATGACCTCTTCATTCTTGTGTGACCCCATTCTTGAGCAAGGCCTTAATGCTTGTGGATCAAAGGGTGATTCTATATGTGGGAACACCTTGAATGAAGTTCATTTAAGTAACACCTTTCTCTACTACCTCTTTGCATATGATGATGTCCATGTACGTATGGAATTTGTTTTATATAGAGGTAGGGGTTTCTTGGGTTGGTCCATTTGTTGTTGTGACCAAACTATGTGGGTCTTTCATATCTTTGACCCCGGTAAATCCTCATGGGTGTTTGAACCCTCTTTATTCCATGATATTTCTCACAGTCGAATCCTTTGTATGTTCTACAATGCATTGATCTTATTTGACACAAAGGATAGTTGGTTGTATTTCAAGTATGTGCCTCCTTGGCAAGTTGGTATGGTTGGTAACCCATGTGCTAACCCTCATGCTATGAGGATATGTTTGTTGTTTGTCCTTCTCATATTTTTGCAAGGTTCGGATTCGAGGACGAATCCTTTTGAAGAAGGGGAGGATGATACAATCATGGTTAGCTTGGAGTTAGCTAGGAGCATATTAGGAGGGGCTTTTATATATGGATGATAGCTTGGAGCCCGGAGAAAGCCATGGAGCAACAAATGTACAAGGCCATGGGCGATCAAGATGTCATTTGGGCAATCAAGAAGGGCCCTTATGGGTTATTTCGAAAATAGTCACTTTTGGGCTATTTTTGTAATAGGCTATTTGTGTAAAGGCAATAACTATAAATAGTTGCCTTAGCCATTTTCATACTTAGATTTTGATGATTGAATTGTCTTGAATAGACTTGATATTTTAGGTTAGGATATTGATTGGGTTCAATTCCAATTATTAGTTTAGAATGAGTGATTAGGGTGGATTCCCGAATTGCTTGTGTTATCTTCTTTGCTTAATTGATCATCGAGTTATCATCTTGTGGATTCAATTTGGTTTCTCATGCATTTGATTGAGTTCTCTTCTCCTTGGTTGATTGTTGATTCAATTAGCCTTTCTTTCTTCTATTCTCATCTCAATTTCTTCTAATTCTCATCTTAATTTCTCCACTATCTTTATTTTGTGTTGTTGAATTCCGTGTTTTCGGTATCGATTTTAGTCACTCGATTGAGATCGTTATCACTGAGGGAGTAGAGTTGGCAGCTTATCAGCTGAAAGGGGTGGCCTATCAATGGTATGATGAGTGGGAAGAAATGAGGGGTGAGGAAGCCGAGCCTGCCATTTGGGAAGACTTTTCTGAAGCTTTCCTTGACCACTACTTTCCGCAGGAGTTGAGGGAAGCCAAGGCAGAGGAGTTTGTGAATCTGAAGCAAGGTAATATGACAGTCAAGGATTATGCTCTGAAGTTTAACCAACTGTTTCACTATGCTCCGGAAATGGTATCTGATATGAGGGCTTGGATAAGGAAGTTTACAAATGGTATCTCTGATGACTTGGTGTTGTCATGCAAAGCGGCTATGCTCAACAAGGATATGGATCTGTCCAGACTAGTGGTGCATATTCAGCAAGTTGAGGAAGAGAAGAAAAAGCAGACTGAGGCGGAAGAGCACCAAAATAAAAGGGTAAGACCAGTAGACCAGGAGGCAGATCACCAGTATACTAGTAAGGGGGACAGACGTCGGTTCAGAAAGAGGTCTTGGGGACATGCTCCTTCATCAGCTAGTACACCTGCCCCTAGACCTTCGGGCAATCAGCGATTCCAGCCTAGCCATGGTTCGAAGATGCAAGGTACTCAGTCGCAGGGCAGTGTAGCCCAGTCGACTCTATCTTACTCTCCATGTAGTACTTGTAGGAAATTTTATCGTGGAAAGTGCTATCATAGCACTCGTACATGTTATGGGTGCGGCCAACCCGACCATATTCAGCGTGATTGTTCCTCGGCAAAAGGTACTTCTGAGGGTACTAAGACCCAAGCCACTACTTCTGCATCCCCTCTTGCAAAGGGTGCTACTTCGAGTTCAGGCGGGGGTCGAAACCGTCTTTATAAACATTCTACTCTCCAAGAATCAGAGGCTTCGCCAGATGTTGTCACGGGTATGTTACAAATTTTCTCCCGTGATGTTTATGTGTTACTTGATCCTGGTTCCACCTTATATTATGTGACCTCCTATGTGGCTGTAAATTTTGGTTTTGCTCCCGAAGGTATTCCTGAACTCTTCTTAGTCTCCACTCCCGTCGGTGACTCTATTTTTGTTAAGAGGGTCTATAAAAATTGTGTTGTAACTGTTTTACTTAGAGATATGGTGGTAGATTTGGTAGAGCTTGACATGATAGAGTTTGATGCAATTTTAGGGATGGATTGGCTTCACTCTTGCTATGCTAATATGGACTGTAGAACTAGAAAAGTCAAATTCTGCTTCCCTAATAAACCAGTCCTTGAATGGGAGGGTAGTCCCATAGCGCCTAAGGGAAAGTTTATCTTCTACCTTAGGGCCCGAAAGATGATATCCAAGGGCTATTTGTACCATTTGGTATGGGTTAGGGATTCTGATATTGAAAGCCCCCTACTCCAATCTGTTCCCGTCGTTAATGAGTTTCCTGAAGTGTTTCGTGAAGACCTTCCTGGGGTTCCTCTCGATAGGGAAATAGACTTTGGGATAGATCTCTTGCCTGACACTAGACCCATTTCCATTCCACCGTATAGAATAGCTTCTGCCGAGTTGAAAGAGTTAAAGGATCAGTTGAAAGACCTCCTTGATAGAGGTTTCATCCGCCCTAGTGTTTCCCCTTGGGGTGCTCCCATTCTCTTCGTGCGTAAGAAAGATGGGTCTCTTCATATGTGTTGATTATCGCCAACTAAACAAAGTAACAATGAAAAATAAGTACCCTTTCCCCAGGATTGATGATCTCTTTGACCAGCTTCAGGGTGCTAAGTGCTTTTCCAAAATAGATCTCCATTCGGGTTATCACCAGTTAAAGGTTAAGGAGGCGGATATTCCTAAAACCGTTTTCCATACTCGGTATAGCCACTTTGAATTCTTAGTTATGTCCTTTGGTTTGACTAATGCTCTTGCAACATTTATGGATCTTATGAACAGGGTGTTTAAGGAATTTCTGGATATGTTTGTTATTGTATTCATTGATGACATCCTAGTTTACTCCTGGAGTGAGGAGGAGCATGTCAATCACCTCCGTATCGTACTTCGGATCCTTAAGTAGCGGGAATTATATGCCAAATTTTCCAAGTGCGAGTTTTGGCTAGACTCGGTGGCTTTTCTCGGCCACATTGTGTCTAGTGAGGGAATTAAAGTGGATCCTCAGAAGATTGAAGCAATAAAGAAATGGCCCAGACCCACGACTCCGACGGACATTAGGAGTTTCTTGGGTTTGGCGGGATACTATAGGAGATTTGTGAAGAATTTTTCCTCTATAGCTGCCCCATTGACAAAGCTGACACAGAAAAAGGCTAATTTCATATGGTCCGCTATTTGTGAAAGTAACTTTGAGAAGCTAAAGAATCTTTTGACTTCTGCTCCGATCTTGACTCTACCTGAGGGCGTTGAGGGGTTTGTGGTATATTGTGATGTGTCCTGGGTGGGACTTGGGTGTGTGCTTATGCAACATGGAAAGGTTGTGGCGTATGCTTCCAGGTAGCTGAAGGTGAACGAAAAGAACTACCCGACCCATGACCTTGAGTTGGCGGCGGTGGTTTTTGCACTCAAGATTTGGCATCATTATTTGTACGGGGTGCACGTGGACATCTTCACTGATCACAAGAGTTTACAATATGTTTTCACCTAGAAGAAGCTGAATCTCAGACAAAGAAGGTGGCTTGAGTTGTAGAAGGACTACGACATGAGTTTGCATTATCACCCAGGTAAGGCTAACGTAGTATCTGATGCTCTTAACAGGTTGTCCATGGGGAGACTTTCTCATGTAGAAGAGGAAAAGAGAGGATTGGTGAAAGACATTCATCGTCTTGCCAACTTAGGAGTTTGGTTGGTTGACTCCGAGGATCGTAAGGATTATGGTGTATGAGATGGCTAAGTCATCCTTGGGTGCTGAGGTGAAGGAAAAGCAAGATAATGAATCCTTACTTATGCAAATTAAGGAAGATGTGGGGCAACAAAAGATTATGGGGTTCGAAATAGGAGGAGATGGCATCTTGCGGTATTAAGGGAGAGTATGTGTACCAAACGTGGATGGCTTGCTCGAAAGTATCTTGGCCGAGTCTCATACTTCCAGGTACAATGTTCACCCTGGCTCTAAAAAATGTACCATGATTTGAAAGAAATATATTGGTGGAATAATATGAAGAGAGACGTGGCTGATTTTATTGCTAAGTGTACCACCTGTCAGCAAGTTAAGGTTGAACACCTAAGGCCTGGTGGTACATCCCAAGATATAGCTATCCCGATGTGGAAATGAGATATAATAAACATGGATTTTATCACTGGTCTCCCGCATTCTCGTAACCATTATGACTCGATTTGGGTCATCGTTGATAGGATGACCAAATCTTCTTATTTTCTGCCTGTGAAAATGACTTATTCAGGGGAAGATTATGCGAGGTTGTACATTCAGGAGATTGTTAGATTGCATGGTGCCCTGGTGTCCATTATATCCGACGGAGGTACGCAATTCACTTCTCAGTTTTGGAGAGCCTTTCAGAAGGGTTTGGGTACGTAGGTGAACCTTAGTACTGCTTTCCATCCTCAGACGGATGGGCAAGCGGAGAGCACTATTCAGACCTTGGAAGACATGTTGAGAGCACGCGTCATTGATTTCAAAGGTAGTTGGGTGGATCACCTGCCTCTCATTGAATTCACCTACAACAATAGTTATCACTCAAGCATCCAAATGGCACCGTTCGAGGCTCTTTATGGTAGGAGATGTAGGTCTCCTATTGGATGGTATGAGGTGGGTGAAGCTAGATTGTTGGGGCCAGACCTTGTGCATCAAGCCATGGAAAAAGTTAAGACCATTCGAGAGAGGCTAAAGACCGCCCAAAGTCGTCAAAAGTCTTACGCGAATGTTAGAAGGAGGGAGTTGGAATTCGACGTTGGCGATTGGGTGTTCTTGAAAGTCTCTCCTATGAAGGGAGTTATGAGGTTCGGGCGAAAGGGAAAGCTCATTCCTCGTTACATTGGCCCGTATCAGATCTTGAAGAGGATCGGAAATGTTGCCTATGAGTTGGAGCTACCTATGAGTTTAGCATTTGTGCATCCCGTGTTTCATGTGTCTATGCTTAAAAAGTGTGTGGGTGATCATTCGCTTGTGGTTCCCATAGAGAACATTGGAGTAAAAGACTCATTATCATATGAAGAAGTTCCCGTAGAGATCCTGGACTGACAAGTGCGAAAGTTAAGGACGAAAGAAATAGCTTCGGTAAAAGTGCTATGGAAGAATCAAAAATTAGAAGAAGCGACTTGGGAATCAGAAGAGGACATGAAGTCTAGATATCCCTTCTTGTTTGATGCTCCGAACGAAGTTAATTGAGGTACTAAACCTTATCTTGCCTCCCACTCGTTTGTACGTTATTTCTTGTGTCTCTTTCGTACTCTTATTTTTGCTAAAAAAATGCCCATAATCATTATTTGGGGATGAATGATCCCAAGGGGGGATAATGTAACGCCTCATAAATTCTAACTTTCCTCATCGTGCTTGAAAAACTTAGAAAAATGAGTTTATTGGAGTCTAGAAACATTGGGAATGTTGTTAGATCGATTCGGGGAATTTTTGAGAATATAGAACGCAAGAAAAATATGTTTCGGGGTCCGAAAATAGTGTCCTACTGTGTTAGCCCCGTGCCACGGAGCACAGGGCCACGAAAGCTCAATTTTGGACATGGACCAGTGGAGGTCCGCGTTGGCAGCGTGCCACGGAGGCTGATCTCCGCGATCAGCTCCGTGTCACGCAGGCTGCCTCCGGCGGCCTCTTTTTTAGTTTCCTCATGCGTTTTATAGAGGTATTCTGGTCATTTCCTTACCCAAACCTATTACCTGCCTATTCTAAATATCCTAAACCTCCTAAGGCACGATTAAATCAAAAGAAAGAACGTTACTTCTTTCCTAAAAGTTCTTGAAGCAAAAAGTGCCTAGGGTTCAAAGTTCTAAGGCAAAACTCAAGCATTTGGTAAGATTTCTTCATCAAAAGGTATGTTGAACGATCCCCTTTCAACTATACTCGTAAGGATTGTGTTTACTCCTACTTATTATGGAATCTATGCTATTATTTTATGTGAACGATTGAAGGGTTATTCAAAAGGAAAAAGGTTACTTGAAGTTTTAAATGTTTTTCTATGAAACCATCCGTATCTAGTTATTATTTCAAAGTTATGATTTGAAACATGACCTTAATTACGGATTACTGAAATTGGGGTAGATTTGAAGCTCTTAGTAATGTTTCCTTCAAAAGTTGATTTTACTATCTAAACATGGGTTTTTGACGGAAGGAAAAAGGATCTTCTTAAATCCCTCGGTGTTTGAAATAATTACTTGATAATTAGTAAGATTGTGACTTTGAGGGACCTATGTGTTAAATGAGTTTAAGATCCTTAAATACAGGACTATTAATGTACGAATGATGATGACATAATGTGATATGTACGACTTGCAAATCTTGGTATGACGATACCAACTTACGAATGCCTTAAGGAAGTTAAGAGTCCCAAATGAATGATTTGCTAAATGTTTGAAATGTTAAAATATGGTCTTAAGAGGATTAGATGGTTAACCGAGAAGGTATGAGTCGAACAGGGCTTGTCGACACGGGTATGAGTGGAACGGGGCTCTTCCCTCTGAGTCGAACGGGGCTCTTTACTGCACGCTTGACTTGTTCAGCTGTATGCAGTTATGAGGTAATTATGATACGATGCTCCGATCCTTGCGGCAAACTTGGATTGGAGGCTCTGCCGATCGAGTTATGATCGGATCTACATAGCCCGCGGTGAAATAAATATCGGTGATACCATCTAGTCCAGAAGTAATATATTCATGTAAATGTTATATTTGTGATTTGGAAATTGCTCCATATTCTATGTTTATGATCTATGTTACATTTTTTACTTGCTTTATAAACCGTGATATTCCTTCCCATGGTTTGCATGCCAGTACTCACCGTATTGACCGTCCTCGGACGCTGCATCTTTTTATGATGCAGGTTCAGAGGTCTTTCCTCGTGGTTCTGTGTAGCATTAGGATTCTCGGGATATCAGCTAGCAAGTGGTGAGCCCTTCTTTCTTTCAGAAGGCACATAGTTTCTACTCTTTATATGTTGGACTAGTTCTCTTGGTTTTATGGTATCGTCGGGGCCATATCCCGACTTAGGAGTTATTCGTTATGTTAAAGGCTTTGTAGACTGGTATTAGTAAGACAATGGTTGATTATCTTATTCAATTGGATTTCATATATATTGGGCTTGCTTCCGCAAATATTTATACTTGTGCAAATGATGTATACTAAGGGGTTACTCGGGCCTCTTTGATCTGGGTTGTCGTTATATCCGGGGTCTTTTCCCAGGTCCTGACATCCTGATGCATAATAGACATCGACGGTACCAATGATACATCATAAAAAAAACTCAGAGAAAAATCTTTGTCCAAGAAGCATTTCTAGCTGCATGCTGACTAAAGAAAAATGCATGGAGAACTAAAATGAAATCACGAAAATAGGATATTCTTGCAAGAAAAGCCTTCAACTATGATAAGTCTTGCAATGCAAAAATATAGTCTCAATTTTTTTCTCAGATAAACCAAAATTTATATGACATTCGCAAAGCATAACCAGTCTCAAACTTGACTAAAGGAAGAAGGGGTTACGCCTAGCATAAGAACAGTCTATTTACAAAAATTCTACTATAGATATTGAAAATTGTATAGAGCTCAATACAGAGGATTCATAGACTTTAAGCTATTTGTTGACTGATAGAATTTGCATGTTCAAGAGAAAGAAGCTAACAACTAAACCAAAGAGCTAATATCCAAATGATCACTCAACTAACGAGTCTTTACTCAGAAAGTCACTTAAATTTGATTTTTGCTCCAAAAGTCACTCAACTAACAATTCTTTTCTCAGAAAGTCACTCAACTTTGATTTTTACTTCAAAAGTCACTCAACTATATATGTTTTACTTACAAAGTTACTCAACCTATTTAATTAATTTTTTCATTTAAATATGTTAGTATGAAATTTTTATTAAAACCAAAATTCTAAGAAATAAAAGAATATCCATTTAAATTTTGAAAATAAAAAGAAATATTTTTTTTATAGAGTTGAATTTTGGTTAAATAAAAAGTAAAAGAGATAATAAAATAATATATAAAATAAATGTGATAACAAATACATATATTTTTTATAACAACAAATATATTGAACCTTCTTAAATTTTCGTTTGCTTATTTTCTTTTATTAAAAATTATGAATATCACTAATTATACTATTCAAAAATATTAGGATACGTTTAAAAATAATAATTTTAAGTTAAGAAAAAAGAAGTTGACTCTTAAAGTAATATAATATTAATACTCTAATAAATTTTTTATATTAGCATATTTAAATGAAAAAATTAATTAAATAGTTGAGTGACTTTGTAAGTAAAACATCTATAGTTGAGTGACTTTTAAAGTAAAAATCAAAGTTGAGTGACTTTCTGAGAAAATAATTGTTAGTTGAGTGGCTTTTGAAGTAAAAATCAAAGTTAAGTGACTTTTTGAGTAAAGACTTTTTAGTTGAGTGACCATTTGGGATATTAATTCCTAAACCAAAATAGCACAATAATTAGAAAAAGTTGTTCTGTAATTAAAAAATAAAAATTAAAGTCATGTTCTAACGATTTTTGAGTACCATGAAAGAATTTTATATGGAGCAGACACTGAGAATCAGATTCATCATTCTTGTATCCCTTGAGCGAGTCTCCATCAGAAGAAATTGTAATCTTATTCGCTGTCCATTCACTAGCAATATGAATTAGCTTAGCAGGTAAAAATTGTATGAATATATAAAACATGAACTTGAAGTTCGATTTATAGTAGTAACTTACTTCAGTGTTCATGCAAGCAATAGCTACGACCCAGTAAAAAATGTAAGAATTTCCAAATCGAAGAATAAAAGCATGAAATTGAGCGCTCGATCAATAGTAATCTTCTTCGCAGGTCATGCAATAGTCCATTCACTTTCCTATATAGCTAGTCACTAGCTATGCGGGTAACTGAGGTAAGAAAAAAAATATGAATTGGAAACTCCAAAAATCAAAGCATGAGTTTGAGCGCTATATTAGAACAATAATAGCCTTCTTCACCCCTCATGCAATCGTCCACTCACTTAGCAATAGCTGTGCAGTAAATATTGTACTATGAACTTGAAATTCAAAGCATGTATTTGAGCATTCGATCAATTGTAATATTCTTTCACTATACTTGAAATTGTCCATTCACTCACCTATGTGGCAACAACTCATCTGCTAATGTTGGCTTCTGCGACGTCGCCTTTGGGATTTGGAAATTTTGTCAATTTGCTCATCTGCTAATGTTTTTCTGTTTTTACAGAGGATTAGCGCGAAAATTTGGATATTCCATAGATGCTTCTTTGACTGCTGTAGTTTTATGTGATTTCTGAATATGTAAATTGTAATTTAAAACTTTTAAGAATTAACTTCTAAGTTCACACAAAATAATCAAATGGGTTTATTCTTGTTTTCGATCTTTCACCTTATTGTTCATGACGACTCCACTTCTTATAAGATATTTCATATTGTGACTACTTAGTAGTAGTTCCTTGGATATGTTTCTTGATTTGAACAAGCCATATGAGTGTTACAATCTCTATGAATTTCTCTGATTCTTTTTTGGTGGACTTCATCTTGACTGTTGACACCCAATTTTGATCCTCCACAATTTAGTTAATTACTCAAGCTTCTTCAATTTTAACAACTTTAAATAATTATTTTACAAAATTTAAAATATTTTTAAAGGCAATTCTGTCATTTTATAATAAAAGATTTTTTTTTATATATTTCATAATATATATGTTATACATAATTTTAATATTTTGCAGAAATGTAAGGTGAGGCTGCGTACAATAGACCCTTGTGGTCCGGCCCTTCCCCGGACCCCGCGCATAGCGGGAGCTTTAGTGCACCGGGCTGCCCTTTTTACATAATTTTAATATTTATTAGAAAAATTATTTTATTCATATAAAACAAGTGTTTAATTGAGTTAGTGTTTTATTTTATTAAAATCGGATAGGTTATAGTCTAATTAATATAATTAGTCTATTTTATGAATTAATTATTTTACTTTGTTATGTTAAGGAGCTTAATTGATTAATTAGATAAAGAATTTATCTTAATTATATTTCAATTGTGTACATTTCCGTCAATTAAGTTAATTTGGCTATGAATGCAATACAATTCTGGCCATTCCCTTATTAATCTTATATTTTGGGCCATATTTTATATCATATTCGGACCAATTTGGCCCAATTCCCACTGCAAGAGCTGGCCCACCCCCTCTTCAACACACTCACATATACATTCAGACTTCATTATAGTCCCTCACAAACCACGTGCCCTTTATTTCTCTCAGAAAAGAACGCTCTCCAATATTCACGCGCATAAACCAGTACACCACTTCATCTTCTTCTTTGTTTCCTCTCTCAGAGCAACAACAAACCCAGCTTAAACGAGCTCCGTCAACGTTAGCAGCAGCAAACCAACGGCGCCCAAATGATACCTTCTCCGTCAAAATTCACTCCGTCTTCGTCCTTGTACGATTTTCAATAGCTGGCAAGAACAACGAAGGTTCTAGAGCCCTAGGTGGCCTTTCCTTTGCGATTTTGGGGAATTCTTGTACGAATTCCTTGCTGGCCAACCTTATCTTCCAAAGAATTTGAATTTTTTCCTAGTAATTTCCCCAAACAATCCCTAGAATTCATTCTCCCACATTGGCCGATTCTGAAAAATCCCCTTAATTTTGCACCTATATAAACTCCACTATTTCTTTGTTGTGGGTAAGCTTTTCTAGGGATAAAAATCTATAAGACTTTTAACAACTTGATTTTTGGCTAAGAATTCGCAACTTTTCTGGCTGGCTTTTGGTGTTCTTGAGCTTCTTTGGAGAGTCATTCTCTAGCTCAAAGAAGGCCCAAAGGTTTTTGCAGTGAGGAAAACTCTATTCCGGCGAATTCAAGTCAGAGTTAAGTTGGCGGAATCGTCTACCTCGACTCATCGTCTCAAGTTTGCGCGCGACAAAAGGTAAAATCCTTATTTCTCTCATTTTCATTTCTTGGCATTTTTGTTCCTTGTTGCAATGTGTTGTTTGAGTGTTCAAGTTTCTTTTTTTGTTTACTGTGTTCTTTAGCTATGGCTTGGAGTATAAAATAGCCCAGTTTTCCCTCTGGTTTTGCCTCTGTATTTTTGCTGTTTCCTTCAATATTTTTTTTTGTATAAAGTTCACGTTTTAGGTTCTCATGCATTTAGATACCAGGGGAATTATGATTTTCTTTTATTAAAATTTCATTGTTATGTAATCAGCCTTTCATAGCATATTACAATGTGTTTTCCTTAATTTTATGCCAACAGTATGAACATTAAGGAGTCTTGCACTATTTTCATTTGTTTTCTTTACTCATTAACAACATTTGTGGTCATAGGTGTTATTTCTTGCTCAATCTAGTCATGAATATGGTCCATATCGTGTTGATATTCTGAGTATTAATTTATTTTTGTTGTCTTCTTACCTGTTATTAATCGAAGGATAGCTAAAGTCTAGCTGATTATTTAGTTTTGAAGAGCATGAGTTCGAATATGAATTTGGAGTGATTTGAATGTGGGATAGTGTGTCCATTTGTTCTTAGTTGTAGAAAATAAGAAATGGAAAACACTTGATGTATTTCTTCCTTAGCAAGATCTGATTTGAATCAATTACCACTAATAGTTTAACAGTGATTGGCCCTATTTTACTTAATGTACTCTCATGTCTGGGATCTTTATGAATTAAATCCGTTTATTGAACATTAGTTTTAAAGTCATTTTGTTTCCAGCAGTATGCATGGCTTGTCATCATAAGAATTGGAAGTGATATGAAATTCTTATCAACTCTCTTTTCTCTAGTTAGTGAAGTTATTTGAGCATGTGTTTGGATTATTTTAATACGTGCTATCTGATTTAGTATTAATTCAACTGTGGTTCATCGTTAACTTCCTTTTCTTTCTTTTCTTTTGCACGGACTCGTGAGAATACTAAGACTCATCACTTTCTTGTGCATCTCGTGTTAGGCTTAACCCAACGCATATTATTTCTAGATTAATTAGCTCGTCTATTAACTTTCCTGCGTTCAGTAATTTTATTATTTTTCCCCCTTCTTTCATTTTCTTTTCTTGCATATGCTTTCTTTTTGGTAGAAAGTGGTATATGAAGATGTTGAAATGTGTAATTTTGATGTCTGTGCATCTCAATTCTCCTTAACTGGTTGAGATGGTTAGGAAAATTTTCTGGTTTGGTGTTAGTAGATGTGATAACATGTATGCTTTATTTCATGTTTATTGGAGCCTAGCTGAACAGTTCTTTACATTTTAAATTTAAAACAGATCCAAAATATGTGGTATTTGCGTTTGTTTACGTGTATTTAAATTAGTACCAGCTCTTTCTTAATTATTCACTAATTCTTATTCTTTGCCTTCTATGCATGAAATCCCGAACGAGTCCAAATGGACTCCCTATTTCCTTGCATTCGCTCTTCTTCAAATCGACCTCCGTCGTGCCGTTGAAAGGGAAGCTAATATAAGGCCAATGGCCTGAAAAACTGCAGCAATAGTGAGCAGCAACTCAAAGGAGTAAGATTATAGCAGCAGCAGATTACCGTGTCCCAGAATAGCTTAATTTAGATTGAAGTCCCCATATTTATTTTACTGCTTTAGTTTATATGCTTATTACTTATTGTGACTGATGACATCTAACATTTTCCTTAACTTAGATGAATCCTCATGGAGTTATTCAAATTTATTTATAAAATTCCTATCGTATTATGAAAAACGTTTCGAACAACTTATCCTTTAAAATTACTTGGTTTCTTAGGCAAACTTAAGCTCATAGAATGACTCGGAGAATTTTTTATATCCCTTCATAGTTATTAAGAAGTTTAGCATCCATGTTTAAGGAATTGGGTTATTCTTTTAACTCAATGGCTTAAATCGGATAAAATTGTTAAGTTAGAATTATTTTGAAACTTTGACGTTTAATTTATTTCATCTTTGGAATAAATATGAATGTTTAAGTAACAAATAAATTCTATTCTTTTTAAATAAAAATTTCAAAACTTTATGATCTTTTCAAGTAATTTAAAAAGTTTCAAATTAGCCAAATATTTTGAATCCGTCGGGAATCACACTTTGTGGATTTTTGAAAGTGCCTAACACCTTCTTTTGAAATTAACTTGAACCCTTATCCTCTCTCTGGTTTTCAATAAAAGGTTTTTCCCCCTAAAAATACCTTTTTAAATGATTTCTTAATTTTTCCTAAAATTAAGTGCCGACTCTCTTTAACTATTATTCTCTTTTTACTCCTCTTTTAAATATTTTTTCAAATAAATGATTTTTTTGCCACAAAGTTATGAAGTAGTTTTTGAATTTTCAAAAATGAACGTAACATTGACTCTTACTTGAATTCAAGGGCCTCTTGACTTTTACTAACTTGATCTTGAATCTCCGTCTTGATTTCTAGAACTTGTAGAGAACTACTCGAGTGCTTGAAAGGTTGTAGTTTGTAGAGAAATCTATTGCGTTTGATCAACGAGCTCTCTCTGGCTTCTTGTTAGAATTGTGGTGTCTTTTCTAAATTATGAAAGACCCATATTTATAGTTGTAGAATGGAGGAGTTGTGATGAGGACACACTTCTTTCGGTCAATCAGATTTAAGTGACATGACAATACTTGATTGGCCATGTCATGCCCCGAGTCTATACCCTAGACGTGACAGACACTCTAAACCACGAGTGATCCCAACCAGACCCTTGGTCTGGCAAGCTTTTCATAAAACTATAACTTTTATAAATTTACGAAAGCTGGAAATAACAAAACTTAGAACGAATCTCTGGAAAAAAACAACAACTATGAATCTCTTGGTTTCAATATCCAATACTGAAAGTAATTTAAAGGACAAATTAAGAAGCTGAAACTAACATGTGTTTAACGAAAGCCTCTATGACATCAACTGACTGAATTCGCTGGGACATGGCTCAAGCTAATTCAAACTAAGCCATCTAAAAGACTAAAAGACTGAGAAGAAAATGATCAAGTCCTTACGATGAGTTTAGAGAAGTGGCCTGCTTCGATCCTGAGTCTGAACACCAGAGTCTACATCATAAAATGATGCAGCGCAAAAAGAGCGTCAATACAGTGGAATGTATTGGTACATAAAAGCTGAATAAACCATAAGCATGTACTACTATAGAAACTAGAAGCTGAACAAGACAATAAGGCAAAACATAACAACTAGTAGAATAAGGAGATAGTGGTGGAACTTACAAACTTTCATTACAAAGCTGGGAATGTAACAACAATGAGACAAGTGAGTTATCAAAGATCAACATGAAACATGTAAAGCTCATTTAATAAACTTTGTGGAACTAGAAGTCAAAACAAGAAATTTGAGACACTATCATAAAGAAACTTTTATGCAACCTCCATAAATCATTAGTAAATAAATAGAAGAAAAATGTTTAGTCTTTTAAGTTTGGGGGAGTTTCTCTTAACTGACATAAACTATTTGAGCAACATGGAGTCCAATGTCTTGACCACATTGAGAAGAGTCATCCTATACCTTACCAGGGTATAAGACAAAACATAACTTATGGATCCAAATCTGAGCTCGAAGGCTAAAAGAGGAATCGCCCTAATTGCGGATGATCCTATCCTATGGTGGCACGTAATTCTGGGGCATGTGTATACCCATCTCGGTGCTAAATAGTCCTCCCAAAATATATTAGTTGCTCATAATATAAGTATTAAATTTTTTTCTGAAAATCATACTTGACTCTAAGAAATATCGTGTCATGAGCATATTTATTCTCTGTGAGCCCCTTTGGCTCTAAATTTTTATAGCTTTGCTAGACTTCAACACTCAAGACACGACACATCTTTCTCTTTTCAAAACATACAGTTATGTGAAAGGATTTTTATAGTCTTTTCATGAACTTAATAATTTGAAGTATATTTTCAAGTAATGTATAGGTCAATCTCATGAGAGCATGAACGAGGCTTTCAATAATATAAATAAGGTTCATATGCTTTATATGAAGGAGATCAGTAGTCATGCCAAGAACTCAAATATAAGAAAAGACTTTAACTCATGGAATTAACAAAGATCCTCAAGGAATATTCAAGAGGTTGAGCAAAGGCCAAGAACAATACTGTAGAACCATTCAACTTCGAAGCCTTACTTTAAATCATGGACTCAATATGAAACCAAAACTCAATTGTGGAGAAGAACGGAGTTCCTCACGAAAAGGTGTTGCTCTTACGTACCTTGGTTTCGGAGTTTGAGGAAGGAACCTTGAAGAAAACCTTAAACTTTGAGTCTCTTGTTGTTTAGGGTTCTTAGGAGTTTGGAGAAGAAAATCGCCTCTTTTCTCTGTATTTGGCTAAGTGTCAATCTGATTTTTGAGGGAATGAGGAGTTTGGGGTAGTTTAGGCTTAATACCAAGTTTAGTCTAGTTAAAAAGATGTAGTTTGGTGTTAAAAAAACTGAGAAAAGACCAAATACCCCCTTGAAAATGCGTTAACAGTGCAGAACGGATTTGTCTAACAGTTCAGGTAACGAACCGTCAGAACCTTGACGACTCATTACTCGAACCGTCAAAACATGACCAAAATTTGGTTTCACTATTTAATGCTAACGACTTGCCTTGACGAATCGTCACAAGTGTGACGGTTCGTCACGCCGAGTCATCACCCTCAGGCAGACTGACGTCTTTTTGGTAAACTGAGCATAACGTTTTACTCCGGACTCAAATTAATGCACGGTTGGCGGCGTTGGAAAGGAGACTCGTAGTTTGGTGGGTATTAAGTCACCTAGTTCGTTATATGCTAGGAGTAATGATCGTTTGAAGTTCACCATAGTTGAATCTTACATGAGAACTTAATCGGTTGGGGTGCTTTCAACTTAACTTATTGTTATGAGCTTCTTATAAACATGATTCACATCCAAAACACTCACCACACTAGGGAAAGAACATTACACTCATGAAAATGATTCGGGTCTTTAGCTTTGAATTTTCGAGGTATTACAGGCCAGAACATGTCACTTGTATACGTGGTGCATTTTCATTGGCCTTTGATTTGACTAGGATGCTATGTCATTTTGATATGTGACATGATCCTATTGGCTCGTTCATTTGACTTGACATACCACGCCATTTGACATGGGGTACCAAATCGTCCTCTAGGAAGATGATATCTTGGGCTTAACAACGCGGGCTTATCATTTATAGCCCAATTTTGACGGACTAGCCTACTGAAATTGACTTTAATTAAATTCATATTTATTGGACTTAATTAGTTAATCTAATTATATCAATTCACAATATTTCTTTGAATTAATATATTTTGAATTTAATTTAGTTCAAATTATTTTATATATTTAAATCCAATAAAATTTAAACAATTACAAATACATCCTACTTCAAGACTGTAGAGATATAAAATATCAAACTTGAATGGCAAGGCTTGAATAACGTACCAATAAATCCAGTAGTAGGAAAATTCATCATATATAACATTCAATTGTGTGAACTTAGAATGTTGATTCTTAAATGAAATATTTTAATGCATTTTAGCATGTGAAACTCCATTAAGCTAGCTTAATATCAATTAGCTTAATGACTTCAAGTTGAAATAGGACTTTTGTATCACTTGCCTACTTGAAAGCTTGTGATCAAATCTAAAAACATTTACCGTAGTTCCTTTAGCTCAATGACTTCAATTAGCTTAATTCCTTTTCAAAGCTGAAAACATCCACCGCCACGATTGATCAAATCGGATTAGGCTTCTCTCCATTTCCTATTATCTCCATTTCTCAAGGTTCCTATTTGGATATGTGACATATGTTCTTTTTAAATATCAATGGTCTAGATTAAATTCACTAAACCAACGGTCTTAATTATAGTTAGAGTAATAAATATTTTCATAAATTTCTCCCAATATATTTGGTAATCCACGTTTCTGACAATTGAATTAAGGATGCATTAATTAATATTCTATTAATAACAAATTATCATGTAGCAATTAACCCCTCAAATCATCGTAGTATCCTCTCTACTCCGAGAGGTTTCATAAAAGCTAGTTTCAAAACCCTTTCGAAGTCACATTATCGAAAATGGGCCCTTGGGACCATATAAGGTTTAGAAAATCGTTTATAATAGGCCCAAAGCCAAATCAATAGTAAAACATGCAGGAAAAACCTTTTCATGTATGATATGCTCGCAAATAATAGAGTAGCCCAAAATGGCTCACAAACATTTCCTATCGGCCCTGCACAGGCTCAATAGCTCTACAACAGTCATAACCACCCTAAAAGGATATCTCTATGTCCGGGACTCACAGACATTCCCAAATAACCCACCATCTATGTTCCATAGTCAATACAAGGCCGCACAGGACCACAAGGGTAATATACGATACTACGTGAATACTACAAACAACATATGAAATAAGCGGACAGAAAGGTGGACAAGGCCTGGGGTACCAACCTAAAACAACCCACCCAAGGATACTAATTGATGCAGTTATAGCCTATATACGAAGAGTCTAGGTAGGAAAAGCCATAACCTACCTATCGTTCAACGAATAGCTGCGGGGACCGCGTCGTCCAGGCTCGAACTGCTTCGGGGAACTCTAAATTGCGAAATCACTATCAATGCAATAATCTATACGTCAAAACAAGACTAACGATACCCATATTGCTACACTAATAGCCGAGTCAAAATCTGGGCCACAAACGGGCCAGTGGGCCTCGCAATCCAAAATCAAAAACAAAAAACAACAATGTGTTCCTTACAATCCCGGGAGTGCATGCTTAAAATTTGAGCGGAAATGGACAAGAAATGGGGATCCAAGGCAGCCCACCCATTTACGGAATTAAGAGAAATTTAATGGAGAAAACGGAAAATTAAGAGAGGACTTACCCGTCTTAGAAGTCGATAATCAAGCAAGGATCGTCACAACAACGCCCTCCAACCAGTAGGGAACAATTATGGAGGAATATGGAGTATTTTGGGTGTTTGTCTATGGAGGTTCGGACTTGTTGTGTTTGAAGAAGTGAAGAAGAAAATAAGGAAAAGCCAACTTAAGCTGACTGTCTTGGCCTTTGTGAACGCGGCCAAGGCGTCGCCTTCGCGAAGAACAAAATGGGAGGCTGGCCAAATGCCCTTCGCGAATGCGGCCAAGGCCCGCGAACGCGAAGAACAAAGTTGGGGAAGCTGGAAATTTCCCTATGCGAATGCGCCCCCCCCCCCCCCCACGTTCGCGATGAACAAAAATGGGCTATGACAACAACCAGCTGTCAAGGGCAGATTTTTCACATTTAGGGTCCCCGGGAACGCATTTGGGGTCCCGCAAACACAAATAACCTGAGCTATTTGACTAGAAACAGTATTTCGGATCCAATGGAATTGATGAAAATCCCATCGGAGGTTGATTTAATAAAAAGTGGGCCCCACACTCAACATCAACCTTCCAACTATCTCCAAAACGGAACCCAATGGCCGAAATCAAGTCTGGAAGCCTCGGGACCCAAACCAATGGTTCCTCTAGCCTAAACTCGACATTTCAGAGCTAACAACGCTGATGTAATTTTCATTCGAGGCCGTCTTCTCCAAATATTGACCAAAGTCAACCAAACAAGCCCAACTGTTCTAAAAACATCGAATGAGAGAGAATTCCAAGTTGAAAAGCTCTCGGATCCCGACCAAAGGTCCCACTAGACCAAAGTCCACACTCCGGAGCTAACGGAACTGTCAAAATTTGATTCCGAGCATGTTCACCGAGAGTGTTGACTGAAGTCAACGATTTCGAAAGCTTAAAGCTCTAAAATAAGGAACGGCCAAAAGGACCAAACAAACGGCCCGGGCACCGAACTACCAGTCCTAGAAAGCCATAAATGACTTAGGGCCGCTACAGACAAGCTCTAACAGTACAAGAAAAGTGAACATGCATAAATGACTGGGAGGGTCATTACATCAATAAATTTTAAATTATATTAGAAAATATTTCATTAATGACACTAAAAATTCGTTCATCTATAAGAGAATAAGAGATAAGTGAAAGTTAAAGAAAATATGCAGGGGTGCATCTAAGAGGGGGCGAGGGTGTTCACCCGAAACCCCTCGATACAAAATTATATTGTATATAAAAGATATTTTTTTAAATTTTAGTGTGTATATATAGATTTTGAATCCATTTAACACATGACTAGAGGTTGGCTCAGTGATTTAGGAGGTTCAAAATTCATCTTGAGGTTTCAAGTTCAAATTCATATATACACATATATACATATATATTTAATGCATGTGATATTAGAATAATAATTATAAAAATAATATTTGATTTTACAATAAATTTATAAAAGAATTATTCTACTTATAATATTAATGAACTAAAATTAAAAACTATAAATACTTAGATTAAAAAATAAAATATTATATATAATATAGTTATTATTTTTTTACATAAATGAAGGAATGAATATCAAGGATAAAATAGACATTGCATATAATAAGGGGGGGGGGGGAGAATGATTATTTTTCAAATTTAAGGGGGGAGTTTGATTTTTAACGAAAAGTTGGGGGTGTAAACGATTTTTACCCTTATCTAAACCATGGTTAGAGTCTTTCTTTAGTCAATTAAATCTTACTCCTTAATTTTAACTTATGCCATGTGTCTACAATCCAAGCAAGAGCTTGGAAAAAATAGAGAGAAGGAAAATGAGAGGAGCCCCATCAGATCAAATCTATGTAGGAGACCAATTGTGTCTTAAAGCTAAAAGTATTCATTGCCAAGGCTAGCCAAATTTATGTAGAAGACAATTTTTGTTTTGACTATAAATAAATCATGCTGTACACACTAAAATTTTATTAAATATAAATTCATAGGAAATCAGATTTATATTTAATTTAAAATATGTTAGTCCAAATAAATATTGTGGATTAATATAATTGAATCAATAATTAAGTCCAATAAATATGGATTTAATTAAAGTCCAATTCTTGTTGGGCTAGTCATTAATTTGGGCTACAAATGATAAGCCCACTTTGCAAGGCCCAAGATGTCATCTTATTCTAGAGGCCCAGGTTGGTGCCACGTGTCAAATGGTGTGGCATGCCAAGTCAAGTGAAGGAACCAATAGGATCATGCCACATGTCAAAATGATGCAGCATGCCAAGCCAAATTAAAGACCAATGGAAACACGCCACGTGTACAAGTGATATGTTCTGGCCAATTAAATATGGCCACATCACTTCTATCTGATTGGCCAAAAAGAGTTTGTACTTACCATAATTCTTCTCTCCTACAACTATAAATAAGGGTCTCCATAATTCAGAAAAGACACCAGAATTCTAACAAGAAGCCAGAGAGAGCTCGTGGATCAAACACAGTAAATTTCTCTACAAGCTACAAGTTCAAGAATTCAACATTCAAGTTCATACAACTCAAGATCAAGACCACCAGTTCAAGCTCAAGCTCAAAAGCTCTTGAATTCAAGCACAATTCAAGATCAAATTCATCAAATTCACAAGTCAAGATCGATTCCACCAAATTCAAGATCAAGCTCAACGGCCCTTGAATTTACATATTTGAAAAGACGAATCAGAGGATTAATAGAGATTATAACATTCATATATTCAAATCAAATACTATGATTGTTGTGATATTTTCGGTCCTGATTATTAATTTTTGTGACACAAACTTTATTATCTACAAATTCTGGCACACATAGTGGGACAATCTCTACCTCTCATCTCAACTTTTCAATCATCAAAGTTCAAGAACATCCAAATGGCTTTTAAGAAGATCGACTCCAAATCAACTTCTTCTAAGGCTGCTGACTCCAAGTTCTCTGCTGAAGTGGAAAGCATTCTCGGTGTTACTTTTGGAAGCTTCAGACCTGTTATGAGGAGTAAGGCAAGCATGTTGGGGCAACAAACACTCAAAGTGTCATCTGCGTCAACTCCAGTCTTTGGATCTTCATCTTCAAAAGGATAAAGATCATATTCTAACGATGCATCAGGAGGGGGAAGCGATCTTACTGAGAGGATTAAGAAGACCTTGGCTCAACTCGATCTCTCTGGGTCCAAGAACTCTATCACAAAGAAAAATGATGACTCAACTGATAGATCCTCTCCCCTTACACCACGTGATGTAAGCGCATCAGAGATCAACTTAGGTAACAATCCATACTACTCTCCAACATCTCCAATAATCATGCAAGTGATGGTGACTGATGCTTCATCGATGGAGGAGCAACTTGCAAGCTTGGCAAAGATGATTGAAGGATTGACCAAGCATGTGCACAATCAGGAGTCTGGAATCAACAAGTTGATAGACAAGATGGATGGATTGATGGATGCAAAATCTTGCCATGCACCTGGAAAGGGTCCTGAAGTTCAAGAGATTGAAACTCCTGCAAAACAAGCACCACCAACTAAGGAACTTCCAGTTTATTTTGAAGGGGTGGTCCCACTCGACCGATTAAATAAGTTCATCGAAGGAACCATCAAGGACAAGTATGAAGTTCCTACCAAGTCTTCCCTTATGTACGCCAAGCCATACTTTGCAAGAATTGACAGCTTCAAGATGCCTCCCGGTTATCAGCCTCCTAAATTTCAATAGTTTTAGGGAAAAGAGAACCCAAAGCAACATGTTGCACACTTTGTTGAAACATGTAACAATACTGGAACCTACGAAGACTATCTGGTTAAGCAGTTCGTCCACTCCTTAAAAGGAAATGCCTTTAATTGGTACACGGATCTCGAGCCTAACTTTATAGATAGTTGGGAGTAACTGGAGCATGAGTTTCTCAATCACTTTTATAGTACTAGGCGTACGGTGAGCATGATGGAATTAACAAGCACTCACCAAAGGAAGAATGAACCAGTTATCGATTTCATTAATCGGTAGAGGAATGCGAGCCTAAATTGCAAAGATAGGCTCCGTGAAGCGTATGGGATAGAAAGGTGCATCCAAGGGATGCACTAGAGCTTCTCTACATCTTACAAGGAATCAAGCCAAATACCTTTGAAGATCTAGCTACCCGCACTCACGATATGGAGACGAACATATCATCCGCTGAAAAGATGTGGTGCCTGTTCATGACCCTCGCAAAGTAAAGGGCAAACAAGAATACCGAAGATAGAGCAAGTTTGTCCCCAAAAATGACAATAAAGAATCTATGAATGTCAACGTGTCTCCGGTGAATTTCACCACAAACTGAACAAGAAATAAAGCGTGAAGGCGACTTCTTATCAAGCACGTCCAAATCAGAAGTTGACTTTGAAGGAGATGCAGGAAAGGGAATACCCTTTCCTCGATTCTGACGTTCCTAAATTTTTTAATGAACTTCTCAAGCTAAATCTCATTGATCTACCAAAGATGAAGTGTCCCGATAAAGCTGGAAGAATTGATGACCCAAACTATTGCAAGTATCATAGGCTTGTGGGTCACCCTCTGGAGAAATGTTTCATCTTCAAGGACAAAATCATGCAATTAGCCAGTGAGAAGAAGATTGTGCTTGATGATGAGAAGGCCAGTTCTCATCAAATCTCCATCACATTTCGCTCGCTCAATGTAGTACAACTATGTAGCTTGAAAGAGCATGAAGAAGAACCATTGGATCAAGATAAGCCTCAAATAAATAAGGACGACAATGATGGTTGGATTCTAATGACTAAGCGGAGACGCAACAAGGCAAGTTCGCGAAAAGAGTTATATGAGAAACCAACTAGAAGGAGGATGGTGAGAAGACCAGTGAAGCAAAAATCACTTGTGCATTCAAAGAAGCCAAGAGTAGAGGTGCATCACCACCAGAAACCACGACATCCTGTAACTTTGGAGGAATTATTACCGTGTTGGTTCCATATGAAAACTGCTCAAGACAACATCAATGCATCATATTTTAACACTTGTAAAGAGGAAGTAAAAAGTGAAAGTCTATCGATGGTGCCTCCTTCATCTTCTGAAAAGCCTACTGAATTCCCTTTCTAAGAAGTACATGCATGTGATACAAAAATCACATTCACAGATGATGATATTCTATTTGGTGAAACACTACACAATCGTCCTTTGTATATGGTGGGCCATGTGCTAGAGAAGAGGATAAATAGAATCTTGATAGATGAGGGATCTGGAGTCAACATTCTGCCTATTTGCACAATGAAGGAGCTAGGTATCACGACTGAAGAACTTACTGAAAGCCATTTGATGATCCAAGGATTCAATCAAGGAGGTCAAAGGGCCATAGGTTCTATCAGTTTAGATATCCATATGGGAGATTTGCAATCAAGCACGCGAATGCATGTGATCGATGCAAAGACTTCATACAACATATTTCTTGGCAGGCCTTGGGTGCATGAGAATAAAATAGAAGCATCCTTCTACTATCAATGTTTGAAGTATCTCGAAGGTGGAACTGAAAGAAAGATAATTGCTGATGACAAGACAGTCATTAAAGATGAGTCACACTTTGCCGATGCAAAATTCTACTTGAACAGTCACGTTGTGAAGGATGCAAAAATTGACAATGTTAAATCAACTAAGTGTGATGAGCTTGTAATCAAAAGAGCTGATGTGGCTATGGGAAAAGTCAAAGTTGAGGGTGACAAGCCTCACCCCATTCTGAGTAAAGAAAGCATTATGGCCTTGAAGAAGAAGGCAACTCTTGTTCTTCGCTATGTTCCGAAGGTGAAGAAAGAGGAAGGTCAATCATCTGACGTACAAGGAAGTGCACTGAAGGGAATAACTCTTCCTATCAAATGGATTGATGTGATAAACTTATCCTCAAAGTTTCTTGGAGAGTTCGTGGCTCAAAGTCCACCACAAGATGTGACACTCCCTACAAAGTGTACAAGTGAAGGTTTTGATCCAAATGCTTATAGGTTATTCGCGAAGGCTAGATATAACCCCAATGAAACTTCAAAGTTAGGGAAACTCCCATCAAAATCTACTACCAGGCAATCACATGAAGGCTTAGGGTACAAGCTTCCACTGTCGGTTCGTATCTCCATAAGAAGGGCAAGTAGCAACTACATCCCTGTGGAAGATGAGTCTGTTGCTTCCAAAAAAGGCCTTCTATATTTGATAGACTTGGAAAACCAACCCCAAGAACTTCTGTGTTCGAAAGGTTAGGTCCATTGAAGAAGAATAACAAGCACTAGAGAGACTGTCAATGCTTGATAATGCCTGCTTTACCTAGAGTCTAAAAGGATTTCCAAAGTTTGATCCCTTCTAGAATAAGGCGATAGACGAAACTTGTGGTTTCATTTGAGGAGACACTAAAATCAAGGATTCATACAGTGGTTCATACCAAGGAACATGAAGAAGACAAAGAAAGTGTAGGATCTTCATATCAGATTACTATCCAGAGTGAACCAGATAACTCATCTCAAAATGAGGTTGGCGAAGAGATGATGGATGTGGCCTGGTGTAATCATATATCTGTTAATGATGGTGATCCTCAACAGGATGAAGATGCTGGAGATGCTCCACCAAAACTCGAAGAAGGAGTGAAGACCATAATAAATCCCTTGAAGGAAGTCAATCTTGGCACTGAAGAACCAAGGCCAATCTACCTAAGCGCTTTTCTTGAAGTTGATGAGGAAACCGCTTATATAGATATACATAAGGAGTATGTGGATGTATTTGCTTGGAGTTATAAAGAGATTCCTGGCTTGAATCCCAAAGTGGCAGTTCAGCAGTTGGCAGTCTAGAATGGTGCTCGTCCTGTTAAGCAGGCCCAAAGACGTTTCAGATCAGACTTAGTTCTATTGATCAAGAATGAAGTTAACAAACTCATTGAAACCGGGTTTATTCTCAAAGTGAAATACCCCACGTGGATTTCAAGTATTGTCCCCGTGCGGAAGAAAAATGGCCTAATTCGAGTTTGTGTCGACTTTAGGGATCTCAACCATGCATGCCCAAAGGATGAATTTCCACTTCCCATCCCAGAGCTGATGATTGATACTACCACAGGTTATGAGGCGATGTCTTTCATGGATGGTTCCTCCGGTTATAACCAAATTCGCATGGCACCAAAGGATGAAGAGCTCACTACGTTCCATACACCTAAAGGTATTTATTGCTACAAAGTTATGCCTTTTGGTCTTAAGAATATTGGTGCCACATATAAAAGGGCTATGCAAAATATCTTCGATGACTTGCTCCATAATAATGTTGAATGTTATGTTGCTGATTTGGTAGTGAAGTCAAGAAAGAGGAGCGATCACTTGAAAGACTTGAGAATGGTGTTTGAGTTATTGCGGAGATATCAACTCAGGATGAATCTATTGAAATATGCCTTTGGAGTTACTTCTGGAAAGTTCCTTGGCTTCATCGTGCGACATCGAGGAATTAAAATTGATCAAGCTAAAGTGGATGCAATTTTGAAGATGCCCGGGCCTCAAAATATTTATAAGTTAAAAAGTCTTCAAGGGAAGCTAGCATACTTGAGGAGGTTCATCTCGAATCTAGCTGGAAGATGCCAGCCATTCAGTCATCTCATGAAGAAGGGCGCTCTTTTCAAGTGGGACCAAGCTTGTAGTAACGACTTTGAAAGTATCAAGTCATATTTGATGAAGCCTCCAGTTCTTGCGGCTCCTGTACCCAGAAAACCATTAATACTCTATATTGCGGCTCAAGAAAGATCAGTTAGAGCACTATTGGCTCAAGAAAATAGTGAAGGCAAAGATAATTCTCTTTATTACCTGAGTAGAATGATGACACCAAATGAGCTAAAGTATTCTCCAATTGAAAAGTTGTGCTTAGCATTAGTCTTCTCAATCCAAAATATGAAGTACTACTTTCAAGCTCACGTTGTTCGTCTTGTATCCGGAGCAAATCCCATCAAGTTTGTGATGTCAAAACCAGTCCTTAGTAACCGACTTGCAAGGTGGTACCTTCAGTTTCAATAGTTTGAGATCGTGTACATTCCTCAAAAATCTATAAAGGGACAAGCATTAGCAGACTTCTTGGCGGATCACCCGATACCTAATGATTGGGAGTTAATCGATGAACTCCCTGATAAGGATGTGATGGTTATTGAAGTTTAACTTTCATGAAAGATGTACTTTAATGGTGCGGCGCATCAAGGTGGAGCTGGTGCTGGCATGGTATTTGTCACTCTGCAAGAAGTTCTCCCATACTCCTTTACTTTGACGCAATGTTGCTCCAATAATGTTGTTGAATATCAAACATTAATACTTGAAGCAACTACAACTGAAAGTCTTTGGTGATGCTCAGTTGGTGATCAATCAACTCTTGGGAAGTTATGAGGTCAAGAAGCCCGAGCTACGTTCATATCATGGTTACGCTCAGAAATTGATAGGATGGCTTGGAGATGTGAGCCTCCAACATGTACCAAGGAAGGAGAACCACAAGGCTGATGCATTGGCTGCTCTAGCTTCAATGCATTGGCTGCTCTAGCTTCAACTCTAACTCTTCTGGATCAGACACAAGTTACTATCTGCCAAAAATGGGTGGTACCACCACCAAATGAGGATGAACATGCTGAGGATGAGCTTGAGCATCTCGTTGTTGTTTCTAAAGTCGTAAAAGAAGATTGCAACAACTTATTATTGATTACTTTTGTTATGGGATATCCGGAAGATCCAAGGAGAAGGACTGACATCCGTCATCGTGCACCTCGCTTTCTTTACTACAAAGATACATTATATAGAAGATCATTTGAGGGAGTACTCTTGCGATATTTTGGGGGAGACGAAGCAATCCAAGCTTTGTAAGAAGCACATTCGGGATTATATGAATCACATTAATCTGGACCAAAGCTTCACTTCCACATAAAAATAATGGGATATTACTGGCCGACTATGGTGACAGATTTCTTGGATTATGCTCGAAGATGTAAGGCTTGCCAGTTTCATGCAAATTTTATACATCAGCCTCCTGAAGTATTACACCCGACTATCACATTTTGGCCATTCGATGCTTGGGGACTGGATATCGTTGGACCACTACCTAAGTCTTCTGGTGGGCACTTGTACATCTTAGCTGCAACAGATTACTTCTCCAAATGGGCCAAAGTTGTCGCTCTTAAAGAAGTGAAGAAGAAGAATGTTGCAAACTTCATCCGAGTGAATATCATCTACCATTTTGGCACTCCTCGCTATATAATAATGGACAATGGCAAGCCATTTGATAACAAGTTGATGAACAAGATTTGTGAACTCTTCGAGTTCAAGCAGCGTAAATCTTCTATGTATTATGCTGCCGCCAATGGTCTAGCCAAAGCTTTTAATAAGAATCTGTGCAACTTATTGAAGAAGTTCATCTCCAAGTCTAAAAGAGATTGGCACGAGCAAATAGAGGAAGCTCTGTGGGCATATAGAACAACTTACCGCACACCAACGCAAGCAATCCCATACCCACTTGCTTTTGGAGTTGAAGAAGTCCTACCACTTGAGCACCAAATACCTTCTTTAAGACTTGCTATTCAAGAAGGGCTCACTGAAGAAGAAAATGCTCGATTGCATCTTGTAAAGTTAGAGGCACTTAATGAGAAAAGGCTGGAAGCTCAACAAAATCTTGAATGTTATCAAGCCCGTCTATCTCGTGCTTTCAACAAAAAGGTTCACTTGAGGTGCTTCCAAGTTGGAGATCAAGTCTTTGCAGTAAGGAGGCCTATTATCACTTCTCACAAGTCTGGGGCAAATTTACCTCGAAGTGGGATGGACCATATGTTATACAAGAAGTATATTCAAATGGTGCTTATAATCTTGTTGATGCAGATGGCATAAAGGTTGGCCCTATCAATGCAAAATTCTTGAAGAGGTACTATACTTGAAGAAAGATGACGCTCCTTAAGGCACGAGCATAAACTGCATGTAACTCCTAGCCCGCAAGAGTATAAACTGTGTATGGCTCTCCAAAAAAATGTCTGCTAGGTTGAAAACCTCGCAAGAGGCGGCCTAAGCAAAAGTAAGGACACAAAAAGTCTGCTAGGTTGAAAACCTCGCAATAGACGGCCTAGGAAAAAGTTAGGATGCAAAATATCACTCTCTCAGAACTATGTTATGACTTGATCCTCTTCACTGAGGTACGTAGGCACTTAAAATTTTATTCTGAGTTCAGTCGTATGAGTGAAAAAAATTACAAATTCCCACTTAAAATTCAGGTCGACAAGTACTCCTTTATTGAACTTTAGAGTTTTGCCAAATATTGATAGCTTGATGGGGGCAAACCTCTATGGAAAATGAGCTTCTTCAATAGGATTTGAGGTCCTCAAAATTCACCAAGCTTAAAGGTTGAAGTCAAAATCTGCCATGTCTATGAGGTAAAGTTCTTAAATTCACCAAGTTTGTAAGTTGAAATTCTCAAATTCGTTGAGTCTGTAGGTTGAAGTAAAAATCTACCAAGTTTGTGAGGTGAAGTCCTCAAATCTTTCAAGTCTGCGAGATAAAAATTTCAAATTTGCCAAGTTCAAAGGTTGAAGTCAAAATTCTCCAAGTTTGTGAATTGAAGTCCTCAAAGTTGTCAAGTCCGCAAGTTGAAGTTCTCAAAATTCAGAAACTCTGCAAGTTGAATTCCTTAAAGTTGTTGAGTCTATGAGTTGAAGTCTCCAAAAGTTTGAATCTACCAAGTCTTCGAGCCTTGTCCTTCTAAATTTTCATGCCTTAAGGTGGACAAAATTTATCCCTTTGCACCTTAAGCTGGCCATTTCACGAATTTATCCTTAAAAGGATCATTCAATTCCCATGCCTTAAGATGGACAAATTTGTCCCTTTGCACCTTAAACTGGGCTTTTCACGAATATGTCATTAAAATGAGCCGAACTTGAAGCTGAAATTTCCAGTCTCAAGGTGTCGGAGGCAATGTTAAACTCTCGCACCTTAAGTGATTGTTGCATGGAGACGTGTCATGACCCAACTATCGAGATGTGCGGGCACCTACTCTAATCCACCTAGATAGGAGAACTCTTACCACCCGAACCAACAGGCAATGCGGAAAAGAAAATAAACCATTAAATAAGTCCCTTAAATACATGAGAAATCCTTTTTACAAATAGTTTAGAAAAATAAATGACTTAAAGAATTTGCGAAAAACATTTACAATATGAAATAACCTCCCTAGAACCTAGTCTAAGCCGGTACAAGAGCTTCTACCAGATGAGTATATGACATAAGATGACACAACTCCCACCATAGAAGGAAAGTAGGAGCTGCTGGAAGATCACCGCAATCCTGAACCTATGAAACATCACCAATCCTGCAACCAGACTATACCCAAAAAGGTATAGCAAGAGTAGAATCAGTACAAACACATGTACTGGTAGGAATCATCAGCTGACTCGAATTCACTCCTACCATCATATAAAAATCAAGATAAAATACACAAGGTAAATGCTTCACCCCTTTCAACATCACTTTTATCAATCCTTCCTTCCGGAACCGACCTTCCTAACCTTTAGACTTACCAAGTCGCCTTGTCACCTAGACTTCCCAAGTCTCACTTAATCCTTACCAATAACAATGTCCATACCTGGACTACCCTTCCCTTATCCAAGTCAACCGCCTTGACTAGATATTCATACTTAACCCGACTAACTGCCCAACCAAAACCACTTATACCCATAGTATTACTTACCAGTGTCCGGCCCTTCCCGGACCTCTAGGACAACTTTCCATCCTGGTTATAACAACCAACAACTACAACCACAGACTTTTCGTCTTACTCCCAATTGACCAATCACATGAAAATCACCTAGCAACCATTGACACATTCAATGACAACAACAAAGTTATATCTAAATCCCCTTTCTAATCCTGAAACCCGGACCCTCCAAGGATCCTCTAACCACACCTAAGTTTACAATAGGCTACCCGGTCTACACCAAGACCCACCCTTAGCTTACTAACCACAACTATTTCTTGACCGTCATTAATACACTTAATGAAAATAAATTGTGAACTCATAACCTCTTTTACATAGTCCGGACCCACTCGGATCCCCCTAACACATGTAGGTGTTAACATGACAACCCGGTCTACACCAAGACCAACTAATAGTTAACATCATAACCCGGTCTACACCAAGACCAACTAATAACATAATATAACAACCCGTCCTACACCAAGACCAAACTCACAATATAATTACCCGGCCTACACCAAGACCAAAAGCACAATATAATATAACAACTCGGCCTACACCAAGACCAAAAGTAATATACTATAACAACCCGACCTACACCAAGACCACAAGTAATATCACAATTTATAAACACAACCCGGTCCACTCATGGAACCAACACCAATCACACAATGCAACAATATTAATGAAATGATGTAGTAAAGTAAACTCATACCAAGCGTGGTACCCGAGCCAACCGTTAGTATTTTCCCGTACCAGGTATGGTACCTAAGCCAACCATTTGTTATACTCATAACAGGCGTGGTACCTGAGCCAAGGGTTAGTATTCCCGTACCAGGTGTGGTACCCGAGCCAACTGAATGTCAATCAATCCACAGTCAAAAAATGAACAAATAACTTGTAAAACCAACAAGCAACACAACGTTCAATCCACAGACTGTAATACAGGACTCTTATACGTTCCTAACGATCCCCTAAGCAATGTATCTCATAAAAACACTTAGATAATAGCACACAACATATATTCCTAACAATTTCCTAAGCAATGTATCTCATACAAAAACTTAGATAAGAGCACACAAAATACATTCCTAACAATTCCCTAAGCAATGTATCTCATACAAACACTTAGATGAGAATACACAACATACAACATTTACAGGAATCGTTAACCATCACCAACCCCTCCCGGGTGGATAACTTAGCCCAACCTTAGTCCGAGGACCAAACCATTTCCCCTTACTGACATATAATGAACGATTTTCTTTCTTAGCATAATTTAGCAACTACGTGATTCCTGAGACTTTACCCAACACCGAAAATAGAGTGGGAGCACCTCCCCTTAGCCTTAGTAAAACCAACAACTATATATCATGCCATTTACATTCCCAAAACCATATCTAGGAGTTTCCCATTTCCATTACCCGTAGCTCCCAAGCATTCTCCCGGTTCCCCAAACCTTCCCGACGTTCCAGTTTCCGAGCCTATCATTTTAGTCTACCAGGACAATAAAAATATCCCCATTATACGTATCACAAAACCAACCCTTCAATCCATACAATTCCTAATTCACACATAACCAGTAATGAATTTGCCAGAATCCGTGCCCGAAGGCCTAATCATGGATTCTCTCTTTCATTCTACACAATAATAGGAAATAAAAATGGTCAATCTACTCTTGGGAAAAAACCTAGCCTACCTTGATGCCGAGCATCTATTCCATGCCTTTTCTGGCTTTGTGAAGGCGTTCCCTGATGATTCTGCAGGCCCAAATCCATGGTTTCGCGTCCCTTTCGCTGGAATCCCTCCTCCTCATGGCTCCCAAGCTTTGGAGCAGCCTAGGAGGGTTTTTGGAGCAACCCTCGTCTGTTTTTGACTAAAGAAGGGAGAATGGGATTATAAAACCCATTTTTGGGCTTTCTGATTCCGTCATTCCGCTATAGCAGACGGCCAACTGCTATAGCGGTACCGCTATAGCGACCTAAATTCCACTTCAACGGACTCAATTTTTCAGTACGGATTACCTTTAGTAAAATAGTCTTAACTTTTTACTCGGGAAGCGGATTGATGAACAGTCGGTGGAGTTGGAAAGAGGACTCAGAGATCTTTAATTTGGTGGGTATCGGGACCCCTAACTCTTTATATTCTAGGAGAAATTCGTGTTTGAATTTGGTCCTAGTTTGAACTTAGCCCGAAACTAAATCGGTAAGGAAACTTTCAACTTAACTTTATGCTAGGAGTATTGTATGACCTTAGTACATACCAAATGTACTCTCATACTAAAGAATTAATCCTACATACCAAATGTACTCCCATACTAAAGAATTAATCCTAACTCTTATTACGAATGAGAGGCACCTGCCTTGATCGCAAATATTTTCAGTAACGATGGAACAAGTCATTACAACAGATACCAATTTACCCATTGTTCATCCCCAAACGATCTCTAAGGCAAAAGAAAAAGGATGAACCAGTCCTTAGAAACTTAACGCTCTACTATGACATCATAGAATAGCCTTACGCGAACCACCTAACTCTCAAATCCCCCGGGTGTACCCAAGCTCAACCAAAGTTTAATTCGATTCTGCTCTGTCAAGGAATTTCATCCTTCGAGCTGTACGAGACCAGTTAGATTACTCCTCCTTGAGTGCCCAAGAAATCAGGGGCTTCGTTGAAATACCGGAGCGAAAGAATTCCAAACATAACGGACCAAAACTTAATTCCCATGCTACAGTGCTGACAGTCGCTGACTTCCGCTATAGCGGAGGTCGCAATAGCGATGTATTCAACCGCTATGGCGGTTGACATGGGACAGAAAGTCGTAAAGTTCCCCAAAAGTGACTATTTTACAACACACTTAATTTTCTGATGTTCCGGAACAACCCCTTCACGTTAACCCACATACCGAGAGTTCTACTTATCCGAATTCAATTCCAAAGAGTCCCTGGACTCCTTTATGTCTTAGCAAAAAGGAAAACTAGCTCAATACAATACATGTTACCCAATCCTCACCCGGATTACCCTAGACCATACCTTGCTCAGAAATCATCCGAGACTAGCCTAGCATTAAAATTCTAACTCCTAACCCGAGAAAAATCTTAACCTGGGCAATTACACCCTAAACAATGATATACCAAACATAATATTACCAAACACTACACCGTGTTTTCCCCTTGAGACTTCTACATTATGACCCTTTTCACCCTTCCATGACCAACACATAAGAGTAGACCATCTAGAGTATAACCAATAACCAATACACCACTATGAGTTTCATTAACGCATAGATTTTCCATCATCTCTTACATTAGTCTATTTAACCCTCATCAATCCATCATTTATAACTAACCAACTTTTTAGTTATCACCCGAGGTCAAGCTATGCTTATTTAGCCTCGCAACTAGCTTATAACTAGTCAAATTACCGACTCAACATGTCTTAATCACTCTAGAAATATAGCAACTAAGTAATACCGTATCCACCCATTTCCTTTTAGCGCACATGGATATTAATCCTTATATTTCATGCACTAGCTCAACTAGCGATTTAAAACAATCCGGGAATAAAAATAAAACAGGGGAAACAAGACAGAGACTATGCCCTGCCCATCCTGCTATAGCGGCTTGCACACCGCTATGGTGACCCCCAACAATAGCAGTTCAGAATATCTACCATTCTCTGCAAAGTTCCCTCATTCCCCTTCCCTATTTTCCCATTAACACATGAAATCACGTTACGGTCTTTAAACATAACCTCAAGACCAACCTCAATTATGCCTAGTTGAGAATTTAACATCACATTATCATAAAATCAGTTATGAAACACCCCAGAACCGCACACAATAACACATTCCCGCTATCATGCACTACTAGTTCCCTTGGTTCTCAACCAAGTCCCGACTGTCCTGAAATCGGAGCTTCCCTACAGTCCACAATCCCTTTTTGTTCCCTTACCATCTATATAAATGGTAAGCCTATACCCGAATGTAATGCAAACAATTCTAATTAAGGCATATCGCAATTTATTATTTAAAATAATCACAACTTTCAAGCTGGGAATAAATTTTCCTTAAGTTACAATTATGAGTTGCCATAAAATTTTCCTTGCCACATTTCCTGCCATCAAACAATGATAGCCCTTTTCCCCCATGATTCCTAACCAATCTCGACTGTCCTGAAATTGGAGTTTTCCTACAGTCGTAAGCCTTATCCCCTTACCATTTTTACCAATGGCAAGCCCATTTCCAAAATGTAACACCACTTTACTGACCAATTTAAGTACACGTAAAAAGTAATTACCAACCAAAGCACACCAATTCAAGTTAGGACTCCTCCCGGACCAAAACATTCACAACAAATCAAATAATTGCACACCACACATTTGCAGTCATTCAAACAACATCAATACACATAAGCACAATCTCAAGCCTCAAGCTTAAACAGTTAATCAAATCAGTTTCGTTACTTTTTATTCGCCTCATGGATGACCATTAGCCGATCCATCCATACCTTTACATAGCCTTCCCGGCCAGATACCAATTGGAACCTTCCCGGTTCCAATCCTTCTTGCTTGTTTGTCGTACCCAGAGTCCAATAACATCCTTCACCTTGTTGAGATACCAATTGGACTCAACCTACAAGCAAGTAACAAAACCGCACGAAAAGGAATGAAATAAGAGAAGTATTTCCTAGAATGCTTCATAGCTTCCCTAGGATTAGATGTGGACGTCAACACACCGATTTACGAGACTCTATTCGATATTTTGCTCTTGTACTGGGAGTCCGGTAACCTGGTCTCTGATACCATTTGTCACGACCCAACTACCGGGCCATGCGGGCACCTACTCTAATCTATCTAGATAGGAGAAACCTTACAACCCGAACCAACAGGCAATGCAGAAAAGAAAATAAACCATTAAATAAGTCCCTTAAATACATGAGAAATCCTTTTTACAAATAGTTTAGAAAAATAAACGACTTAAAGAATTTGCGAAAAACATTTACAATATGAAATAACCTCCCCAGAACCTAGTCTAAGCCAGTACAGGAGCTTCCACAAGATGAGTATATGACATAAGATGACACAACTCCCACCATAGAAGGAAATTAGGAGCTGCTGGAAGATCACCGCAATCCTGAACCTGTGAAACATCACCAACCCTGTAACCAAACTATACCCAAAAAGGTATAGCAAGAGTAGAATCGGTATAAAACACACGTACTGGTACGCATCATCGGCTAACCCAAATTCACTCCTACCATCATATAAAAATCAAGATAAAATGCACAAGGTAAATGCTTCACCTCTTTCAACATCACTTTTATCAATCCCCCCTTCCGGAACCGACCTTCCTAACCGTTAGACTTACCAAGTCGCCTTGTCATCTAGACTTCCAAGTCTCCCTGATCCCTAGACTTCCCAAGTCTCACTTAATCCTTACCAATAACAATGTCCATACCTGGACCACCCTTCCCTTACCCAAGTCAATCGCCTTGACTAGATATTTAGACTTAACCCGGCTAACTGCCCAACCAAAACCACTTATACCCGTAGTATTACTTACCAGTGTCCGGCCCTTCCCGGACCTCTAGGACAACTTTCCATCCTGGTTATAACAACCAACAACTACAACCCCAGACTTTCTGTCTTACTCCCAATTGACCAATCACATGAAAATCACCTAGCAACCATTGACACATTCAATGACAACAACAAATTTATATCTAAATCCCTTTTCTAATCCCGAAACCCGGACCCTCCAAGGATCCTCTAACCATACCTAAGTGTTCAACAGGATACCCGATCTACACCAAGACCCACCCTTAGCTTACTAACCACAACTATTTCTTGACCGTCATTAATACACTTAATGAAAATAAATTGTGAACTCATAACCTCTTTTACATAGTCCGGACCCACTCGGATCCCCCTAACACATCTAGGTGTTAACATGACAACCCGGTCTATACCAAGACCAACTAATAGTTAACATCATAACCCGGTCTACCACAAGACCAACTAATAACATAATATAACAACTCGGCCTATACCAAGACCAAATTCACAATATAATTACCCGGCCTACACCAAGACCAAAAGCACAATATAATATAACAACTCGGCCTACACCAAGACCAAAAGTAATATACTATAACAACCTGACCTACACCAAGACCACAAGTAATATCACAATTTATAAACACAACCCGGTCCACTCATGGAACCAACACCAATCACACAATACAACAATATCAATGAAATGATGTAGTAAAGTAAACCCATACCAGGCGTGGTACCCGAGCCAACCGTTAGTATTTTCCCGTACCAGGCGTGGTACCTAAGCCAACCATTTGTTATACTCGTAACAGGCGTGGTACCCGAGCCAACTGTTAGTATTCCCGTACCAGGTGTGGTACCCGAGCTAACCGAATATCAATCAATCCACAGTCAAATAATGAACAAACAACTTGTAAAACAAACAAGCAACACACCGTTCAATCCACAGACTGTAATACAGAACTCTTAGACGTTCCTAACAATCACCTAAGCAATGTATCACATACAAACACTTAGATAAGAGCACACAACATACATTCCTAACAATTCCCTAAGCAATGTATCTCATACAAACACTTAGATAAGAGCACACAAAATACATTCCTAACAATTCCCTAAGCAATGTATCTCATATAAACACTTAGATGAGAGTACACAACATACAACATTTACAGAAATCGTTAACCATCACCTACCCCTACCCAGGTGGATGACTTAGCCCAACCTTGGCCCGAGGACCAACCCGTTTCCCCTTACTGACATATACTGAACGATTTCCTTTCTTAGCATAATTTAGCAACTACGTGATTCCCGAGACTTTACCCAACACCGAAAATAGAGTGGGAGCACCTCCCCTTAGCCTTAGTAAAACCAACAACTATATATCATGCCATTTACATTCCCAAAACCATATCTAGGAGTTTCCCATTTCCATTACCCGTAGCTCCCAAGCATTCTCCCGGTTTCCCAAACCTTCCCGACGTTCCAGTTTCCGAGCCTATCATTTTAGTCTACCAGGACAATAAAAATATCCCCATTATACGTATCACAAAACCAACCCTTCAATCCATACAATTCCTAATTCACACATAACCAGTAATGAATCCGCCAGACTCCGTACCCGAAGGCCTAATCATGGATTCTCCCTTTCATTCTACACAATAATAGAAAATAAAAATGGTCAATCTACTCTTGGGAAGAAACCTAGCCTACCTGGATGACGAACAGCTATTCCATGTCCTTTTTGGATCTGTGAAGGCGTTCCCTGATGATTCTGCAGTCCCGAATCCATGGTTTCGCGTCCCTTTCACTAGAATCCCTCCTCCCCATGGCTCTCAAGCTTTGGAGCAGCCTAGGAGGGTTTTTGGAGCAACCCTCGTCTGTTTTTGACTAAAGAAGGGAGAATGGGATTATAAAACCCATTTCTGGGCTTTCTGGTTCCATCATTCCGCTATAGCGGATGGCCAACCGCTATAGTGGTACCGCTATAGCGACCTAAATTCCGCAACAGCGGACTCAATTTTTCAGCATGGACAGCCTTCAGTAAAATAGTCATAACTTTTTACTTGGGAAGCGGATTGATGAACGGTCGGTGGAGTTGGAAAGAGGAGTCAGAGATCTTTAATTTGGTGGGTATTGGGACCCCTAAATCTTTATATTCTAGGAGAAATGATCGTTTAAAGTTTACCCTAGTTTGAAATTAGCCCAAAACTAAATCGGTAAGGAAACTTTCAACTTAACTTTGTGCTAGGAGTATTGTATGACCTTAGTACATACCAAATGTACTCTCATACTAAAGAATTAATCCTAACTCTTATTACGAATGAGAGGCACCTGCCTTGATCGCAAATATTTTTAGTAACGACGGAACAGATCGTTACAAGACGCCATTGAAAAGAGCCAAGCTTGGAGTTGTCAGTCTCAAAGCATCGAAAACGATGTTAAAATCTCGCACCTTAAGCTGATTGTTGCATAGAAATGTCGTTGACAAGAGCCAAACTTGGAGTTATCAGTCTCAAGGTGTCGGAGGCGATGTTAAAATCTTTCACCTTAAGTTGATTATTGTATAGGCACCAAACTTGAAGCCAAATTTATCAGTCTCAAGGTGTCGGAGTCAATGTTAAACTCTCGCACCTTGAGCTAATTGTTGCATGAGTACGTCGTTAAAAGGAACCAAGCTCATCAACGTTAAAGTGTCGAAGGCAATATTATTCTCTCATACTTTAAGCTAACCCCTCATGAAATTAATCTGTTTTGAGCCTGCAAAAAAAAGAGAAAAAAAGAGAGCGATAACACAGAAGAGAAATTGCCAGAGCACCAATACCTCTTAGTCGTGATGATGGAGCTCTCCGAATTAATGTTCATGGATGGATAACATGTGGTCTATTTATAGATTTGATGAAGCGGTTGTTTACTCCTAGTCTGTCACTATTTTGTGTCACAATTTGAAAAGGATTAAGAGAAAGGAAGTGTGTTGCTTGATCCAATTAAAAAGACGACAACAACCAAAAAAAAGGGAAAACCTTAGGAGGTGGCGTACACATGGAAAATTAAGAAAGGAAATTGGTATTAGAGTCAAACCTGGAAAAAGTAATATGTGGGACCCACATTGTATATTCCTTGGAAGAAAAAAAGGGTAACACTTCTTGAGACTAAGTTTGTTGGAGTACGTACTATTACTGCATGACAGTAGAAATCTCCATGGAAATCAAAGATTATCTTTTTGGTGAAAAGATATCACCTAAATTTTGGGGAATAATTGCTATGAAATCATGCCTTAAAAAAATGGAAATGTCAATACTTCAAGCCTAGTTTTCAAAAGATTAAATATCTCGACAAGTTTTGAACCAGGGGGCAATTTCTATACACTAAAATTTCATTAAATATAAATTCATAAAAAAATCGGGTTTATATTTAATTTAAAATATATTAGTCCAAATAAATATTATGGACTAATATAATTAGATCAATAATTAAGTCTAATAAATACGGATTTAATTAAAGTCCAATTCTTATTGGGCTAGTCCATTAATTTGGACTACAAATGGTAAGCCCACTTTGCAAAGCCCAAGATGTCATCTTATTCTAGAGGCCCAATTTGGTGTCACGTGTCAAATGACGTGGCATGCCAAGTAAAGAGAAGAGGCCAATAGGATCATGCCACATGTCAAAATGATGCAGCATGCCAAGCCAAATTAAAGACCAATGAAAACACGCCACGTGTACAAGTAATATGTTCAGCCCAATCAAATATGGTCACATCACTGCAATCTGATTGACCGAAAAGAGTTTGTACTTACCATAATTCTTCCCTCCTCTAACTATAAATAAGGGTCACCATAATTCAGAAAAGACACCAGAATTCTAACAAGAAGCCAGAAAGAGCTCGTGGATCAAACACAACAAATTTCTCTACAAACTACAAGTTCAAGAATTCAACATTCAAGTTCATACAACTCAAGATCAATACCAAAAGTTCAATATCAAGCTCAAAAGCCCTTGAATTCAAGCACAAGTTAAGATCAAACTCATCAAATTCACAAGTCAAGATCGATTTCACCAAATTCATGATCAAGCTCAACGGCCCTTGAATTTACATACTTGAAAAGACAAATCAGAGGATTAATAGAGATTGTAACACTCCTATATTCAAATCAATTACTATGATTGTTGTGATATTTCCGATCCTGATTATTATTTTTTGCGACACGAACTTTATTGTCTACACATGCTTCTCATTCTTTGTAGCACAAATTTGTGAGGTCTTCAGCAGTAGCTTTGAGAATGATTTGCAAGCAATGACGTAGGAGGTATTTTTTTCTTTCTGCATTTTCTTTTTTATTTTCAACATTCTTTTAACAGTTTAACATGTCAATGGTAGAAAATTTATATCTTGTCGTAGAAATATCGAGATCATGAACGGTTTGATTTTTCAGAATTTAGGCTTCTCAATCTACAACATATCCAAAATTCAGAATTAAACTCTTTCAATATCGTTCTAGATAATTTTTTGAAATTAGCTTAAAATTAGGTCATGCTGAAAATTTTAGATGTGCGCGACTTGGCTAATAAAATTTATATCTTGACATAGAAATAACAAAATCACAAGTCGCTTGATTCCGTTGAAACTAGACACAAAGATATACAATATATTAGAAATTTATAATTTAATACCTTTAGGATTATTCAAGATGTTATTATGAAGTCAACTTCAGATTTTGATGCACCGATAATATCAGATTTGCGCGACGACACCAAAATATTTATATGTCGATGTAAAAGTACCAAAATTGCAATCCGCTTAATTCTAAAGAAGTTAGACATGAGGGGCTACAACATTTTCAAAATTTAGAATTTAAAACCTCCAGAATCATTATGAGTAAGATTTAAATATGGCTCTAGATTATGTCATGCAAACGATTTTGGATTTGTGCTGCCTCACCAAATAATTTATATCTTGATGTCAGCACGTTACAATCGAAAAGTGTTTCGATCACTAGAAAGCATACTTCTAGAGCTTCATTCTCACCATAAATCTTGGATCAAGTCTAGTTGAATAATTGGTCTAGACTAAATTTTGAACTCGACTTTCAAATCTAAAATGTATTGACTGATACATCTTTCTTCTACTTGCATTTTCTTTGTTCGGTATTTTTTTTTTCCAGGGAAAAAAGGAATAAATTCTCGTGAAAACGAATTTACTTCATCCAAAATTTTACCACTTTCAACATTCAAGGAGAAAATATTTCTAAGTTCAAGACGAAGATTTTATTTTATTTAAGATGAAAAACTTACTCTATCTGAGGTGAACACTTTCTACGTCCGAGAGGAAGATATTTCTAGATTCAAGACGAAAATATTACTTCATTCAAGGTGAAAGGTTTATTACTCCATCCGAGGTGAAGAATTAATTACTACTTCATCTGAAGTGAAGAATTTACTACTCCATCTAAAGTGAAAAATTTATTGCTCTACTCGAAGTAAAAAAAATTGTTCCCTCTATAGTAAAGAATTTATTACTCTGTTTGAGACGAAGAATTTTCTATTTCATTCAAGGCAAATAATTTTCTACTTTATTCGAGGTAAAAAATTTATTGCTCCCTCTAAGGTAGAGAATTTATTACTCCATTCGAAGCAAATAATTTATTGCTCTATTACCTTAATATCTACAAGTTAAGTTCCATTATACGACAAATTCGTGAAAAGGCCAGCTTAAGGTGTAAAGAAATAAATTTTCTCCATCTTAAGGCATGCAAATTTAGAGATACTTTTAGTGATAAATCTGCGAAAAGACCCGCTTAAGGTGCAAAGGGATAAATTTTGTCCATCTTAAGGCATGCAAATTTAGAGATTCTTGTAAGGATAAATCCGTAAAAAGTTCAACTTAACGTGCAAAGGGACAAATATTATCCACTTTAAGGCATGAAAATTTAGAGTTCCTTTTAAGAATAAATACGTGAAAAGGCCAACTAAGGTGCAACAAAATAATTTTTTGTCCATTTTAAGGCATGAGAATTTAGAGATCATTTTAATGATAAATTCGCGAAAAGGTCAGCTTAAGATATGAAGGGACAAATTTAATCTACCTTAAGGCATGAAAATTTAAAGGGAAAGGATTGAAGACTTGATATATTTGGGGACTTCAACTTGCAGGTATGATAGATTTGAGAATTCAACTTGCAGAGTTACTGAACTTTGAGGACTTCAACTTGCAGATGCAGTAGATTTGAGACATTAAATTTGCAGATTTGATGAATTTGATGACTTTGAATTGCAGACTCAATAGATTTGAGACCTCAACCTACAGATTTGGCGGCTTTGAGGACTTCAACTAACAGACTTGGAGGATTTGAGGACTTCAACTTGCGGACTTGGCAAATTTAAAATTTTTACCTCACAGACTTGATAGATTTTAAACTTCAACCTACAGTCTTGAAAAATTTGAGGACTTCAAATTTTATTGAAGAAGCTCATTTTTCATGAGGTTTACTCCCATCGAGCCACCAATATTTGGTGAAAGACCAAAGTTTGACGAAAGAGTACTTGTAGACATGACTTTCGTGTGAAAAATCAAGTGAGAACATGTACTTTTTTTACACTCATGCATTTGAACATAGAAGAAACTCTAAGCACTTACGTACCTCGGTAAAGAGGATCAAGTCGTAACATAATTTTGAAAGAGTGATTTTTTTGTGCCCTAAATTTTACCTAGGTTGCTTCTTTCGAGATTTTTAATCTAGCGAATATATTTTTAGACTGTGCACAGTTTATACTCTTGCAGGTCAGGAGTAACATACAATTTATGCTCGTGCCTTAAGAAGCATATTAATTTAAAAATTTAACACGAATTTGAGGAGCTTCACGATTAAAAAATTTGGCTTGTAAATTGATGAGCTTCATAATTTAAAGATTTAGCTCAAATTTAATGAGCTTTGTGATTTCAAAATTTTGCTTGAATTTGAAGAGCTTGGCGATTTGAAAATTTAGTTCGTAATTTGATGAGTTTTGTGATATGAAGATTTAGCTCAAATTTGAAGAGCTTTGTGATTTCAAGATTTAGTTTGAACTTGAAAAGCTTCTCGATTTGAACCTTTAGCTATAATTTGAATAGCTTTTCAATTTGAAGACTTAACTCAAGTTTGAAGAGTTTAGTGACAAACAATTTAGGATAGTGCATCCAGAAGCATTATAACTTGCAATTTAGGCTCGTGTGGTGAGGAGCATTGTAACTTGCAATTTAGGTTCGTGCCGTGAGAAGCATTATAACTTGTAATTTAAGCTTGTATGAAGAGGATATTTATAACTTGTAGTTTAGGCTCGTGCGATGATGATATTTGTGATATACATGAATTCTTCAAATTCATCTTCGGATATCGATGCAAACTTTCCCCTATTATGAAGTTCTTCTATATCTTTATCTTTGCAAGACTCATAGATAAGTAATCATTGATCTCTACTTGTAGACATGATCAATATCATGCGCATAGGTCGCCAATTTTTCAAATGTATTGGGATTTCTTTCTTATAAGATGTAGTGAAGACCCCATTCAAGCCTTGAATGCACATTTCAATGCGAGATGTTTCACTAAGGGGATCTTTGCAGTTGAGGCTCGAACTCCTCCAATGATTGATGAAGTCAATAACCGGCTCACCTTTATGTTGGCATAAATTTTTAAGTTTTACCATACTCATAATACGTCTTGTGCTATAAAAACGATTGAGGAACTCTTGCTCTAACTGCTCCTAACTATCAACGAAACTAAGTACAAAATTTGTGTATCAATTAAAAGCATATTTTTAAAGAAATCAAACAAATTACTTGATACGATAATCACCATAAGTCTAGTACCATTGCAAGTCTCAACGAAGTGCGCTATATATTTTTTGAAATTTCCTTTGCCATTAAATTATTGAAATTTATGAGGTTGATAGCTTGCAGGCATCTTCAAATCATCGATTCTTGAAGTATATGGCTTTTCAAACGTGAGAGAAGATTTGGATGATGACTCAGATTTATCGTTAATGGCACCAATGATGAAGTCATTCAATTTGTCAACAAAAATTAACCCTTCAGCGGAGACTTGGATCTCTTTGATCGTTGTTTTTTTACTTTATGAAGAAATCTCCTGTAACACTCCAAGTTTTTTTGGACTAAGATTTGAAACTATTTTAAGTATGTAATGGGGTTCAAACCCAATGAATCCTATTGTACCTCGATGTAAAGATCAATTCATTTGTGTGAGAAATACAATGGATGTGAATTAAGGTCTTAAGGAACCTCTAGCATAAGTTAAGTTGAAAGCTTCTCTACCGACTAAGTTTTCATATAACTTTCTAATAGGGTCAACTTCCAATGATCATTTCTCCCATTATATAAAGAGTTACATAGATCATGATTCACAAATTAAAGATTTTTGATTCGTCTTTCTAATACCACCAACTACACATCGATCCGAGTCCCGAGTAAACAATTATGCCTATTTTACTAGACACTTCCTGCTTTACGTGGAAATTAGACTTTAGCACAAAATAGTAGAGGTCCGTGTTACCTCCGTGTAACAGAGCTGGAACTCTGTGATAATAACGTGTAATGGAGATCAGCCTCCATGATAGCCCCGTGGCACAGAGGTGGTGTCCAACAGCGCCTCTTTTGATTTTCTCACACGTTTTAAAGGGGTCTTTTGGTCCTTTCCTTACCCAAACTGTCCTCCACTTATTTTAAATGTTCCTAAGTCCCTAAAACATGACTTCTATAATCAAAATACATTACTCTCCTCTACATAGTTCCAAGAAACAAGAACGGCTACGGTTCAAGGTTCATATGGTCAAACTCAAGCGTTTCTCAAAATTCTCTTCGTCAAAAGGTTTGTTAAGCAATCCTCTTTCAACTAAGTCTATTTGTAATTGATTTCCTAACTAAAAAAGTGGTATTTACGAGGATTTAGATGTGGATTTGTTAAACAATTTTTGAAAGAAGAACATATTTGAAGTTACGAATTCTTTTTATGAAACTATTCTTTACTTGTTAAATACATTTGAGAATTACAACTTATTATTTGAAATATGAAACCTTGTTTATATGAAAATCTTGTTGGGTTAGATTTAAAGTTATAAAGTCATGATTCTTTGTAAATCATTTTTCTATCTAGATCTTGCTTTTGATGAAAATGAAAAAGGATTTCTACATCCTTCGATTTTAAAAGTGTTGTTTGCAAATTATGAAATTAACAACCTTTGAGGGATATGTTAAATGTGATTTAATCCTTTAAAATAATGGAACTAATAATGTATGATTTTATGAATGATTATGGCATGATATGTATGACTTGCAAGTCTTGGTATGGCGATACCAACCTACTAATGCCTTAAGAATGTTAAGAGTCCCTAATAAACGTTTCGCTTAAATATTTTTGAAATACTAAAAGATGGGCTTAAGAGAATTAGATGATTAACCGAGAAGGTATGAGTTGAACAGGGCTCATTACCGGAAATTGTGTTTTGCCGATACGGGTATGGTTTTGTCCTGAAATATGGATAACCACTATATGCTTGATTTGCTCAGTTGTATGCAGTATATGATGTGATTATGATCTAATCCTGACTCATGCGCCAAATATAGGTTGGGGCTTAACTGATCGAGTGTTGATCAGACCCACATAGCCCGTGGTATTTAAATAGAAGTCGGTAATACCATCTAGTTCAGAAGTAATGTTAATGTATGATTTTCATGAAATGTTTTGAATACTTGCCCCATATTTTATTTTTCATTATGATTTATGTCACGATTCTTATGACTTGCTTTATAAATTGTATTGTCCCTTCCCCTGAGTTATATACCAGTACTCGTTGTACTGATCATCCTCAGATGCTACATCATTTCATGATGTAGGTTCGGAGAAACTTTCTCATGATTCTGTGCAGCATTAGGATTATTCAGGACAATATTAGCAAGTGGTGAGACCTCCATCCTTAGGAAGGTGGTTTAAATCTGCATTGTTAGACCTTGGTTTCTGTCTTATGGTATTGTCGGGGTCATGTTCTAGTATAGATGTTTTATTCTTATATTAGAGGCTTCGTAGACCTATGTAAATGTTGTTTAAATGTTTGTTCCCAACACTTGGTAAATTTTTAATTATGTTTTAAATGATATTCTCAAATAAGTATTTTTTTTCTGCAAATGCTTATTTAAATGCTCATGATGTTATGCTAAGGTGTATTCTCGAGCCTTTATTAGTCTGGGTTACCCGTTATATCCAGGGCCTGGTCCTGGGATATGAAATCTCATTTCTCTTGAATTTCAAGAAGCTTCATAGTTGCCTGGATTCATTTTCTCTCAACCATGATCTGTATTTTATTTTTCAGCTTAGAAAGTTTACCATTTTGTTCTTGAACGACTTTGTCAAACCTTCAACTGTTTTAATCAAACATGCAAGTTATTTTTCTATAGTGAAAGAACCAATCATCATTGCTTGCACGACTATCGTGGAGGATGAAGAATGATGTGGATCACTTTCTGAATAGGCCTTGGACTGGGAAACAATTTGATAAGATATTGGAGAATATCCAGGATTCATGACATCTTCTTTTTGCATGAAGGGGTTGTTGGACTTACGATGGCATTCTTGTGGAAGTTTAAGTTGATCTAAAGTTCTTTCGACTACATCAACAATATCATTTTCTCCTTCTAGGATGCGAGAAGAGGATATCACTCTTTTTGGAGAAGATAAGTTAGAAACATGAGTTGGATTGGATGGTAATTGAAGCACTTGTTGTCCTACCATTTTGATTTTGCTCTTTTTGATTTGCTAATAATCTCCACGGCAACTTCTAATTTACTTTAGAGTCGATAATCACATTGATATTGAATTTGGTTTTGATGTTCTTCAACTTTTAAAGGAAGAGATAAAAGGTAGAGTGAAAGAAATTAATATCAACTACTAACACAAGAACCAAGTTCATGTGTTTAAAAGTAAGAATAATCATAAAGACCACACAAATTTATGTGAAAACCTCCTTACTCAAGAGAGTAAAATCACGACCTATTAGATGCAGGATTTAGCACCGAAATCCACTAACTTCAACAGAGCAAGTTTTTATGATTACAACTCAATAATCAAAAAAACTAACTGTAGCACCTTGACTCAACAGTTATCTATAATTGTCTGTTAGTAACAACTCTATGAAGAATCCAAACCTACTTCTTGTTATAAGCTTCACCAACTCTCATACAACAGAATAGCTATAACTTTACAACTAGACTATTACAAACTCACGAAGTTCAGATGTTGTATTAAGAATAATAAACTCTGAGTTATTCTTAAAGCTTCAATTTCTTGTTGTGTTGAGGCTCTCCTACTGCTTGAGAATAATGCCTTCTCTGTGTATGCAATAAGTGAGATTTCATGACCTAGGTCTCTTTCATATATAGTATACAAATTTTTGGGCCTTGTTGTCCAAGCAATACAAGGAAAACCTAGCCTTATAAAGAACTGCTTTTCTAACCTTCAAAGTAGAATCCTCGTGAGATTCTTATTCTCATAATTAACATGTGGAGTCCTTGTCGAATTCTTATTCCCATAAATATCTTCTCCTTGAATCATGTGACACATACACGTGGATGATCATAAGGGCTCATAAGGACCTGCACACTTTTTCTATCATCAAAACTAATAAGTAATAAGTAAGTTAAGAGAATACCACATTAACTCTCGTTAACCCTCAAGGTTCTTCAATTTCCCCCTCTTTAATGATGATAAACTCACAAACTTATGATTCAACATCACAAATAATATATATTCCCCTTTTAACATCATTAAAAAATAGGTAAAACAAATAGGAAGAATGATGGGTCGCTAACAAGGCCCCTAAATGACCGCTCAGAAGGCCAGACTATTTTTTTCCCAATCTGTAACTTGCTCGTCCCTCTCTCATAAAAATGGTCTCTCCTCTCCTTACATTCAAGTTTCAGCTCCTCTCCCAGCGGCTTCGACAGGACCTGGAGCTCGAACGAATCCTCCGAGGAGGAGTTTGATGGGTTGGAAGGGCCCGGAAGAGGAAGTGGCTGCCCTCCATGCAGTGCATATAGAAATAGAGTGGAAGCGTAGATGCTCATGGCTACTAGGGCAACAGATCCATAAACAAGAGAAGTACCACACACAACCTGAGAATACTAGCCATTTCAAGCATTAGTAAGTCAATTCAGAAGCATGAGAGAGGACATAGAAGCAGTTATCAAAATATGCATAATATGGAGCCAACTATTATCCCTTAACAAAAAAATCACATAGTTACAAAACAAATAAAGAGTTGTCTATCAAAGGAGCTTAACCAAATGGGGAGAAAAGGAAAATCAACAGATAGTCTTAGAAGGGACACTAGGAGGAGGATGGAGGAGGCTGAGTCTTTAGGAGGATTTGTATTAGGGAATTTAAACTGGAGAGGTGGGTATTTCTGTTGGAGCATGTCATCCTTTAGAGTTCTCACTTGTGCCTGGGATGCTGCTAGTTCATGCTTTAAGCTGGATATCATATCCCTCAGCTTGGCATTTTCTTCATGTGCAGCCTCAATGTCCAAAGTGAGTTGAGTAACAGGACTCGATGCCTTTACCCAAGCTGGCCTAGTTTGCAGGCAATCACATTCTCCTAATGTCTTGGCAGTGATCATGCCACTCCTATTTCCTACCTTCCCATTTACCAACTTCACCCCCAAAGCATTCAAACACACGAGTAAGAAGGAATCCATAGGCAAGAGCATGAGGGCCCTTCTTAGGAGACACCACTCTGTTCATATGTTTGATCATGAGGGCGGGAAAGTTGACCTTCTCATCAAGCTCTATAGCATTCATCAGCCCCATGTCCCAAAAGAAGCCGCATGCCTCTACCATTCCTAGGTAGGATCTCCTTATTCACAATCTCAAATAAGAGCTTGTAATATGGACCTTCCTAGGGACCTCATTTACCCTCTCTTTAGAGAATTTCCTAGTGAGGTTACAACTCTCATCAGTGTCCCATGATAAACCTCTAGTCCCTAAGCAGGGACCTGTAGTATTTCCCTAAGCTTTATAGAACAAAGCACTATCTCCACCCCTAACCTTAGAGCTAGCCACCCCTCCCTAAAGAATATGCAAATTGACATAGAATTCCACTACCTCATTTTCGTACACCACATGGCCAACCAACCTAACAAATGCCCCACCCTTGCAACCTAATTCTATCAACCAATCTTTGTATGAAAGAATTTTCCATTACCTCAGGATCAAAGACTCTCCCTTTCTACACTATCTTGGAGCCATAGTAGTCCAACTTTCCCATAGCCATGAACTTCTCATAATTCTTGATCATCCTTGCTTTCTTGGTGGGAGGAGGAACAGATTCTTCTTTCTCCATGTCATCCTGAATATCAATGGGCTCATCATCTTTCTCAATTTTCTTTTTTCCTTTGGAGCTTTGTACCTTTTTGCCGGATGCAGCAACAACAACCTTAACCTCTACAGTTCTGTTGTGACTGTAGGGGATTTAAGATGGTAGAGAGGAAAAAGAAGCTACTTTGATTTTGGGAGTGGGTTTAGGTTTGTGTATAGCATGTTTCTTGGACCCAAGGATTGTAAAGATAACATTAGTGGAGTGTTTTCTAGGGACAAGAAGGTCACCATCACTATCACTCGCTTTATTAGAGGGAGAGCAGGAGGATTTTGAAGGTGTTGGTATGGAGGATTTTGGTGATGGAGCAAAAGGGAGTGATGGAGATAGGGATCTAGACACTGATTCCCTCTGATTGGTTGCACTAGTGAATGAGGAGAAGTCCTCGTCATCAATGTAATTTACCAGTGAGTGCATTTGAGGGGGAGTAGGTTTTGAGGAGGAGGATGCCATTTAAGGAGAGTGAGAATGGAGGATCAAAGATTTTTACTGATGATGTGCAAGAGGATCAAAGGTGAAGAGCAAGGTTGGTTTTGTAGAGGATTTGAGGAAGATGAAAGGCTTTTTAGGACAGAGATGAAGATTTATGAGTATTTTAAAAGTTTGAAGTGGCAGTTGTCAGTTATTGGAAAAATAGAGAGATGACTAGTGAGCAACAATTTTGATTTTCCCACTTGGCATTATTTTGATATGGAAGGAGAGACCCCATCAAGGATCAGGTCCTTGTGACATGACAATATTGAGTTTTGCACTTAATGAATAGCATTTTTTAGAAGGATGTGCATACCTGTAACAGGACCAGGTCCTCGTATCTTTCCCATTGATAGTGGACTGCTTAGATGTCAAGTAAATAGGGATAGTATCATCAGATCCCAGTGGTTACTCCTCAAGATGTGGTTGTGATCCTGCAAGGAACAAAACTGAGTCATTTATGTATCTATTTATCATGCACATAACTTCCTTATCTCCAAGTCCTTCTAGCCAATCATTGGGGGAGGTCTCCTGTATATTCCTTCTTAGAGTTGATTAATTAGGCCAAGTGCCAGTCTGTTCTTCTCAAATTGCTCTCTTCCTAGAGCCTTTGTGAAAATGTCAGCCATTATTCATTAGTGCCACATGAAATCATCCGAATCATCCCTTTCTCCATACTATCTGTGAGAAAATAATGTCTCACATCAATATGCTTTGTTCTCTTATGTTAAATTGGATTTTTTGCCATGCTTACTACACTTTTATTATCACACATGATTGGAATGTATCCTAGATTAATACCATAGTCACTGAGCTGCTGCTTTATCCACAACAATTGAGAAAAACATAAAGCAGTTGCCACATATTCAGCCTCAGTTATTGACAGAGCAACAAAGTTCTGTTTCTTGGTGGCCCAAGAAACCAGACAAGGACCCAAGAAGTAAGTCATTCCTGAAGTGCTTTTTCTGTTCACCAAGTATCTAACATAGTCAGAATCAGCAAATCCCACCAAGTCAAAAAAGTCTCCAGAAGGATACCATAGCATCAAGCTCTAAGTACCCTTGAGGTACCTTAGAATTTTCTTCACAACCTTAAAATGAGACTCTCTTGGAGAGGATTGAAACCTAGCACACAAATCAACACCTATATACAATGTCAGGTATGCTTGCAGTCATATACAACAGATATCCTATCATTCCTCTATATTTGGTTTTAGCAACTACTTGGTCTGTCAAACCCATGGTCAAGAAGAAAAGATGAAAATCTATCAAACCAAGCTCTTGGTGCCTGTTTGATTCCATTCAGGGCCTTGTCAAGCTTATAGACACAATTAGGGAATTCAAAGCTTTCAAATCCTGGGGATTTCTTGACATATACCTCTTTTAACAAATACCTATTCAGAAATGCACTCTTGATATCTATATGATGTAGCTTAAACTCTATACGAGATGCAAAAACAATTAACATCCTGATTACTTCCATTCTAGCCACTAGATCAAAAGTCTAATTATAATCAATTCCTTCCTCTTGATTGTATCCTTGAACTACCAATCTAGCTTTGTTTCTGGTTACTGTTTCTTGATCATCTAGATTGATTTTGAATACCCATCCTGTTCCAATGATGATTTTATCTACTGGGTTGGGCACCAGGTGCTACACCTTGCTTCTCTCAAAGAGATTCAATTCTTTTGCATGGCCACAATCCAGTCTGCATCCAATAGGGCTTCTTTGATATTTTTGGGTTCAATCACTAAGAGATAGGCTGAGAAGGAATACATATTTCTTAACTGATATCTTATCTGCATCCCCGAGTCCACAGGAAAAATGATGTTTTCAAGAGGGTGAGAGCTCTTGTATTTCTAATTTCTGATAGGAACATGAACTGATAGTCCAGGTTCATTCAACTAATAGGATGTAGTGTCTTTATGACTGATTTTCCCTAAGACCAATGTCTTTGTTGTACCTGTAGGATCTGTTCAACTGTAGTGGTGAAATTTTGAGTTGATCAACTTTGCTTTTCATTTTCTGAATCATGCACCAGTCCAATACCTTTACCATCACATCCCGCCCTTTCTTTGTCCATATAGTTATCTTCATCAAATATCATATGTATGCTTTTCTCCACATAATTGGTTCTTTTGTTGAAGACCTTGTAGGCCTTGCTGTGAGAGGACTAGCCTAGAAATACTCCTTCATTACTTTTAGGATTAAATTTTCCCAGAGCATCCTTTCTATTATTATGCACAAATCATTTACACCCAAAAGGATTAAGATATGTGAAATTTAGTTTCCTATCTGTGAATAACTCATATGGGCTTTTATCAAGCAGTGATATGATCATGCACCTATTGATGATATAGCAGGTTGTGTTCATAGCTTCAGCCCAAAAGATTTTGGGTAACCCACTATCTATGAGCATGATTCTAGGTATATCTTTCAGTGATCTGTTCTTTCTTTCCATTACACTATTTTGCTGAGGAGTTTTTGGTGCAGAAAAATTGTGATCTATGCCATTTTTAGCACAGTATGTCAAGAAGTTTGCATTTTCAAATTCAGTACCATGATTTGGTCTTATCCCTATCACCTCACCGTTTAACTTCTTTTGAACCAATTTTGCAAAGACCTGGAATACCTCAAAAGTTTTATCCTTGGAGCTTAGAAAGAGTGTCCATGTAAATCTGGAGTAATCATCAATAATGACAAAGACATATCTTTTTCCACATCTTTTAAGCACCTTCATAGGTCCACACAGATTCATATGGAGCAATTCAAGAGATTTAGAGATGCTTACCACCTTTTTAGGCTTGAAGGATGATCTCACCTGCTTCCCCCTTGCACATGCATCATATATATCAAGTTTTCTTCCAATATTTTCTTGGGCATACCCAATACTAGATCCTTTGAGACTAGCTTGTTGATCTGTGAGAAGCTTGCATGGCCAAGTCTCTTATTCCATAATAGTGAGCTCCCAGTCAGAGCATTGAGGCAGGCCAATTCTATTTCTTGAGGATCCATGATGTCAGTTTTGTATACATTTTTTGTGTCTTCTGCCTTTGAGCACCAGATTTCCATTCCTTGAGTTGGTGATTACATAGTCCGCTGAGGTAAATTGTACATTGTTTCCCTTATCACATATCTGGAAAATGCTCAGTAGATTATGTTTTAGTCCAGTCACATAGTAAACATTCAATATTGCTTGCGAGGCAGATTTTTCCACCTTACCTAATCCAATAATTTATCTAGTTTTTTCATTACCTAGGCTACCTTCCACCTTGGATGTCTATGAGTGAGAGAAAGTTGTCTTTATTTCTGTCATATGCTTGGAGCATGCACTGTCAAGATACCATGTCTTGCTCCTTTCTCTCAATTTGATCTGCATGAATTAAGTCAAAGATTAGCCTTGGACACCCAGATCCCATTGAGACCTTTTTTGTGAGTAAAATGATGAATTAAATCTCTTTTCGCCCAATAAGGAAGATGCCAATTTTTGTTAGGAGATTTCCTTAGTTTTTGAGGTATGAATATTTTGATGAAGTTAAAATTCTTTTGTTGTGCTCTGATTTATGCTGGGTATTATTTTTTAAGATGTTATTCTTTTCCACAAGAGGTGCACAGTGTCAATCTAGAAGGTTTGATCTGTGAAGTCTTTTGATTTTTAGATTTGAATCCTAGCCCATGTTTAGAGGTGGATTGACTATTTTGAATGTGAGATAACAATATTGAGGAATTATCCCACTTTTGATTGTGTGCCAACTCAGCTTTAGTGTTGTTTATCTCTTTTAGCGGTCCATTATTTTTCTCAAACAATTCATGTAGGCTGATATTCAATTTCTTGATGTCATCTTCCAGGTTTTGTTGAATAACAGTGGCTTCATTTTTTTCTTTATGAGAGAATTCTTTCAGGGAGTTTTTTAAAGAGATATTTTCTTCTTCAAGTGCTTAATTCATAATCCAATATCAGAGAGGCATACTAATACATTAGCTATTTTTTATCAAAACAAGCAGAGTAGTAAGCATCTATGAGAACAGACGAGAGAGACTCAAGTTTCTATTTATAAAAGTTTTTTACATCAGGTTTAAGCTTTGAGTAACATACCTCAATATCTCCTTGATCATTGTTATTTTGTTCGTCTAATCCAACCATGAGAGCAAGGATGGTCTCATCTGAATTGTTTTTTGTCACTCTCATTTTCAGTGTCACTTATCGCTAGCAAGGCTAAGGCATCCTCATGGCTTGATCCAATTATAGCCAGAAGAGATTAGTTTTGAGGATCATTCTTCTCATTAAATCCATCAGTATTATCTCCCATGGCTGCCAGAGCCTTTTGCACAGCCATATCAGCCTCTTTAAAAGTCATCTTCTTATGTGAGGAGACTAGATCTCTCCTTTGATCCCTTGGTCTTTCAGCAAAATTCTTTTTGTGTTCCACAGTCCATAGTGGGTAGGATTTGATGAAGTGATAAAGATTTCTACACTTGTGACAGAGTTATTGAGTGTCTTTTTCAGGATTCCTAGGAAGTCTTCTTTAGAAGTTTTGACCTCTCTTGAACATTCGCTGGAATTTCCTAGTGACTAGAGCCAAGTTCTCTTCTTCATAATCAGTAGTTTTATCTGCTTTAAGAGACAGGGTCCTCTCCTTCTTTTTGATGCCAATTATTTCCTTGTCTTGATTTTTCTTGAGTTCATAGGTAGTCAATTTGCTAATGACTTCATCCATTGCTAGAGTATCAAGATCTCTAGCCTCAGTAATTGCTTATACTTTGCTCTCCCATAACTCAGACAGCACACTAAGAAGTTTTCTCACAGCCTTTCCTGTGGGAATGCCTTCTCCAAGGAAAAGATTTTATTGAGGATTGCAGTGAATCTTGTGTGCATGTCTTGGATAGTTTCTCCTTCTTTCATTCTAAAAAGTTTATATTGCCTGTTTAAGTTATCAATCTTGGCTTTCTTGACTGTAGTAGCTCCTTCATGGGCTGTTTGAAGAGTGTCCCATATTTGTTTAGCATATTAACATGAGGAGATCATGTTGTATTCATCAGGCCCTATTCCACATATGAGAATCTTTTTGGCCTTGGCACTGTTTTAGATTGACACCTTATCAGCAACATCCCATTATCTTATCTTCTTTGGAACTTGATCTTTTCCATCTGCAGAGATCTTGGTGGGAATAATAGATCCATCCAAGGTGACATTCCATAGGTAAGGACTTTCTCCAATTATGTAATCCATCATTCTATTTTTTCACCTGCCATAATATTTCCCATTAAACAAAGGTGGTCTTGTTTGTGAGGAACCTTTCTGAGCAGTTGGAGGAGCAACCATGGGGTCCTTTTCATGGTGTTACCTTTAAGTGAAAAGACCCGCTCTAATACCAATTGAAAAAAACTAGTACCAACTGCTAACAAAAGAATCAGGTTCATGTGTTTACAAGTAAGAATAATCACAAAGACCACATAACTTTATGTGGAAACCTCCTTGCTCAAGAGAGTAAAATCACAACCTACTAGATGCAGGATTTAGCACTCAAATCCACTAACTTCAATAGAGCAAGTTTTTATGATTACAACTCAATAATCAAAGGAACTAACTCTAGCACCTAGACTCAACAGTTATTTATAACTGTTCTTTAGTAACAACTCTCTCAAGAAGCCAAACTTACTTCTTGTTACAAGCCTCATTAATTCTCACACTATAGAATAACTATAACTTTACAAACTAGACTATTACAAACTCACGAAGTTCAGATGTTGTATGAAGAATAATCAACTCTGAGTTATTCTTGAACTTTGAATTTCTTGTTGTGTTGAGGCTCTCCTACTGCTTGAGAATAAGGCCTTCTATGTGTATTCAATAGGTGAGCTTTCACGATCTAGGTCTCTTCCATATATTGTACACACATTTTTGGGTGTTGTTGTCCAAACAATGCAAGAAAAATCTAGCCTTATAAGGAACTGCTTTCCTATCCTTCAAAATAGTAGAATCCTCATGAGATTCTTATTCCCATAATTAGCATGTGAAGTCCTTGTGAAATTCGTATTTCCATAAATAGCTTCTCTTTGAATCATACGAGACATACACGTGGATGATCATAAGGGCTCATAAGAACCTACATACTTTGTCTATCATCAAAATTAACAAGTAACAAGTAAGTTAAGAGAATATAACATTAACCCTCAAGGTTCTTCATAGAGATTGTCCCATTAGGCATGTTAAAATTTTTAGATAATAAAATTAACGTCAAAAAAAATAACTAAGATAGTATCACAATAATCGTAGTATTTGATTTTAATATATGAGTGTTACAATTCTCTATGAATTCTCTGGTTTTTCTTTTTGAATATAAATTCAAGGGCTTTTGAGCTTGATCTTGAATTTGGTGGACTTGATCTTGACTTGTACTTGAATTCAAGGGCCTTTGAGCTTGATATTGAATCTTCCTCTTGATCTCTAGAATTTGTAGAGAAATACTTGAGTGTTTGAATGGTTGTAGCTTATAGAGAAATCTACTGCATTTGATTCACAATATCTCTGACTTCTTGTTCGAATTCTGGTGTCTTTTCTGAATTATGAAAGACCCCTATTTATAGTTGTAGAATGAAGGAATTGTGATGAGGACAGACTTTTTTTGGTCAATCAGATTTAAGTGAAATGAAGATATTAGATTGGTCAAAAATATGTCACTTATACACGTAGTGTATTTTTATTGGCTTTTGATTTGACTAGGCATGTTGTGTCATTTTGATATGTGGCATGATCCTATTGGCTCATTCATTTGACTTGGCATTCCATGTCATTTGACACGTGCCAAATCATCCTCTACGATAATGTCATCTTGGGCTTAACAATGTGAGCTCATTATTTGTAGCCCAATTTGATGAACTAGCTTCCTGAATTGAACTTTAATTAAATTCATATTTATTGGACTTAACTAACTAATTTAATTATATTAATTCATAATATTTATTTGATCTAATATATTTTGAATTTAATTTAGTTTAGATTATTTTATAAATTTAAATCCAATAAAATTTAAATAATTACAACAATAATTAAGAGAAAAGGAGTTGATTAAATAGAATTTTTTTTTTATGAATAACATGGTCTTTAGTACTTTTGAATGAATGACTGTTTCTCCCAAGTGCACACGCAAGTGTACGTGCTCGTTCAAGTAATAAAGTGGCTCTTGCGAGCCGAATATTGATCCCACATGGACTTGGTGTTTAGCAAACAATCCAACTTAATTAATAGTACTATTGAAGTTAAACAAGTGTGATTCATAAGTAAGAGGTTGATCTTTGTTTTTATAGACTAAAAAGGGCAGCCCGGTGCACTAAAGCTCCCGCTATGCGCGGGGTCCGGGGAAGGGCCGGACCACAAGGGTCTATTGTACGCAGCCTCACCTTACATTTCTGCAAAGGGCTGTTTCCACGGCTTGAACCCGTGACCTCCTGGTCACATGGCAGCAACTTTACCAGTTACTCCAAGGCTCCCCTTCTTTGTTTTTATAGACTAACTACTAGAAATAACAACGATATGAAATTCGGATTGTAAACAATATATGGAGAGATCCAGGGTTGAGGCATTCACTTCAAATTCATGCATAATTATAGTTTCTAGCTGATGTTGGTGTTTATCATGATTGTTGATCTACGGGATTGATATTACAACTCGGAAATGGTCATCCTCTAAGCCATCTATCCAAATTAATCTCACAACTACATCATTGAGCGGGGATATGAGTCTTTAATTCGAATGCATTAAACTATCTTCCCGTTTCATTAACCAAGTGGGGCATTTAGGTATATCGCTATCATAACCGCAAATCATCCTTTACAATTGCTAACTAACAAGAAAAGACATGATCCACACTCTTTACGCTCTTCATTACGTCCCTCAACTCATATGGTCAATTCGTTTTGAGACTTAGATTCATCCTAAAGTTTATGACGCTGTAGAATAGTTAAAACAAGAACGTAAGAACAATTACATGACATGATAAACACATAAACCAACTATAAAACCATACTTAAGCAATCATGTTGTGGCCTCAACCCTAGAAAGAGGTTGTTTATCCACTCATAATCTAATTCACAATTACAAAATTGATGTAGTACATACAAGAATTAAGTAAAATAAAAGAAGAGAATAAGAACTCTAAGGCAGCCTCTCCTTGTGTTTTCCAATCCAAAATCGTCTAAGTGTGTATTCAATTGAAGCTAAGTGTCCTACTTATAGTGTAGGACAACTTGTAACCGACGATACCCAACTCTGTGGCACCTCAATATCGTGGAGACCAAGCTCCGTGCCACAGCCTTATCACGGTGACCAAGGTCCGTAGAACCCTCTTATCACGGTGATACAAGCCTGTGGCACCCTCTTATCTCGGAGGCACATTGCGTGACACACCCTTATCTAGGAGGCTCACTGGAAATTGCAATCCATCTCCCTTCGTGTTCCTTGGTTAGTAGTTGCCTTTAAACACCTATTTAAGCTTATCTTAGGCTTCATTTAGCTTCTATAGATCCTTCAATGATCTCCTACATTAATTCATAACACACATTAATCCATATAACATAATAGAGCTCATCAAAGAATACTAGAATATGCATCGCTCAAGCTAGCAACACTAGTTTTCTCGTCTAAACTCTATTTGGTCATTTTGACTATTGACTTGTTCCAAATGCACTTTAAATACTATAAACATGTACTTTACAACCAAATACACACATACAACCTATATGCCTCAATATCACATCAAGTTATCCTCAAAACTAAGATAACGCGCATAGATAGTGACACTTAGGTGTATAAATACGCCTAAGATCAATGACCTCTTTTTAATATTTTTTGAGGTTTAAAAATAAAAAAGAACATGTTACTTGTAAGATGAGGCAAATAGCACAGAAAATACATTGGTATAATCAATTTTATTTTATTCACGAGTCCATCAATTATTGATATGAATAATTATTGGATTTTAAAATGTGTAAATGGAAAATAAAGTATTTTCTCGAAAAAAACACCAAGAGAAAGGATGTAATTTGAATAGCACCTTTTAACATTAGATGGATTGTGACTTTTTTGATAATTTGTGACTTTTCAGATGGGTTGTGACTTTTCTGATGAGTTGTGACTTTTTCGATGAGTTGTGACTCTTTCAGTGGGTTGCGATTTTTTCAATGGATTGTGACTTTTCTGATTAGGCACAATAGAGCCTGTTCATGCTACCCTTTGATGGCTATAAATAGAGGAATTATCTCTTATTTTTCTGCATTAAATTTTTTCTGAACTTCTTCTGCATATTTTCTTACAAGCAAAAATATTAGAGTCTTTGTGTGATTTGTTACTGAATTTGAGTTCGATAAAGTTGTGTGTGTTTAAGGTACTGCTACTACCACAACAAGTATATTCATTTTATCCTGAAAGAAAGTAATCTATAACCTAGAATATAATGAAAAAATTAAATTTCTTAAGAACACACCGTGAATTCTGTGATCTCGAATATTTTATATATAAATTTCTTACTTTCTGTTTTCAGTTTATTTTTAAAATATGATTTATTATTTTTTGAACACATCCTACTAACAAGTTTAAGAAATTTAATTTTTAATTTTTGTGTTTATATATATTCTGATTTTGGAGACTAAATTTTTTTAAATTTTCTATTTCGATTTAATATCGGTTAGAAGATTTTAAAAACTTCAATGGACATTAAATCTGTTACTATAAAAAATAATTTAGTTCAAAGAAATAAATTTTTAACCAGTTGTTAATTTTCATTGTTGTCCTACAATAGATATGATAGAAATAGATACCCCAATGGTTGACTCTATGACAAATGTAGCCTTCTTCAATTGTTCTGCTCCAGTATCAGTTTCGATAAAAAAGCCCAAATTTTTTTCTGAAATTGATTTCAAATGCTGGCAGAAGAAGATGTTCTTCTACTTGATTACTTTGAGGTTGCAGATGTTTATTAAAGATCAGTTATATTAAAATCAACTCCAGATAATGAACGATTCATAGTGACTGAGGCTTGAAAGCATTCAGATTTTGTGTATAAAAATTATGTCTTGATTGGGATAGAGAATGACTTGTACAACATGTACAGTAATGTGCAGACGTCGAAAGAATTGTGGGGTGATTTATAAATAAAGTACAAAATAGAAGATGCCAGGTTGAAGAAGTTTATAGTCATTAAATTTATGAATTTCAAAATGGTAGATAATTTTTTTTATTGTTACTCAAGTTTAGGAACTACAAGCTATTATCCACGATCTCCTTGCTGAAGGTATAAACTATAATAATATTTTTGTTAAAAGGCCGCCCTTTGCCTTGAAAGAATTCACACGCGGCCACCAGTATCAAGTGTGTTATTATTACTTACATAATTTTTATGTAGGTCTGGTTGTTAATGACGTGTTTCAAGTGACAATGCTAATTGAGAAGTTGTCTCCTTTATGAAAGGACTTTAAAAATTACTTGAAAAATAAATACAAGAAATGCCATTCGAAGATCTCATTGTTCAGTTGAGGATCGAGGATGATAACAAGGCTGTCGAAAAGAAGGTTAGAGGAAACTCAATAATAATAGGAGCAAACATTGTTGAGACTGCTCCAACTAATCCCAAAAGAAATACTTTTAGATCAAATAATTACCCCAACAAGAAAAAATTCAAAGGAGATTGCCACAACTATGGATAAGTTGGACACAAGACTGTGAAGTAGCATGCTCCAAATAAGAAAAAGAAAAAGAATCAAGCAAACATGGTTAAAACAAATATGAATATTGATGATTTATGTGTTATTTTCTCTGAATGCAACTTAGCAAAAACTCTCAAGGAGTGATGAATTGATTCTGGAGCCACACGGGTGGATATTTTTGTTGTTAGAGAAGCATTTGCTTCATATGCTCCCACTGAACCCAACGAAACTATTTACATGGAAAATTCTACGACGGAAAAGATTGAAGGTTATAGAAAAGTATTTATGAAAATGGCCTCTGGTAAGATGGTGATTCTGAACTACGTTTATCATGAACATGAAATTAAGAAGAGATTAGATTCTATCGCACTTATCGTTAAAAAATAGATTAAGTATTTTTTATTTTAGGCAAAGTTATAATAAGTAAGAATGAACTGTGTGTAAAAAAAATTTATCTCACTAAGGGCCTTTTTAAATTGAATGTAATGATTGTTGATAATAATAAAATTTCATCTTCATCTTACTTACTTGAGTCAAATAATTTATGGAATTCACTTTTAAGATATGTCAACTATAAAATCTTGCGTAAAATAATTAATTTAAAATTATTGCCTAAGTTTGAACGCAATCAATCAGAACATCAAATATGTATTTAATTTAAGTATGTTAAACATCCTTATAAGTCTGTTCAAAGGCATTCAAGTACCTTAGACTTAATCCACACAAATATCTATGACATGAAGTCAATATCATCTCGCGGTGAAAAAATATTTTATAACTTTTATTAACGACGGTAAACGATACTGCTATGTGTATTTACTTAATAGTAAAAATGAGACATTTGAAGTATTCAAGCAATACAAAAGTGAAGTTAAAATAAAACTTAATAAAAAGATTAAAATGATAAGGAGTGACAGGGGCGGCAAATATGAATCTTCTTTTGAAGAAATATGTTTGAAATATGACATTATTAATCATACAACTGGCACTTACTCTCCACAATTAAATAAAATTGCGAAAAGAGAAAATAAAACACTAAAAGAGATGATGAATGCCTTGATGATAAGTTCTGATTTATCTCAAAACTTGTGAGAGGAAGCTATCCTTACGGCTAGTCGAATACTCAATCGAGTGTCCCATAGAAAAATATAATTTATTTCATATGAAAAATAAAAAAGAAGAAAGCCTAATCTTGAATACTTGAAAGTGTGGTAGTGTTTAACTAAAGTACAAGTTACTAAATTCAAAAGCGTAAAGATAGGATCAAAAATTATAGATTGTGTTTTCATAAGATATACTACGAATAGTAAAGCATATCAATTTCTGATTCATAAATCAAAAAATTCTGATACTCCTATTAATACAGTTATTGAATCAGATAATGCATAATTCTTCAAGAAAATATATTTGTGTAAAAGAGAATGCGAGTCGTATAAAAAGGATCTAAACGGCCTCGAAAAGAAAAAAAATATTCTTGATGAGAAAAATCTAAGACGTAGCAAATGTCAGAGAGTTTCTACTTTCTTTGGACCAGATTTTCTAATGCTTTTGTTGAAAAATAAGCCTCAAATATTTAAAGAAGTTATGATTTTTTGGAAGCTCAATATTGAAAAGAGGAATTCAATAATGAGATTAGATCCATAATGAATAACCATACTTGAGAATTGATTGATCTTCCTCCAGGAAATAAACTTTTAGATTTCAAATGAATTTTCAAAAAAAAAATGAAAGATGATCGCGCTATTGACAAATATAATAGCAAGAGTTATAGTTAAAGGGCTCAGACAACGAGAAGGCCTTGATTACTTTGATACATACTCGCCGATAAAAAGGATTACCTCTATTCGAATGTTAATAGCGTTGGCTGCCATGTATGGTCTTGAAATCCATCAAATGGATGTGAAAATAATCTTCTTAAATGGAGATTGAAGGAAGAAATCTAGATGGAACAACCTGAAGGGTTCGTGATTCCTGAAAATAAATAAAAGGTGTATCGATTTGCTAAGTCTTTGTACGGACTAAAACAAGCACTCAAATAATGACATGTGAAATTTGACCATATAATATTATCAAAAGATTTTAAAATTAATAAGTGAAAAAAATGCATTGACATTAAGAATACTCCAAATCAAGTCATTATTGTTTATTTATATGTGGATGATATATTAATAATGAGTAACAACATTGCTAATGTAAATGATACTAAGCGTATGCTTGCTCATAAATTTGATAGGAAAGACTTAAGAGTTGCTGATTTGATATTGAGAATTAAGATCCACAAGACTCCTCAAGGTCTAGCATTGTCTCAATCTCATTATATTCAAATGGTACTTGAGAAATTTAAGTATTTGAACTTCAAAATTGTAAAAAACATCAATTAATATGAACCTTGCTCTTACGAAGAATAAAAGTGAAAGTAAATCTCGATTGGAGTATGCTAGAGTGTTGGAAAGTTTTATGTATATCATGAATTATACACGATCAGATATAATTTGTGTTATAAATAAACTGAATCGATACACAAGTAATTTCGATCATAATCATTGGATGTCTATGAAATAAGTTTTGAGGTATTTGAAACATACTCAAAATTTTGTGTTACATTACAATAAGTATCTCGTAGTTATTGAAGGATATAGTGATGCAAATTGAATCATCGAATCAACTGAAACTAAATTCATAAGTGAATATGTTTTAACCATTGTTGGAGAAGCAGTACCTTAGAAATCATCCAAACAGACGTATATCACCCGCTCTATAATGAAGTCTGAATTCATAGCATTAGACAAAGCTAACGAAGAAGCTGAATGACTCCAAAATTTCATAGAAGACATTTTTATTCTGGCCCAAACCGCTAGCTCCTATATGCATACATTGCAATAGCCAAGCGACAATAAGAAGGACTGGGAGCGTTATGTATAACGAAAAGTCTCATCATATACGACGAATACATAATACCGGTAGACAACTCTCTCTAGTGAAATTATCATAATTGACTATGTAAAGTCAAGAGACAATGTATCAGATCCACTTACAAAAGGCCTAATTAGAGAGGTGATTGAAGATCATCGAAGAGAATGAGACTATGACCGAGGACAAGTCATCATAGAGGAAACTCTACCTAGAAGACGGAGATTCCAAGATCTAGGTTCAAGGAGATCAAACAAAGTCATTAATGACGGTTCAACATTGTCAAAAATAACTTTGGTCCATTCTAATTATTAGACAATGTTCAATATCAAGGGTAAAGCGTCAAGACTTTTAATGATTTCTAAGTTTGGTACGAGATATATCAAATAATGTATCTATAGAATAACACATTTAGAAATCACCTATCTAAGCGTGAAGTGTAAGTCACTTCAAGAAGAATTTTGTAGAGCCAATTCTCTACGTACATATGAATCAGGTAGTGTTCATAGTTTAAACGAACAAAACAGTGAAAATCAAAGACGATTAAAAGGTTAATTGTGTGGCTTATGTTGTCTAGGTATACACCAAAGCTCGATGATTTAAGGATATCAAATTTATCGATTGATCGAGTATATCCGATATATGTTCACTATGAAAAGTTCAACCTACTTATCCAGATGCAATTAATCTTTACTTAGGAATCACACAATATTTTATGCATGTTTTTCATCATATAGTCATTCCATGTCGGGGATTGTTGGATTTTAAAAGGTGTGAATTAAAAATAAAGTATTTTTTCGAAAAGATACCAAGAGAAAGGATGCAATTTGAATAGCACCTTTTCATATTAAATGGATTGCAAATTATTTGATGAGTGACTTTTCAGATGAGTAGTGACTTTTTTGATGAGTTGTAACTCTTCCGATGGGTTGTGATTTTTCTGATAAGTTGTGACTTTTTCAATGAGTTGTGACTTTTCTAATAAGGCATAATAACACTTGTTCATACTACCCTTTGATGGCTATAAATAGAGGGGTTAACTATCATTTTCCTGCATCAATTTTTTTCTGAACTTCTTCTGCATATTTTCTTACAAGCAATAATATAGTCTTTGTATGATTTATTACTGACTTTGAATTCGACGAAGTTGTGGGCATTTGAGGTACCACTACTCCTACAACAGGTATATCCTTTTTATTTTGGGAGGAAGTAATCCATAACCTTGAATACAATAAGGGGATTAAATTCCTTAAGGACACACAATGAATTCAGCGATCTCGAATATTTTATATATAAAGTTTTTACTTTATGTATTCCAATTTATTTTAAAAATCTGATTTGCTAGTTTTTGAACACAGCATACTAACAATAATCACATGGAAATGAGAATATTTTCTTCATCAAAATGTGAGACAACTTATATTTTTGGATGAGTGTAGTCTAGGTGGTGATGACAAAGAAAAAAAAGATCTTGCACTGTATAAATAAATTATTGTGTAACGCCAGTGACCTAAGCTGGAGTAGCTCAGTTGGTTAGGGCGTGTTGCTGTTAACCACATGGTCGAAGCCTGAATGTTCAACCTCTTCCTCTAGCGTTTCCTATTTTCAATAATTTTTGTTGCTTCCTTCAACTTTTCACTCTAATAATAAACAACAAACTTTTTGTCTATTGAATATTTATATTTTTCAGAAATAAAGCAATCACCAAGCCAACAATATATCTTCAGTTTCAACAAGAAGTATAACCAAATCCAAGTTGATGAATGCAAATAAATCATCTGCTAAATGACATATTTTGTACAAATCTTTTCTCACATCTATAAGAATGGTATTTCAAGATTCTAGTCTTGTAGAGAATGACGTTTTGGCCTTAACTTACTTCTTTTGTCCGAAATTGGAAATTTTCCTTTACTTTTCACAGATAAAGAAGGAAAATGTGGTCTCATTTTATACAATAACACCTGAATGCTAATAGAGTTAACAGTTGACAATATGCAAGTTGGCACCACCAAGTCAAATACAAGTGAAAGAACAAAATAAAGGCATCAAAAAATGCTCTGTAATGCTCGAGTCGATGCATCACGCGATAGGCTTGCCGAGATACAACTAGTTATTTATTCCTTGAAGCAAAACAGATCAAGATTCCAGCCCTTCACATTTTATTGAAAGATGGCGTTGGAGAACTTGGAGGCTTGAAGTCCTCATACCTGTTCAATGCAAGGAAAGACAGTCACTTCAGTTTGATAGCACAGCTTAAAGAAGTAAAAGAAGTGACAAACATGGCATGGATTATGTCATTCCTTCACTCTTCAGGAGGACTGAAGATATCTAAAACATAAAACCTTTTAGCCTTTAAGGCTAGTATCAACTACTACACTGGCTACTATCACTAAAGGGGCTCTTGCATCGTAAAAGGTTAATGAGGGGTTTGTTTTAAAGCATTTACATGCTTTTCATTCCCTTATTTATCTGCAATTGGAAGCTGAGTCTTGTCTTTCTGCGACAGGGTTGGTGCATTTGGTGATGGTTATGGGGGGTTTGAGGTTGGCAAATCTGATCATGGTGTAGGCTTAAGATAAGTCGAAAATTGGTCAAACCAAACATCAAGACAAGAAATGAGACGGGGACTATTATAACTCAACATCGAGTATTTTACTTTACTCATTTTTATCTTCTTTTTTATTCTTTCCAGGACAAAGATGTGATCAAGAAACTGGACCCAAAGTCTGAATATATGGTCAAGTTATTGAAAAGATTCTTCCACTTATTCTCGAATAGGAAAAAATGAAGGAGATATAGCTGTTATCCCGTTCCTATCAAAATTGATGCAGCGCAATCTGTCAAGTAAAAAGCTATCTCTACTTACGCAGGGTAGGGAGAATGACAGAAAGCTAATTTTTTTGACGAATCCTCCTTGGCAGAATTGGTAGCACTATCGATTGCCACATCGTTGCCTCCAGTAACGGGTGATGTTACTTCCACTGTTGTTGAGGCTTTCGGACCACTTGGTGTTGGAGTTGGGGATGTTGGTGGCTTTAAATCTTCATAACTGGCAACACAAATCAGTCAGTAGATGATTAAATGGTCCAAAGACTATTCCACTTGAAATAAATTGACAATCTATAGAAGCTGAGGAAGATGCACATTAAAGAAGTCAATCCGCCAAAATAAATGCGGCCATTTTGTGTAAAAGATAATTGAAGAAATTGCTTTTGACATCAAATTTGTTCGACATGTCGAAAGAAGAGCCATCTCTACTTACACAGAGTACGGAGAAAGACAAGAAGCGACAGTACGGGAAGGATCCTTCTCTGTGGAAATGGTAGTGATGCTAGCTGAGATGTCATTGCCTCCAGCAAGTTGTGGTGCGGTTTCTGCTGACATTGAGGCTTTCGGACCACTCGGTGTCGGACTTGGAGATGTAGGTGGCTTTAAATCTTCATAACTGCCAAGATTGAATTAGTCAGCAAATAAGATACACTATACTTGCGTGTAAGTAGTTGGACTAACTCAGGAATGACTTAACGCAGTGTATGGAGACAAAGGCGTTGTAGTCAGCAATTCTGCTTTGTCAACAGTATGATCAACAACAGAAGAGGCTGCCTTAGTGGGTTTGATATCTTCTGCTCCACTTGCACCTTCTTGGCGACCACCGGGAGGATTTGGACTAGGAGATGTAGGCGGTTTAAGATCTGCATAACTGTGATAATAATAGTAATGATATGCAAGATTTCAGTGAAATCTGTAGGTAAAGCTTCAACTATGATACTTTAAGTGAATAGCAGGACTTCGTATTTTCTTATTTTGCTTAGATGTATTCCTTAATAACATCATTCGATCAGGGACCATGAGACAAGCACACACTGAAAATACAGAGCATATTCTTTGCATTAACAGAGATTAACACATCCATTCACACTTAAGGTGTTTTCTGAATGCATATCAAATTCTGTCACCATGAATCGGAAATTCCAGAATACAGTGGATCATGATGATTCTACTTGAATGATGCTGGGATGTCTAATCTTCACATTTTGTATGCAGTCAACAACAGTGAAAATTAAAGTGGAGAGGACGCAGATGAGGTTACAATGGTTAAGGTGAGGAAGAAGTTGTTTTCTTTTTGTTTGTCTGTTGAGTTTTGCTATCAGTGCCAGGGATTGAGCTTTCTGAAGAACTAATTTCGGAAGAAGGTGGTGAACTATTTGCTGCCACTGTTGACCCTGCTTTGCCTTCTTTGGCCGAACCTGTGCCTATGCTAGGGGTTGGAGTAGAAGATGTTGGTGGCTTTAAATCTTCATAGCTTCCAGAAAAGTAAAAAGAAACATCTAAGGGTGTGTTTGGTAGGAAGGAAAATGTTTCTCTGGAAAAAAAATTCTTGGAAAATAAGTGGGGTTCTTACTTATTTTCTAATGTTTGGTAAGTAAGCAAAAAAATATTATCCCAAGAGCATTTATATGTAATCTAGCAAAACAACGTTGGGGTAGGATGGGTTGGGAGGTGGGGACTCGGGGTGGCGGGGAGTGGAATTTTCAAGGAGTGGGAGATTTGGGTGGGTGGGGAGGAGACAATGAAATTGATATGTTACTTATAGGACTTGTTTTCCCTACTTCGATTAGGGAAGTCCTTTTCCTCATTTTTAAGTAATTTGTTTTCCTAGAGAAAATATTTACCAAAACATAATGACAAATCAAACATGAGAAAATTGAAAAATATTTTCCTCCATACCAAACACACCCCAAGTTAATTTGAAGAAGAAACATGCACCTAACAGAAAATAAATAATCAAGCTTACGCAGTATATGGAGAGAGTGGTGCTGCTGCTTTCAACATTGTTTCAGCAGGTTTTTTCTCGAGCGAGGTATCAGGGATCTCAGACGTAATACTGCTTGAAGTTGCAGGCTTTTGTAAATCACCAGTTTCCTAGAAAGGATTGGGTTAATAAGACTTAAACTGAAGTGATTCAAAGGTCCTCTGCATGAATTTAATAGGAGTATTAGAGTATATTTGTCCTTCCCTTATATAGACAACATTGAAAGGTTCTTTTGTGAAATCTGAATTTACTTTCAAGGATCAAATACCTATTGCTGAGTGCTAATCTTCTTCATCAATTAAAACAGAAAATGGATGCACGTGAAATTATTTTCATCAATGCACAGTTTTTTTAAAACAGATGATTCCTCCAAAATAAGAAAAGTGAAGAAACACTTTTTTTTTTTTTTTCATAGCCCGGTGCACTAAAGCTCCCGCTATGCGCAGGGTCCGGGGAAGGGCCCGACCACAAGGGTCTATTGTACGCAGCCTTACCTTGCATTTCTGCCAGAGGCTGTTTCCAAGACTTGAACCCGTGACCTCCTGGTCACATGGCAGCAACTTTACCAGTTACTCCAAGGCTCCCCTTCAAAAGTGAAGAAACACTATTTGATAAAAATAATTGAACGCCTCAATTATCCTAATTCTGTATAAAAGCCATTTTGGACAATATCATCTCTGTTTTCCATGAAGAACTAAGTGAAATTACCTTGGTTGGGGAAACCTCAACACGTTGGGGGGGAATTTTCGCAAGAAGGTCCTCCATGGGGGTCAACGGTGCAGTTGTTTCTGCAATTATTTCAACCACTTTACAATATGAAAGGCTACGGTTTTTGGCCATAACTGCCATTAGTTCTGCCACCTGATCAATCAGAGTTGTCTTAGCTGCTGACTGTAAATTGCTAGCTCTTTATGCAGAAAGAATTTGTGATACTTAGCAAACACTTCAACCACTTTTCTTAATGTAACAGATCTCGTGTGACTTTATAAAATGTCCAAGTAAAGTAAATGATGCTAATAAGAAGAGCTACCCCTGACAGCCCAGATAAAATGCTATCGGATCACATCAGTGGTAGCAAAATGCATAGGGATTTTCAACTCATAATCATTCATCGCCCATTTAGCCATTCTTGGTCCCGTATGAAACATGCATTTCGGTGCACCAGTGGAATTATTCATTATGTGCTGTTGGACTATTGCTCTCATGAAATTTGAGTCACAAAGGAATCTTTTGACTTTAAGCAGTGAATGCAAACTTTTAGTTGAGACACAGAACTGAAAAAAAAAAAAAACTTTCACGGAGCAGAATATAAAACAGTAGCTAGTTTGATTTGGAACATGAAAACTACTCTAGGAAAATTTTGTGGCAGTGCTCTGTTTCTCTCTGTTGTTTGTTACTACATATTACTACCGATTGTCTCTTATATTTTATCGTGTATTTTTATCCTGTATCATTATTACGTCCTTTTTAGCCTATTTTTAGACTGTTTTTGTCTTGAGCCGGGAGTCTATCGGAAACAGTCTCTACCTCACCTCTGAGGTATAGGTACGGACTGCGTACACTCTACCCTCCCCAGACCCCACGTTGTGGGAATACACTGGGTATGTTGTTGTTGTTGTTATATCTGAACAGTTAACCACATCACAATCCCATTGAATTACATGCTGGGATGTATTTTCATATCATGTCAAATTTTGTTAGTGCAGATAACATATCAAGTTACCCTAAAGAGGTATATGCTTGAACAAAATTTAATTGCAAAAAGAGCTTTGTAGGAACCTGAAGGTTTGACACGAGACCACCAAATAAGGTATCTTCCTCCGAAAGAGTAATATTGTGAGTTTCTTTGAAAGAATCAGTGGGACGTTCCATTCCTCCAGGTCTCACAATCTGAATTAGCAGAGTGAAATATGAGCACCATATTGCAGTTCACATACAGATCACCTCACTTTTGTATCTTTCCAATGCATAATACAGAGAAGAACTCACAGTATAAGGAAGCCCACTGGCAAGCAATGCCTCTTCTGCTTTCCTTTTCCAAAGGAGGACTCCCCAAAACAAACTTCCATACCAGGTTAAAATAGAGAGTCAGTGAACTAAAAGAAGCATTTTCATATTTAAAGCAAAATACGTCTTCCAGGGACTCTCATGTGTATCAGAAGAATCCAGACTTACTTGAGAATGGCTGCAGGAAAACCGACCTTGTTTGTTCCCAAAGATGTGAGCAAGATAAAGTGGTCAACTTTTGCGATGGTTGCTGCACGGAGTAAGCAATCAACTTTCTATCACTCATTTTATGTGAGTTTGAGTAATTTTTAGTCAATACGAATTGCTTCCGCAGGAACTAACTAAAGAGGACAATATGAGGAGAAAAGATCGAGTATAACAATTTCCTTAGGAGAGTATGCCCAACTTGTTGGCATAGTAATGAGAAAATCTACAACTTAAATCAGAATTCCTTTTACCTGCATCAATAAGGTTCTTAGTGGCCTGGTAATCAATTCGATATGGCCCAGTAACATCAAAGATCTCCTTTTCACTGGCACCAATGCAACATATAACAATTGATGCATCGCCCAGTGCAGGCCTAATCTGGTCACTTTTCTCCAAATCGCATTCCACAATTTCAAGCTTCTCTATAGCTGGGCTAAAGACCAAATGTAACATGTGATGTTCCAAAGAAGCGCATTAACTCTAAACTGCTAATACCATAATCAGACATGAGAGGTCCTTTCTGCATCAATCTTACCTTTTGCTCCTCCATCTGCAGCATTCTCAAGATTTATCTGCTCAACACTCTGTAACAAGGAACAATTTATGAGTAACAAAGGATCTAGAAGCACGTTAACCAGTAAAATCAATATGTTTCCACTAGTCAGAACTTTTACTTTGACAAGAGGTTGAGCTCTTTGAGCACTCCGAACTCCCGCTCGAACTTTAAAGCCTAATTTCAAAAGCTCCCTGAAAACATTCTGGTCTTTCAGCAATATATACTTAATAGCTGGCTTTTTAATGGATTTATATAATCTAAAGTCAATGTCGAAAACAAATACAACCTTACAGTCCGAGAACCAACCCTACCGGTTGCACCGGCAACAAAAACAAGATTTCCATCTTTTGATTTGACATCCTTTGCAGTTCCTTGAGGTTCCAATGAGCTAATTTTTGCTGCACATTCATATATCCATATAATTATAACACTTCCTAGAAGATTGCATATTTATTAAGCACCTCTAGACCCCAAGAGAATAATGGATAAATTTGTTTCCTTCTAGAGATGGTTCCACAGACAAGCCATAGGAGATCATCCTATAAAAGCTCTCCAAATCATTCTTGTAAAGGCTAATAAAAGATCATCCAAAAAAAAGCATAACAATACATCCCAAACATTCATCTATACGAAGTTTTTACATTATTGGAGTTTATAGCAAGGCTATGAAGCCTTAGCTAGATGCACTTGACTTCAGAAGATGCCTAATAGGAAGAACTTAGGACTCCACTATAAGCATTAAGCTGCTTCAGATTCAGGTACCACATTCCCTGATTGAGAGTCCAGAGGTGGAGTTAGAATTTTGAGTTTATGGGTTCTAGATTGTACCCCCAGAGCCCACTTCGGATTACACGGTATGTTGTTGTTGGTTCTGGATTCTAAAAAAAGAAAGTTACTAGGTTCTTGATAAATTATTTATACATACTAAGTGGATTTTTTTAACACAAATACAAGATCTGCACCAAAGCTTAGGTTCTGCCGAACCCGCAGGCGGAAGGCTAGCTCCGTCCCTGATTGAGACCATCCACATTTGCAAATTTACCTCATTGCCAGCAATTTATGGTTGAATTAGTTATGATCAAACATTTAAATGCTTTTTCTTACCACTGTTACCATTAATTAGATCAATGTCGAGCCAAATTTACATAGTTGCAAGGAAAAAAGAAGCTAAAATCTGATTAGAAATTGTATTCAGTTGACTTCTGAACAAAAGTCTAAGCTAAAAATGGCATACATTTGGAAGTAAACTGTCAAAGATTGCAATTTTCCCTTCTAAATTAATATTTCACCTAGGAAAAAAGTTTATCCACATTACCTATTATCTGTATTTCTACCATACGTAGGACGAAACAAGCAACTAAACAAGATAACACAGCTGTAAAGGCTGTTAGACTTGCTAGACAGGTAAGAGACACTTCATAACCATGAGACTAACAGAGAGTAAAAATTACAGGTAAATGTGATTCCCCATTCTCTCTTCAAAATTAAACATGTATAGAGTGAAAAAGAATTTAACTCACAATGTTTTTAAGCATTCAACTACTTCCTCTCCTACATGCTTGAGAACAGGTTAAACCCGCACGGTTTTCCCAAAAGGCCTCACGGAGAATCTTACACCTCATACGTAGATTCTTTTTCTTTTCAACTTCCGATGTGGGAATTAATTCTCACACCCAACAAAACCTTATACAAACCCCATCACTCAAAATGAAATAGATTACTTCACCACACCAAAATAACTCTTTTTTTTAATAATCAAGAAATTCAGAGCCAATAGAGCCAAGGTCTGTAGCTCGACGGATAATGGATCGGCCCCTCTACATTTCTCCACTTAACCAGGCTTTTTTCTGCAACCCCACACCAAAGAAACATTGTACATAAAAACTAGACTTAATTCATCAACATACCCGTTTGACCCTTGGCTTTTTCATGCATTTCTTGAATTCTTGATGATTCTTATTTCTTTCTTAAAAATGACAAGGGATCCAAAAGGATTCATAATTGAAATTACATTACCTGAAGTTTGAGCTCTGAAACGAAGGGACTTGAGGTTCTTGGAATTTGGGAATCTCTTAGTACTAGTCTGAATCAATGTAATAGGCTGTCCACACAAAAATGGCTTCTCTGCTAAACCACTTCGAGGTATATTGAGTGACAGCAAGCAGTGTAGCTCCATTCTTGATTTTGTGGAAATCTGTTGGAGTTGTGTGTTTAAGAAGTTGGCGGGTATAAGCCATGTGGATGTTGTTAAGGTCCCCAGTCAGGACATTCTGACCACATAGTCTATATCATACCAACTCTTTCAAATAAATTATTCAATATTATCTATAAAAAAAAATACTATGGCCTTCTAGATTGAAAAAGGGGATAGGAAAACTTTTAAAACTTGTTCTCACAAAAATTTACTACGCTGAAATTTTATTAGTCCAATTGATTGACTATAAATTTTCATTTTCTTGGTGAAAGTTCAATTCCTCATTTTATAATTCTATCCCTAATTCACTTCTCTTACCCCTAATTTAAAAAAAATAAAAAATAGTAAGTGTTATAAAATAATACAACAAGAAAAATAATATTGTTGAGAGAAGTAGAGAGAAAACTTTTTCTTTTTCTTGGAGATGAATACAATGTATATGAATGCGAACTATTTTTATTTATATGGAAAAATTAATTTGGTCCCAAAGTAATTAATTTGGTGAACAAATTATTCATACTCAAACAAATTTGTTGCAAGTTGATATCACATTCTTTTGGAGATAGTGTGAAGAAAAACTTTGGTGAAGTGTGTTTTTTTCTATCTTCTTTGATGACTCTTCCCTTTAATTTGACTATGCATGTTACATCTCCATTCTTTTAATAGAGTTGTATAATCTTCCTACAATATTGTCGGAATCACGATAAGTATATTATTGGCTTGCTTTATAAATTATTATTATCTTTTGTATGATTTGATTGTCATGTAAAACAACATGGTATGACAGTATCCCTTCATAAAAATAGATACTATTATATTTGTATCAAACTCTTGTGTCGATTGGATAAATGTCATGTATACTAAAAAAAACTTGATAATATTTGTTAGGATAAACTCATTCATATGAGGACTTTCATTTACAATATGCAAGTGATCTTATTTCAGTATCTCCATATAGGAGTACGATTATATCATGCTCATAGTTATGATCAGTTCAATTCTGCAAGTTTCTAATTTCAACTTCTTTAAGCAAATAATTTATTTCTTTTGAAAACTCATCAAGAGTTTCAATAATATTCAAGTCATCAACTTGCAAGATTTCAAATTTTATAAAAACATAAGAGTAAACAAAGTCATTATATTCTATGTTTATAAATACTCATTAAGATTATTCTAGTACATCATCCTTAATTGATGTAATCCATATAACGATAATAAACAAGTTTCTCAAGAACTTGTATATGCTTCAGGCATTTTCAATCCTTCAGGAATTTTCATATGAATTTTGTCAAGTGAAAATATTCAATATTAAATTCATGACATCTTAAGATGTCTGGTTGTTGGTCCAATGAACTTTATACTTACCAAGATGCGTCATTTAACTTGATAAATATTTTGACATTAGCATGCTTAAATAACATAGAATTCATCACAATCGATCTTTATCATATTGCGTGCTATATTGTATCAAAGATATCGTCGACGAGATATCATTTGTATTGATTCGCAATGCGACATAACATATTGAGATATCATCACTTTATTATTTTTTTATACTTATACCACTTATGAATTTTTATGAAAGTATTATGTTGTAGACTCTTCAAGAGCACATTGTCTCTTTATTATGATCATTTGCTTATTTTGTTTTTCAAGGATTATTGCAATTTAAAATTGATTAATCTATCATGCTTCGTGCATATCATAGATTTTGTCCTTTCAAGACGTTAAAAAAGAGCATTTGCAACTGAAATATGAGATTAATTTTAGATTATGATTTGAATTATATTTTAAATGGGGATCATACTGATGATAATTCACAACATATTTTTTAGATGTTTATTATCTCTCCTTTGTTAAAAAAACTGACATATATCCCAATCTACTTTTGAAAAGCAAATCGATAAAGTATCCAAATACTTGTTGACGTGTTGGATGAATAGGATGAAAGGAAAATTCAAAATACAACAACAACATACCCAGTGTATTCTCACACAGTGAAATCTGGGGAGGATAGAGTGTACGTAGTCGTACCACTACCTTAAAAGTGAGGTAGAGAGGTTGTTCCCGAAAGACCCTTGGCTCAAGACAAAATACAATATAGAAAAAAGATGTAATAGAGATACAAAAGACAATAAGCAGTAACACAACAATAGATAATAATAGAGCAATACTACCACAAAATAATACGATAAGCGATCTACCCAAAATCACATATATCAACAAGAATCCAGGAACAAGAAACTACAAGTGTATAACTACAACTACTAATAAGAACAAAACTCCTACCTACTAACAAGGACGCACTTAGACCTCCTATCCTTCTACCGTATACGTGCTCGTCACACCTTCCTATCTAAGGTTATGTCCTCGGTAAGCTGCAATCGCATCATATCCTATCTAGTCACCTCTCTCCAATATTTCTTCGGTCTACCTCTACTCCTTTTTAATTCATCTATAGTCAACCTCTTACACCTCCGTACTGGGGCATTCGTTCATCTTCTCATCACATGTCTGAACCATCTCAACCTCGCTTTCCATGTCTTGTCTTTCACAAAAATCACTCCCGCCTTATCTAGGATAGTCTCATTTCTAATCCTATCTCTCCTAGTAAACCCACACATCCATCGCAGCATCCTCATCTCTACCACTTTCATTCTCTGGATGTGAGAATTCTTGATCGGCCAATACACCGCTCTATAAAACATAGTTGGTTTGACCACCACTTGTAGAACTTGTCCTTAAGTTTCAGAGGCACCTTGTTATTACGCAAGACTCCAGAAGCGAGCCTCCATTTTCTCCATCCTACATTAATACAATGAGTGATATCCTCGTCAATTTCTTCATTTTCCTAAATAATAGACCCAAAATATTTGAAACTATCTCTATTTTGAATAGCCTGAGTATCAACCCTCACCTCCAGAAGTACTTATCATTTCTGCTCTACAACACAAAAAGGGATATTATTATTTTTAAGTTATCATTTCTGCTCTACAACACAAAAGTACTTAGCATATTTTCGGAACTTTTAGAAGTTAAAAAGATTGTGTGTAATCGCACTAGCTAATTTTATAATATGAGTCAATTATAAATATACTTCAATGTATTTTAAAATCATACATTTACCTTTTTATTATGAAAATCTTATGTAAATATAATAATGTTATACTATTTTCTAATAATGAGTCAAAGAAAGTCACAACTTGTCTTAATCGAAATTCAACAAATTGAATTATGGCTTTGCCCTTTCTTAATGCCTCCGAACGGTCCTAATCTGACAAATATATAATCTACATGAGCATTGAGTTCGTAGATACTCATATTATTATACTTTTATTTTGGATCCAAAAAGTCATCCCCGAGCTCTTAAGGTCAAAATTGAAATTTTATTTCAAAATCAATTTGTCCATAACACAAAAATATCAAATGTGAAATTTTATTAAATACTAAGCCTGAATTAGATTCCGAAACATCCAAATATTATTTCTTGACTTTAAACTTATATAAAAACTCTAATTCTTAACACTCAGTCGTGAATTAAATCATAAATTAAATAATAAAATAGTGGAGAAATAATGAGTTAAGGTTAGAAATTAACATCACAGAAAATACAAATTCAATGCCTCAAAAATCACTTAAAATCGAGTCTCCTAGCTTTCAAAATCGCAAAACAAACGGAGAAGAGTTAAATATATATATATATATATATATATATATATATATATATATATATATATATATATACACCTTGTACTATTAGAAATAGTTTAAACATACCCTTTGTTATACTTTCGGTTCAAATATACCATTTTTGTTATACTTTGGGTCTAAATATACCCTTTTATTATTAGAAATATTTAAAATATACTTCTCATTATACTTTCAGTTCAAATATACCCTTTTCGATATATTTTGGGTTCAAATATATCAAATATACTCCTCTCATTATGCTATTATGTTGATTTACCCTTATTTTTTACACATACCCATTTAAATCATCTCAATTTCCTCCACTTTAAGTTCTTTTCTTTTCTTGTCATCTTCTATTTTCTTTTCTTCTCTTTTTATATGACTCGCTTCTCATGAATTCAAAGTTTTTAAAGTATTGCTCCACCTATTTTTGAATACTTTTCCATTGTTATTAATGATCCGTTTATCAGATATATGAATTTTTTTCCTGCATTTATATATGGTAATCTTCTTTAGCTGATTATTTCAAGTATAAGTTTTAAGATCTGATATTAGACCAAAAGATGATGGCAAAAAGAAAATGATTTTTCTTATATATCAGAATTTCAAAAATTTCCTATAAATAAGTTTATCCGTTGTGAAGCTAAGTAAAAATTTAGATGATAGGGGTATAAATTATGAATATGTGTATTATTTTTGTATAAATCGATGAAGTGGACCGGAGATGGATTAAATGAGGGAGTCTATAAAGTGAATCACATAAATATTTATATTTGGTGATGAGTTATTTTTATTTTGAAACTCATCACGTGTTCGTTAGTAAAAAATAAGGGCAAATCACATTTATAAAAAAAGAGGGGGGAGGGGAGAGGGTTAAATCAGTATAAAAGTATAATGAGGGGTATATTTGAACCGAAAATATAACTGAAGGGGGGGAGGAGAAATATATTTGGACTCAAAATATATCGAGAGGGGTATATCTAAAAATATAACGAGAGATGTATTTAAACTATTTCTAATAGTACAAGGGTATATTTTAGACGCAAATATAACGAAAAGGGTATATTTGAATAAAAAAATATAACGTGGATATATTTAAACTATTTATAATAGTATAGGGGTATATTTGGCCATTCTCTGATGATAAAGTCTGACTTGAAATTTAATTTTGTCCAAATATATCAAATAAAGTGAATTTACACTAAAAGTCCAATTTTGTCACTAATGTCCATATTTTGCAACTAAAAATCTGCGCCAGACCTGAATTTTCTTCTTTGCACCTCAATCTATTTCTTTTTAACTAAAATAATCGTAATTCCCTTATACAGCCTGAAAATTTATCAATTCTTTTTCCTATGAATCATAATAATTATACAAATCTGATTGTTCAGTCAAAACTCAATTTTAAGCTCATTTTTTTCAATCAAATATTATTTTTGCTCGTTAAAGAATTATTTAATAATTTGTGATAAAAAATCAATCTCAACTTATCAAAATTACACCAAACTTACGAGATCAGTCCTATAATTCATCCTCAAAATTTCAAAAGTCTCAGAATAAAATTTCAATCTCTAGACTAAAAACAGACCTTTCAGTCGTCACATTTTATGCTAAAAATTATGTCAAAGCACCCAAAATATTCACAACTCATAGAAATTAAATCAAAATTTGCTGACTATTTCAAAATCATCATATAAATCAGTTGAACCTTTCAAATCATGAATCTGAGCTCGTTTAGATAATTATTTTACCAGGATCAACTCTTAACTTTAAATTCAACTAGAATGCAACTCAATTGTTCAAAACTCATCTGAAACCACCCAAACACAAATTAAATACGCAAAATCAATCATAAAATACGATAGGACATGTTGAAAATATCAAATCACCGATCTGAAATTATCTTGATCAAATATTGATCGTGGTCAAACTTATTCTTTAACTTAACTAGAAATCGATCTAAGGGCTCAAATCACACCCGAGCCTCTCGGAGCCCATGCAAGTCATTCATATTAGTCAAAAAATACCTTTCAAACCTAATAGAACTATCGAAATTCTAATTTGAGCTCGTTAATCTAGAGTATTGACTTAGGCCACACTTTTCAACTTCTTAACTTTAAAAATTGAAGATCTTCCTCTAAACGCATATGTTCACCTCAAAAATCGTGCCACCCTTTTTTGCATGTCATAAACAATATAATGAAACTACAAAAAGAATCAAATCGCAAAAAAAAAGTTCAAAGGAACAAAACTGCCATATGGATCACCAGAGGCGTAATCAGAATTTAAAGTTTATCGATTCTAAATTTAGGGCAACGACCTCAAGCTGGGGATGGTGATGAATTCTGTAGATTCTTTAGAACAGAATCTGAGCTAGAGAATGAGAAGAGAAGAGATTAGGGAAGAAGAAGAGAAAGAAGAAGATGTAAATTGTTAATCTTGTATTCAATGTGTTGTTTGATTGTAAGTAGTACATTGATATATATAGAGATTCTTCTGAGTTAATGTGATCTACCATTAACTAACTGAGCTAACTTTGTTAACTAATCTAACAAACACTAACAGAGTTAAGTAACCCTTAACTGACTTAACGGCCAGTAACTAACTTAACTAACTGACTTCATCATTTGTCTTCAACACTCCCCCTCAAACTTGATGTTGGAAATATGTTGAGAACACCAAGTTTAGAGAGTAGATACTCATGTTCCACCTTGTCAAAAATTTTAGTTAGAGCATCAGCAGGTTGATCATAGGTTGGAATATATTGAGGTTTCATCAAACCTTGTTGAACCTTTTCTCTTATAAAGTGACAGTCTATCTCAATGTGTTTAGTTCTCTCATGATGTACAGGGTTATCTGCCATTTGAAGTGCTGCTTTGCTGTCACTGAAAATGCTAACATGTAGTTGTAGATGTATGTCCATGTCTTTGATTAATCCTACTAACCAAGCCAATTCAACCACTGTAGTTACTAGGCTTCTGTATTCAGCTTCTGCTGAACTCCTAGAAACAGTGGTTTGTTTCTTTGATTTCTAGGAGATCAGGTATCCTCCTAGCTTGATAGAAAATCCTGTTATTGACTTTCTTGTCACAGCATATGATGCCCAATCAGCATCACAATAGGCTGTTAAGGTGTCACTACCTTTGCTTGACATAAGTAGACCCTGACCTGGCCTAGTCTTTATATACCTGATGATCCTTAGAGCTGCATCCATGTGTGCCTTATTTGGATGTTGCATAAACTGACTCAAGGTTTGTACGCTGTATGAAATATCAGGCCTAGTCACTGTAAGATATAGTAACTTCCCAATTATCCGCTGATAAGCTCCCTGATATGTAATCAGTTCATCACTAGAACTTGTTGTTTCTTTGTTGTGCTGATCATATTCCCAAATTTTCAACTTAGTAGTTGTATCCATTGGTGTATTAGCTGGTTTGGATGCACTTAGACCAGTCTCAGATATTAGTTCTGGAGCATACTTTCTCTAGTGCATGACAATTCCCTGCTCAGATCTTGCAAGCTCTATGTAATGCAGTTTTGGTTTCCACAATCTGTTCCAACTTATCTCCTGTGATAAGAATGTCATCTACATACACAAGTACTATTACCATTCCTGCTTTAACTTTCTTAGTATACAATGAGTAATTATATTGGCTTTGTGTGAATCCATATTTGATTAGTGCCTCAGACAACTTAGCATTTCACTGTCTAGGAACTTGTTTGAGTCCATACAAGGATTTTGTAAGTCTGCACACCTGCTTATACTCCTCCTGACTTATAAATCCTTGAGGTAGTTCCATATAGATTTCATCATATAGGTCACCTTGTAAGAAGGCATTGTACACATCCATCTGATGTATATGCCATTTCCTGGCTGCTCAAATTGCTAGAATAGTTCTTAAGGTAACCATCTTAACCACTGGACTAAAGGTCTCTTGATATTCAATACCTTCAGTTTGGCTATACCCTTTTGCCACTAGTCTTTCTTTGAACCTCTCTATCTCTCCTGATGCACTGTACTTGACTTTGTAGATCTATTTGCAACCAATAGGCTTCTTGTCATTTGGTAGTGGTACTACTGTCCATGTATGGTTGGATTCCAATGTCTGGATCTCAGCTTGCATAGCTTCCACCCACCTTGGATCCTTGATAGTTTTGTATAAGAAGAAGGTTCAACAATATTAGAGAAGGCAACTAAATAATATTGATACTTAGGAGAAACAAAGTCATAGAAAATGTAATGTGACAGGGCATAAGGCACATCATCATGAACATTTAAGGATACAAAGTCCTTCATCCAAGCAGGTGGATGTGAACCCCTATTTGATTTCCTTGGAGGTTGAGGAGAGGTGGTGTGCATAGGTGCAGGAACAACTATTGGTGCGGGTGCATCTGCTAGTTACTGAGGTACCAACTCAGGTGTAGGTGCATTGCTAGCACAAGTTTTTTCCACATCTGGTGTACTTGTAGCAGTTATGGTAGGATGAGAATCTCTCACTGAGTCTTCTAATAAGGTAAGATCAGGTGAGGTAAATAAATGAGCAGCTTGATTCACAATAGTTTGAAAAGGAAATATGTCTACTTTGAACACCACATCCCTATTGACAAAAACTTTTTATCAGTTAAATCATATAATATGTAACCTTTTTGAGTCTCAGAATAACCCATATGAACAACTTGCTTAGTCCTAGGTATAAGTTTATCTAGTTCCTGAAATATCTTTACATGACATAGGCACCCTAGGACTCTTAGATGTGACAAAGATGGTTTTTTTATATAACCTTTCATAAGAAGATACACCACCTAAAATAGTAGAGGGAAATTTGTTTATCAAGTATACTGCAGCTTTTACACAGTGACCCCAAAATCTTAAAGGAATATGACCTTGAAATCTAACTGCTCTTGTGATCTCTAAAATATGTCTATGTTTCTTCTCAGCTATACCATTTTGTTGCACAAGATGTCTGATGCACAATGCTTAAGCTGTTAAACAGGTCTGTGCATAACGAGTTAATGAATTTTGTACCATTGTCTGTCCTTAATGTCTTCACACATGCATTAAACTGAGTTTTAACATAGGACAAGTAATTCTTAAGAACAGTAATAACATCAGATTTCAACTTTAGAAGGAATATCCAAGTAAATCTTGAGAAGCCATCAACAATAGTCAGAAAAGATTTGTAACCATCAACAGTAGCAACTTTATAAGGTCCCCAAAAGTACATATGGACTAATCCAAATACATGAGAAGTAGTAGACTGACTAATTGAAAATGAACTTCTAGTTTGTCTATCACAAGAATATACAGTGCATTCATTCATAGTGGCTACAATGTGAGTTTTATTGTGAGGAAACAGTTTGAGAAGTGTGTGTGAAGGTACATGATCAAGCCTTTTGTGCCACAAGCTAATACTAGTTTAATTCAGTGCTGCAACTATTGTACTATTTGCTCTTGCTGCTAAATCTCCAGCTTTATTTACTCCTGGTAACTTCTGATTGATTAGGAAGTATAAACCTCTCCATTCTCTACCAATCTCCTTCACCTTCCCATTGAAGAGATCTTGAAAAACACAAAAATCAAGGAAGAAAGAAGTACAACATTATAACTATCTAGTAGCTTTTGATATTGATACTAGATTATACTTGAATTGTGGAATATGCAGAATATTGTGTAAAGTAATTTTATCAGATATGGTGCTAGTGCCAGTGTGAGTTACTAGGGATACCTTCCCATTAGGTAAGTGAAATTTTCTAGGTATAGCATTCTTAGTCACGAAAGTTTTACTTAACAATTCTAGTATTGAAGCCATGTGATTAATGGCCCCTGTGTCAATGATCCAACATTGTGGACCATTAGTTACCTTCAGAGTACCAATGTTACCTGACATGTGAACTGAATTAGCTGAGGCAACTGTTTGGTTTTGTTCAAGCATTTTGCATATCTGCTGGTATTATTCTGGTGTAAACCTTGGTGGCATAGCATAGTTGCCTCATGCAGTGTTAGTATTGCCTGACTGCCAATTTGTGCCCATGCTAGTCAAATGATCATGAATTTGACTTGAGTTGGATGTCTCTCTTTGATATTCATGAGACTGGCCAGGAGGAACAATCACCTGAGTAGACTGACCATCCCACTATTCAGTAATCACATTATGAGCACTAGGACCTGAACCTGTTCTTCTTTGTTTGTTTCTATGATCAAAATTTATGTACTGATCATATGGCTTCTGATTTGGCCCTTTGTTCTCATTGTGTCTTGGATGTCCAGGTGGATATACTACTAGCCTGAAACAATCCCTTGTCCAGTGCCCTTTGAGTTTACAGTGATCACAGGTAGCATTGGGATTATAGTTGCGATTATATCTTTTTCCTTTATGAGTTTCATTCCTGGTGTACATTGCTATAGCATTTGATACACCAGGAGGCATTCCCAACAATCCTGTAGAACTTGTAGATTATCCAATAGATTTTTGCCCCTTATCACTCACTATCATAGATTAAGCCTGGTTCACCATAGGCAAAGGTGACATAATTAAGATCTGATTTTTGGTTTGGGCATAGTTCTCATTGAGCCCCATCAAGAATTAATACAGCTTCAATCTCTGAAGATATACAAGAAAAGCTTTAAGGCTTGATTCAAATTCATGCGGGATAGGGTACAACTGATTCAAATTCATCCCATAAGGCCTTCAACTTGGAGTAATACACAGACACAGACTAAACCCCTTGGGTGATAGATGCAATCTCTTGGTGCATATTATAGGTTCTTGAACCATCTATCTTATGAAACCTTTCTTTTAAGTCATCCCACACCTCACTTTCATCTAATGCATACACTACTCCTCCAACCAGGTTACTAGGCACAGAGTTCATGAGCCATGAAAGAACAATGACATTTACTCTTTTTCATAAACCCCATAACTCCTCAGGAAACACCCCTTTCTTCCAAGTACCATCAGCAAATCCTAGTTTGTTTCTCCGTAAGAGAGCTATCCTCATGGACTTACTCCACACCACATAATTTTCACTTTCCTTTAATTACAAGGAGATGATGGTGACACCACTTACATCAGATGAAGATAAATACAGAGGATGGTTAAAATCCATTGAAAGTGGTGCAATCCCTGGAGTGGGATTTGGAACTGATGGAATTGCGATTGTTTGTCCTCCATTACTGCTTGTTACCATTGTCTATCAATGTGAATTGCAGATCTTTACTTGTATTTCAAACACACTAGAACTGATTCCTTTATCAATTAGTCAAGAACTGTCAAGAATTTGACCCTTCTTAGTAGAAGAATTGCAAACAATAGAAAATGAAGCTTTCAAGAACTCGATTGATCTTCCAATCGACTGAAGCAGAAAGAACAAGAAACATAATTGTTCAATCTCTGAGCTCTAATACCATGATGAATTCTGCAGATTCTTTAAAACAGAATCTGAACTAGAGAATGAGAAGAGAAGAGAGTAGGGAAGAAGAAGATGTAAATTGTTAATCTTGTATTCAGTGTGTTGTTTGATTGTAAGTAGTACATTGATATACATAGAGATTCTTCTGAGTTAATGTGATCTACCATTAACTAACTGAGCTATCTCTGTTAACTAATCTAACAAACACTAACATAGTTAAGTAACCCTTAACTGACTTAACGATCAGTAACTAACTAACTTCATCCTTTGTCTTCAACCAATGGGCATTCAGTTCTTCGATTTAATGTTTTCAAATTTTGATTCGATTCTTTGGTTTTAGATTATGAAAACTGTATTAATTTGGTTCGATTCAGGTTTTCTCAAGTTTAGTTCGATTTGATTCAATTTTTTTAAAAACAGTTTTTTAAATTTTTCAAAGAAAATTTTGATACATAAAGGACTAAGGATATACCTGGAGTGAAATCAATTAAACAATAAACAATCACAAACACTAAACATGACGTTTTCTGTAAATCATATTTGGGTACGCATTAAAAAAAGGGCTAAAAAAACACTTATTTATAAAAATATTAGGTAAAAAGTACTTTATACAAGCAATATTACAGTAAAACAAATATTCATATTTAAAACATAATTGGTATAAAGTTTTCATTTTTTATTTAATATTTGCGATAATTCTCGAAGAAGCTGACAAATTGGGTATTAAAAATCTTTATATATATTCAATATTTTTTTGATATGGGAGAGAGAAGTTGGGATTTCTTACACAATAATTTGGTGAAGATTCCTCTAATTTATGGGTATTGGAGTTTCGATTACAACATTAAATTTGGGAATGCAATTATTTAATGTTATATCTGTTGGGATCGAAATTGATAGGGCGTCATGTGAAAGCTATTAATTGCAAACCTTGAAGGCGATAAATCAGATGACAAAGAAAAACATACTAAAAATATCATATTATTATATTATTATCACATTTCAATAAGCAATCCGGTCCACTCACGGAATCAATATCAATCCATGCAACACAATAATAACAATGCAATATGCAGTAAAGTGAACCCGTACCAGGCGTGATACCCGTGCCAACCAATTGTTATACCCGTACCAGGCGTGGTACCCGTGCCAACCATTTGTTATACCCATACCAGGCGTGGTACCTGAGCCAACTGAATGTCAATAATCCACAGTCAAATGCATGAACACACACAACTTGTAAAGCCAACAAGTAAGCACCGTTCAACACAGACTGTAAACAGGGACCTAGACATTCCACACAACTTCCCTAAGCAATGTAAAGCATACAATCACTTAGACATGATTACATGAATATACAACATTCACAGAAAATCATAAGCAATCGCCTACCCCTTTCCGGGTACAACTACGAACCATCAATTTCCGTCCGAAGACTATTCCCCGGTTCACCCTTTTGTTATAACATGTAACTAGCAATTTCCCCTTTTGAAATAAACATACAACCATGCTACACGATTCCCTTCCTAACCTTAGCAAGACCGCCGCTAAGCCTCAAGCCCTACATATCCCTGAAACCCCACCTAGGAGTTTCCTATCCCCTTTTCTCGCATGCTTTCCAAGCACTTTCCCGGTTCCCCGAACCTTCCCGACATACCAGTCCATCAACCCATCATTTTATGTCAACAAAATAAATAAGCTAACCACATAATACCATTCACAAAACCCACTGTTTACTCCGTACATCTTAGAAACAACACAACAATTCCCGAATTCGCCAGACTTCGTGCCCGGAGGCCTAAAACATGGATTCTCCATTTCTACTATACAAGGTACAGAAGGTAAACAGGTCTAACTACTCATAAAACCTAGCCTACCTGAACGCCAGAAGCTGAATTGATGCGATTCCGGCTTCGTGATTGCGTTCCTGGCTGACCTGTGATCCTGGAACCCATTGTTCCGCGTCCCTTCAGCCAGTACCCTTCCTCCTCAAGATTCCCCAGTCTTGGAGCAGCATGAGAGGGGTTTTGGAGGAACCCTCGTATGTTTTTCAACTGAGGAGGAGAGACTTTTTAATAAAATCCCGTCACAGGCATTTGCCTCCCGCAGCCCCGCTATAGCGGTCCGCCTTATCGCGACAGCGGTGCCACTATAGCGGAATAATTACCGCTATAGCGGTGTGACGTCAGCCCGAATTCTTTTCGAAAATCAGAATTTTTTCATGACGTCACCCTATTTATTCCGAACATATTTTAAACCATTTTCCCCAAATTTATGGAATCGAGAAAAATTAACATAACGACGGACCCGGTCGTTACAGTTATGTTTGAGAAGAAAGATCTTCTATTTATAGAAGTCCAAAACTTCTCCTCCAAGAAAACGATAAATATGGTAGAGTCCTTTTCTACAAAGAAAATATTTTCTACCAAGAAATCCTTTTTTGAGTGAAACACAATTATGTTAGAATCCAGGTAAAGTAGGAAATTCAGGGCAAATCCTAACAAATCTCCTCTTGACCTGAATTTTCTGGCAAAATAATCTTCATCTTCTTCTTCACATCATCTTCATCACTGCTGCTTGCCATGGTTAAAAATAAGATTTAAAATATTTTGGTTAAAAATGGTTTAAAAAATATTTTATTTTTATTTTTAAAGATGTAGCAGCAGGTATGTTGAAAATATGGTTGAAACTTGAAACTCCTTCTCCACATGTAGTATCTGGACAAAAATCTTCATTATCATCAAATTGGTTGTAATTTGATTTGAAACCGCCTTAAATCTGTCTTCAACCTCGTTCAACAGTCGGCTCATTGAATCCATTGAATCGTTGGATCGTTGAACCCATTGGATCATCCGGCTCTGATACCACTTGTTGGGATCGAAATCGGTAAGGCGTCGTGCGGAAGCTATTAATTGCAAACCTTGAAGGCGATAAATCAGATGACAAAGAAAAACATACTAAAAACACCATATTATTATATGATTTGGCCAATTGGCCTACATATTAAGACTAAAACTAAAAAGCATAAAGACTTATTGGGAGAATAATCTCTCCCTAAACGAAACTCTCTAAAAGGCTACATTGTGGATGCTATTGTGTTATGTTTGTGAAGAAAGATCTTCTATTTATAGAAGTCCAAAACTTCTCCTCCAAGAAAACGATAAATATGGTAGAAGTCCAAAACTTCTCTACAAAGAAAACGTTTTCTACCAAGAAATCCTTTTTTGAGTGAAACACAATTATGTTAGAATCCAGGTAAAGTAGGAAATTCAGGGCAAATCCTAACAATATCTATAATAAAAAAAATTATAATTGTAATATTCACAAACTACTGCTATTCTTATAAATAAGTCCTAGTAATTGAATATTGATACATCATGTAAAATTTTCTATTTTAACACATGTACTAAAAATTTGATATATTTTTTGGTGCATTGAAGTTCTGAGACCCTTAAACTAAACTCCGAACTGAAGAACTAAATTTTTGAAGAAAAAAATATATACTCAAATCAAAGAACCAAAATTGAATTAGTTCTTTTAGTCGACCGGTATTATTTTTAGATATTTATATCCAGTCCTACTTCAAACTAACATATAATAACAGCCAAACTAAGAAATGAATACAGATTTTTAATAAATATTTACAAAGTAACAAACCTAAGTTTTATTTGAAAAACTAATTTTGGATTTGCATATGTGAAACAGTGAAAGAAAGGAATGGTTTTTTCTTTTTTCATTTGTTAATTTTATGTTTGTTTTTTAAAAAGAAAATTTTAAAAAGAAAATCTACAGCTAAAAGGAAAAATCTCACGCAAGAAAAATTGATGCTAAGCTTTATGTTTTCTTTTAGAAAGAAAATCAGACATACAACTAAAGCTAAAAAAGGAGGAAAAAGGGACTACAGTGGGTATTTGAACCCACATCTCAAGAAAAGGAAAGCTTTGGCAGCCTCTTCATTACCGGTGAACCATCAGCTAGTTTTTGTTAGTGGGTTCGGACGTAAATCGCTACCTATATTTGATGAATTTTCAAATACAAATATAAAGTTTACGTAAAAGTTATTGGGTTCGTTCGAACCTTCGTATAACACTGTAGCTCTGCCCCTGTGAATCAATATATCTTTTTACTGACAAGAGACAACTTTTTCAATACTTACTTATCATAATTTAGGATTTATAGTAAATAGGTTTAAAATGAGTCCAATACTCACAAAAAAACATTTTTTTTTGGCATGTGCACTATTACATAGACTTCCTTCGTTGAATCTTGGTGTCCATAACGTTGTGCGCATTGCCAGTAACAGTACTTATGGATCAAGCAAAATAACTTTGATTTGTCAAAATTTTGGAAATATCATTTACTCTATATCAAATTCTTTTACCAACTTACTTCTGTTGAGTTAGAGTTGAAAAATATCCGGCCACATGATTACCTCCTCATCATTCTAGAACTTAGGAGTCGTTTTGTACGAGGTAACAATCTCGAGATAAAATATAGGATTATTTTATTTCGTATTTAATTATGGATTTTTTTAGTTTTAAAATAATTATTTATCTCACAATTTATACTATAATAATGAGATAAATTATTTCATATATATGATGAGATAATTAATCACATGAGATATTTCAATCCATAAGAACTATGTATATCCCATATATTTTCCATCTAAGTTCAGTTTTAGGATTATCTAAATATGGTAGTTCAATTTTTGGATTATCTAAGTTCAGGCATTACTGATGTTATTTTGTTTTGCATATGAAAAATGTCTATACGACCTACGAAAACGTTCTTTGAGAATATATTTTAATTCCAAATAAGTTGAAATTGTTCATACAAATTTTACTGTCTACATCGCTCCTTTCTAATACACTCCCTCGGTTTCAATTTATGCAACGCCTTTTTTTTTAGTCTGTTTCAAAAATATATCATTTTTTTCTCTCTTCTTTAAGTAGAAACAACTTAATTTTTTTTTTTTTATCCTTAGTAAAATAATTTATAATCATATAGATTTCTAAGATTTATTTTAGATAATAACTTTCAAAAATCTTTTTCTAAAAAAATTATATCAAATCAAATAATATCACATAAATTAAGACGAAGGAAATAGTACTTTGTCGATCTTTGTTAGACGTTTATGCCTCTTTTATGCAATAGTAGTTTATTTATGTATAAAAAAATAACATTGCTCGTGAATTGGAGCCAAAGATGATAGACGGTGATTTTTTACTTTTTCTTTTGAATAAATTAAAGGGATTGCGAGGCGCATATGACATTTCTTTTTCTACTTATATAGAAGAGAGTTAAGATTAGCTATCAACATGTTAGTTTTTGGTCTTTAAAGTTTAAGGTGAGGGTATTGTAGTCATTATAATTTTTGAGCTTTTCCTTACGTGTCTATTCCATGCTCATTCCCTTCCAGGTGGCTAACAGACATACAGCATAGTCTAGAACCTTCAATTTTTTCATCTCTTTATTTCAAACTTTATCATAAAATGCTTTGTAATTTCTTGGGAAAAGGTTAAAAATATCCTTTTATTGTAGAAAATTGGCTAAGTTTATCCTTCGTCATACTATCTGATCAAATATAATCCCACTATTACCAAAGTTTTTATTTGTACCTCTCATCTAACGGAAAAATCCAAATCAACAAAAAATATCTGTTTTTAAAAATAAAACCCAAATCCTAATTAATCTAACCCGACCCATCTTAACAAAATAACCCTAACCAAAATAAAAAATTGACATGGGATTTCAATCAATAGGATTGAAAAATGAATCCTGTTGTTTTGATGGCGGTTCTTAACTCTCTGGTTCTGAAAATTGCATGTCAAAATACCCCAGTTCGATTTCACGATGTTCCCCTGCCTTATGTTCAGAGGTCTGGAATCAGATATTTGTGTATCACGGTTGACTCCCATGCCAAAATGGTTGAAATCAGAGAGAAGACAATTTTGTATGGTGGCCTGCGTGAAGAGGCTCAGGCGTCGATCCAGATTGGTGTTAACAAGAGATTCATTCTCCTGGTGAAGAGCTTCGACTTCTTCGACAGATTCCTGCAGATGTGCAAGGCAGAGAGTGTACGATTGTAGAGTTGCTGGTACTCGAGAGTGTAACTAGCTTGGTGGAGGCGACGCTCGGTGACGAGGTCATTAGTATCGCCAAAGAAGGTTAGGGAAGGAGAATTTGAGCTGCGAGAGAAAATCGAGTAGAAGTTGGGGATGAGTGAAGGAATTAGGCAAATGTGTTGATGTGCCATGAGGGGCCAACTCAGCCAACCCATGCCAAAATGGTTGAAATCAGAGAGAAGACAATTTTGTATGGTGGCCTGCGTGAAGAGGCTCAGGCGTCGATCCAGATTGGTGTTAACAAGAGATTCATTCTCCTGGTGAAGAGCTTCGACTTCTTCGACAGATTCCTGCAGATGTGCAAGGCAGAGAGTGTACGATTGTAGAGTTGCTGGTACTCGAGAGTGTAACTAGCTTGGTGGAGGCGACGCTCGGTGACGAGGTCATTAGTATCGCCAAAGAAGGTTAGGGAAGGAGAATTTGAGCTGCGAGAGAAAATCGAGTAGAAGTTGGGGATGAGTGAAGGAATTAGGCAAATGTGTTGATGTGCCATGAGGGGCCAACTCAGCATAACTAACTTATGTTAGTTAGTGAAATTCTGTTAGTTAGTTGAGTAACAGATTAATTAGTTAGTTAGTTAGGTGTTTATCTGTAAAGCATGTGATTAGCTAATTGGTTAGTTAGTCGGTTAGATTGTTAGCTGGTAGTGGTGAGCTGTATGCTCTTATAAATGTAACAAATCACACTCATTTCATTTTATGCAAGATATTTTCATCTTCCTCACTATGATTCCTCTCTACACCATCGCTTTGCTCTCAAGCTTCCGCTTCTTCCTTCCATTTTAACTCTTGCATCATCAATATTAGTTCATAGTTTCAGTTTATTCACATGGTATCAGAGCTTTGCGAGCTCAAATTGGCGAAGTTCCTTGCATAACAGTGAGGAATCAAGGGAATTTGTGATCGAATCTGAGCAAATTTCCTTTTTCTTCTGCAAATTTCATCATGGCGGCTACAGGTTCTTCAGAAACAGTAGCTCCAACATCATTAGTGATTTATCATCTACATCCATTGTATTTGCAACCATCCGATGCACCTGGATCGTTATCAGTTGGAATCATGCTAACGGGATCAGATAATTACACTCTTTGGAGCAGAGCAATGGAGCTGGCACTGCTAGGAAAGAATAAATTAGGTTTTATTGATGGAACAATAAAAAAAAGGATTTCACTGGAGATTTGGCATGACTTTGGGATAGTTGCAATGCGATTGTGGTATTCTGGTTGATGTGCAATGTAAGTAAAGATCTGCTTAGAGGAATTCTATTTTGCTCGAACACACGCTTGATTTGGACAGATCTCAAAGAGAGATTTGACAAAATCAACAGCTCTAAAGCTTTTCAGCTGCATAAAGAGATTTTTACAGCTGTTCAAGGTGTTTCCTCTGTCTCAGTATACTATTCTAGGCTGAAGGATCTATGGGATGAGTATGACTTAATTATGCCCCCACCTTCATGTGATTGCCCTAAGTCTAGAGAGTTTTTTTGAACACCTTCAATATCAGAGAGTTTTACGATTTTTAATGGTCCTTAGTGACAATTATGGCCAAGCTAGGAGTCAAATATTAATGATGCAGAAGGTTCCTAGTGTCAACCAAGTCTACGCAATGATAAACCAAGATAAGAGTCAGCGGTTGGTAGCACAAACAAGTAGAATGGGAGATTCTAGTACTCTAGTTACGATGTTCAGTGCAAAACCTACTCATAAGCAGAAGAAGCCATACAATCTTAATGCTTACTGTGATTTCTGTCACATGAAAGGACATGCTAGGCTTGATTGTTTCAAATTGCAGAAGTGTGATCATTGCCATCTATCTGGACATGTAATGGATAGTTGTTATAGACTTCATGGATATCCAGCTGATTTTAAAGGGAAGAAGAAGGCAAATGCAGTCACAGGGCAGTTTGTGACAGGTAGCACCAATTATTTGTTTGATACTAACACTGCAGGACAGCAGGAAAAGTAGATGTGCTATCACCAGAGTCAATTGCCAAGACAATCATCACACCATGTTCAGTATGAAAGACTGCATGTGGTGCCTGCACAACAACATCAGCCTATGTTCACACCTGCATATCATCGTCAGCTACGTTCACACCTTAATATGATTGACAAGTCAAATGTTCCATGTAGCAGTTCAACTGGCTTTGCAAATATGGCAGGTAATTTTTTTCCTACCAAGAAAGCTTTTGTGAAGTGGATAGTAGACACAGGTGCTACTAACCATATGATAGACAGTCATGAACACTTACACAGTGAGAGTTTAGTAGAAATTGCAGGGCATGTTCAGCTGCCTACAGGTGATGCAGCAAGAGTATCTCATGTTGGTGACTATCACCTAGGTGGAGGTGATGTGCTTAAGAATGTTCTTTGTGTGCCAGATTTTAAGTTCAATCTCATGTCAGTGTCAAAAATGACCAAAGAACTAAATTGTTGTGCTTCTTTCTTTCCAAATTGTTGTTTATTTCAGGATCTCTCATCTGGGAGGGTGAGGGAGATTGGTAAAGTTGAAGAAGGGTTATATGTGCTGCACTCACAGGCTGAAAATAAAGGAGCAAGAGTGACAGTTGTTTAGCTACAATACATCAACCAGATACAGTAATATGGCATCATAGGTTGTGTCATGTTCCAATGAATGTTTTGAGAAAGATTCCTATGTTTCAAAGTTTTAAGTCCTTTGTTTTGAATGAATGTGAGATTTGTCTACTTGCTAGTCAAGCAAGACTTCCTTTTACACTTAGTACAAATAAATCTACTTCTAAATTTCAATTGTTGCATCTGGATGTTTGGGGGCCATATAAGAAAGAAACATATGATGGAATGAGATACTTCCTAACTATTGTTGATGACCACTCTAGGTGGACATGGGTATTTTTAATGAGACTTAAGTCAGATGTGGTTACTTTGCTTAAAACATTCTTCTTAGAAGTTGAAACTCAATTTGCGCTGAAGATTAAGAAGATAAGATCAGACAATGGAGCAAAATTCTTTAATCATAGCTGCAAAGAGTTGTTTCAGAATTATGGTGTAATTCAGGAAAGTTCCTGTCCATACACACCACAACAGAATGGTGTGGTGGAGAGGAAACACAGACATATTCTTGAGACAGCCAAAGCTATCAAATTCTAATGAATCTTACCAGACAGGTTTTGGGGATTGTGTGTAGAAGCAGCAGTATATGTCCTAAATAGAATACCTTCCACTGTGTTGAGAAAAAAAAAACCATTTGAGTTACTCTATGGTAGACAACCATCCTTGGCACACATGAGAGTCATTGGTTGTCTGTGCTTTGCTACAATCCTAACTCAGAAATACAAGTTCAGTCCAAGAGCAGTGAAGGCAGTACTAGTGGGCTATAGTCCTACTCAAAAAGGTTACAGGCTATATGACCTTGACAATAGGTCACTATTTGTTAGAAGAGATGTAGTTTTCATAGAGAAAACATTCCCTTTTAAGAGAAGTTTCGCAGATCAACAAAGCTACTCAAAGGCACAAGACATGTTTTCCTATGATGATCTTATTGGAGTTCATGGTGCTGCCAGGACTATTGAACATATTGAGCACCAGGTTCTAAGTTTTGATCAACAAGAACCACAAATCCTAGTTCAAACTAGTATAGGTCCAGAACAACATGCAGTTGCTCAGCCAGAGTTAGCTCAAACACCAAGTATAGACATGCAAAGAGATGTTGCAGTTCCAACTGAAGTTCCTGTGATTGAGAGGGATGTTGAAGTTCCAGCTGCACAGGCACTCACCAGAAAGTCTACTAGAGGTTCTAGACCTCCTATCTGGCACAAGGATTATGTGACCAAGGCTGGCTCATCTAAGTGTATGTATTCCATTGCTTCAGCAGTTGACTACACAGCCTTGTCAACCAAGTATCAGTGCTTTGTTTCTAAGTTTTCAGCAGAAGTTGAGCCTACTATCTATAGAGAAGCTGCATGTGATGCAAGATGGGTTCAAGCCATGAAGACTGAAATATAAGCTCTAGAAGACAGCAAAACTTGGGAGTTGGTACCATTACCTAAAGGAAAGAAGCCTACAGGTTGTAGATGGGTATACAAGGTTAAGTACAAGGCAAATGGAGATGTTGAAAGACTAAAGGCTAGGTTGGTAGCCAAAGGTTATAATCAGAAGGAGGGATTGGATTACCGGGAGACATTCTCTCCTGTTGTTAAAATGGCTACTGTGAGAGCAGTTATCTCAATTTCTAGGGATTAGTCTGCAGATTATTAAAGTCCCTATATGGCCTGAAACAGGCTTCTAGGCAGTGGAACATTAAACTTACAATTGCATTGATCTCTGCAGGTTTCCACAAAAGTCCTAGAGATCACTCTTTGTTCACAAAAAAAGAAGGGAAGAAAATTGTTGTAGTGCTAGTGTATGTAGATGACCTACTTTTGACTGACAATGATACAACTATACTTCAAGACACTAAGACAGCTCTACATATAACATTCAAGATCAAAGATTTGGGAGAACTCAGATACTTCCTTGGAATTGAATTTGCTAGACAAAAGGATGGAATTTTGATGCACCAAAGGAAGTATGCTCTTGAGTTGATTGCTGATATGGGGTTGGCAGGTGCTAAGACTAGTTCTAAACCTATGGAGATGAATCAAAAATTCACAACTGTGGAGTTTGATCAACATATTTCATAGACACATGAGGATCAAAAGTTGACAGACCTTACTGGTTATCAGAGGTTGATAAGAAGACTCCTTTATTTGACCACAACTAGACCTGATATTGCATTTTCAGTTCAATATCTCAGCCAGTTCATACATTCACCCAAGGTATCCCATATAGAAGCTGCCTTAAGGTTGGTGAGATATGTTAAACAAGCTCCAGGACAGGGTATTTTGATGTCAGCACAAGGAGACACACAACTAAGGGCCTATAGTGATGCAGATTGGGGTTCTTATGTTAATGGTAGGAGGTCCATTACAGGATACTTGATATTGTTTGGTTTGTCTCCAATATCTTGGAAGTTTAAGAAATAAGCCACAGTTTCTAGAAGTTCTGCAGAGGCAGAATATAGAGCAATAGCATCCTCAGTTGCAGAGGTGGTCTGGTTAACAGGATTGTTTGAAGAGCTTGGAGTGAAGATTGTAACACCAGTGTCTCTATTTTCAGACAGTAAGTCAGCATTGCAAATTACTGCAAATCATGTCTTCCATGAGAGGACAAAGCATATAGATATAGACTGTCACTTTACAAGAGAGAAGATTTAAGAAGGATTGATTGTCACAGCCTATGTACCAACAGCAGATCAGCCTGCAGATTTATTTACTAAGACACTTAGCAAAGGATCTCATTATCACCTAGTCTCCAAGATAGGAATGAAGAATATCTTCATAGCCCCTAGCTTGAGGGGGAGTGTGAAGGAATTAGGCAAATGTGTTGATATGCCATGAGGGGCCAACTCAGCATAACTAACTTCTGTTAGTTAGTGAAATTCTGTTAGTTAGTTGAGTAACAGATTAATTAGTTAGTTAGTTAGTTGTTTATCTCTAAAGCATGTGATTAGCTAATTGGTTAGTTAGTCGATTAGATTGTTAGCTGGTAGTAGTGAGCTGTATGCTCCTATAAATGTAATAAATCACACTCATTTCATTTTATGCAAGATATTTTCATCTTGATCACAATGATTCCTCTCTACACCATAGCTTTGCTCTCAAGCTTCCGCTTCTTCCTTCCATTTTAACTCTTGCATCATCAATATTAGTTCATAATTTTCAGTTTATTCACAGAATTTAGATGAATCGAATTGGTGAGTTGAGGTAAGTGAGAGAAATGGATTGTCAACCAAGTTTGGTGAAGTTATATCAGAGAAAGTATAATTTTTGTGCTGGTGTTGAGGCCATCACTTGAAGGACTTTTGCTGAGAATAGAGTTTCGGTTTTATTTGAGTTTCCTATTATCATTAAGTTATAACATAACTCACAAAAAGATGGAACAAATTTAAGTATATCTTTAAACATTTTGCTCACACTAACATTGAAAAAGCTTTAAGTAAACACTATATAAATATTAGACAGATACCAATTCATCACCACACCGCTTTACCTATGGGGCAACCCATGTTTGCACTTTTTGTAGGCAGATGGAATGGTCGATACGAAAAGGTCATCACTTGATGTTTTCATCTTGCTGAGAACAGAGCATAAGTTCCATGTCAACTTTTGTTTGGGTTAGGGTTATTTTGTTAAGATGGGTCGGGTTAGATTAATTAGGATTTGGGTTTTATTTTTAAAAATGAATATTTTTTGTTGATTTGGGTTTTTCCATTAAATAAGGGGTACAGATAAAAACTTTGATGATGGCGGAGGTATATTTGGCCAGATAGTATGACGAAGGGTAAACTTAGCCAATTTTCTAAAGTAATTTTTGACCCTTTTCCCTAATTTCTTTTAACTTCCTAAGGACTCTTGCAGCTCTCTTCATCTTCTCTATGAAACACCTCTACGTATCTCCTCTTTCATTTTTTTTGCAAACCTTCATTTTTTTCTTTTTGTTATTTTTCAATTTTTACAATGTTATTATTGGGAAAATCCTGTTGAAGACTAACTAATAGTGCAAGCTGATGTATAGACTGTTAGAGATTAGAGCTAAATGTTTATGATTAGTTAAGCTAAGTTAGTTAGTTAGTTAACAAGTTTGTTAAATGTAGAGATAGACACGTGTCTATAAATAGAGAGTAGCCAAGTGAAAGATGTAACTGACTAGATATTTTTTCTGTTTTTCAATGGAACAGTGATAACTGCTTCTTCTCTAAGATTCTCTATTTCATCTCTTCTTCTTCTTCTTGCTTCCTCTGTCAGTTCATGCTATCACAGCTTACCTCCATTAATGGAAGCTAACATCGTATCAGAGCTAGCTGTACTTAGCTGATGAATCGATTCCCCAATTAGTTGCAGATTTCAACAGCTAAAGGGTTAAAATTCTGAACAGCAACTAGAATCGAAGCTAGGTCTAGATCTGTTCACTACGTGTTCTCCTTGTTGTTTCTATGTGTTGATTGTTCAGTTCTCACATCAATGGCTACTGGAAATGGAGTCGATGGAAGAACAGCAACTGGTGTTGCTAATGCAACTATTCCAACAATCGATAATCATCATCCTTTATTCCTGCAGACCACAGATACACCAGGTAGTTCTCTTATTTCAATTCAGCTGCTTGGATCTGAGAATTATGCATTATGGAGTTGATCTATGAGAATAGGTCTACTTGGAAAGAGTAAGCTAGGATTCTTTGATGGTCGGTATCCCAAATCTCACTTCCAAGCTGAATTGCATGACCTCTGGGAAAAGTGTAATGTTGTAGATCTCTCCTGGATCATGAACTCAGTAAGACCTGAACTTCTAAGTAGCATAGTTTATGCATCTGATGCTCATAAGGTGTGGCTAGATCTTAAGGAACGTTTTGACAAAGTTAATGGATCTAGGATATTTCATCTTCATAAGGAAATTAATACTCTATCACAAGGAACTATGACAGTGGCCAACTATTTCTCAACTTTGAGATCTCTGTGGAATGAGTTTGATGTTATTATGCCTTGTCCTGGTTGTGCTTGTCCAGAATCAGTAAGGTTTACTGAACATATTAACTATCAGAGGCTTCTCCAATTTCTTATGGGACTTAATGAGTCATATTCTCAGTGTAGGAGCCAAATTTTGATGTTGAATCCTTTACCTTCTGTGAACACGGCATACTCTCTTGTCATGTACCAGGAAAGTCAGAGGAGTTTGGTAACCTTACCACCATCATCAAAGCCTGTGAATGTGCCTGAATGAGTTGCTTTCTATAGTAATAAACCTAGGACTGAGTATAAGCCTAGAAGGAAGGAATTCATGCAGTGTGAGTATTGTCACTACAAGAGACATACTAGAGAGAATTGCTACAAATTGATTGGTTATCCAGGTGACAAGGGAAAGAAAAAACCTCCAACATCTGGTCCTTTTGCTAATCAAGTCAATTTTTCTAGTGATAGTAAAGGAGAAGGAGCTTCAGAAGTTAATATCAAACATTCAGTTCATGAGGTAAGAGGTGGTCATGGACAAGTTACACATGTGGTTGCTCCTTTCTTTGCACAGGGTCAAGGTCCATCTACTTCTCACAGTGGTCAAAATGGTCATGCACCTGCTTCATACTTTACCCAAGAGCAATACCAACAGATTCTAGAGATGTTGAACAAAGGCAATGAAGTGAATCCATCTACCTGCAAGTCAGCAGCTGCTGCAGGTACTTTCACTAGTTTGTTGTCACAATATATGGATAATAGTTGGGTGATTGATACAGGGGCAACTGATCACATGACCTACTGCCTAAAGCTGCTTACTAAGTTTCAATCTCTTCCAAATTCAGACAAGAACAATGTACACTTACCTACTGGTAACAAAGTCTCAGTGTCACACACTGGCTCCTCAACTGTTCTTAAGGATCAAGAGATTTCTAATGTGCTCTACATACCTGATTTAAGTACAACTTATTGTCAGTCTCTAAGCTTACTAGAGAACTAAAGTGCTTAGTGTTGTTTCTACCTGATTTTTGTATTTTCCAGGATCTCTCTACTGGTCAGGTGAAGGGGATTGGTAGAGAAGATAATGGCCTCTACATTCTCCAAGGAAGCTCAAGTCAATATGTTTCTATTCCTAAGTCTAGTAATGCAGTTCAGTCTTTCTTTATGAGCACAGATTCTGCCTCTTTATGGCATAGAAGGCTAGGTCATGCACCTATAGATATAATAAAGAAGCATGAAACTCTTAAACAACTCTCTTCATGTGATGAACTCTGTACAGTCTGTCCTATGGCAAAGCAGACTAAACTTATTTTTCCTTTAAGCACTACTACTTCTCATAGTCTTTTTGAGCTGCTTCATTGTGATGTATGGGGTCCCTTCAGAGTCCCTACCTATGATGGAATGAGGTATTTTGTGACAATAGTTGATGATTTCACCAGATATACTTGGATTTTTCTTATGCATTCTAAATCAGATACTGTCTCAGTCTTAAAAACCTTTTTTGCTCAAGTGCAAAACCAGTTTTCTACTACTATAAAGGTTTTAAGGACAGATAATGGTGATGAATTTTTTAATGCATCATTTCATGACTTCCTTTCCACCTTAGGGGTGATCCATCAAAGCTCTTGTGTTCACACCCTTCAGCAGAATAGTGTGGCTGAGAGGAGGCATAGAACTATCTTACAGGTTGCTAGATCCTTCAGGTTTCAAGCATCTCTTCCTCTGAAGTTTTGGGTATGTTGTGTTACTACAGCTGTTTATGTGCTGAATAGATTACCCTCCAGGGTTATTGGCTTCAAAACACCATTTGAGAAGCTCTATTTGCATCCCCCCTCCTTAGTTCATCTCAAGGTGCTTGGCTGTCTTTGTTATGCTACTTGTTCTCAGGTGTCTGATAAGTTTGCCCCTAGAGCACTTCCTGGAGTCTTTATGGGTTATTCTTCCACTCAGAAGGGATATATTGTGTATGATCTTCACTCTCACATCTTCAATGTAAACAGAAGTGTGGTGTTTCATGAAGACATTTTTCCATTTAAGTCAGCTCAGCCTTCTAGCAATCCTGTCTTTCCAATCATTGATTTGTCTGTCTTACCTGCTGAGGCTGATTCCCTAGTCAGACCAGCACCTGTTGTTGCTCCGATTGAAGTGTCACCTACAGCAGTACCTCCTCCCTCTCCAGATATGCTACCCCATCTCATTGTTGAACTTGTGGCAGTAGCTGAGACCAGAAAGTCCTCTAGAACTTCTAAACCTCCCATTTGGCTCCAAGATTATGTAGTTGCCTCCACGTCTACTGCATGCCCTTATCCTATCTCATCTTCAATATCCTATGATCATCTCAGTCCATCCTACCAGTATCTCCTTTCCTCTTTCTCTGTTGTCTCAGAACCTGCCTCTTTTAAAGAAGCTTCTCTTGATCCTAGGTGGGTAAAGGCAATGCAGTTGGAGATTGATGCCTTAGAAGACAATCCGACCTGGAGTATTGTGGATCTTCCACCAGGGGTTGATCCTACTGGTTGTAAGTGGGTGTTCAAAGTGAAGCTCAAGTCCTCTGGAGAGGTTGAGAGGTTCAAGGCTAGGTTGGTTGCTAAAGGGTTCAGCCAAAGAGAAGGTCTAGACTTCAAGGAAACATTCTCACCTGTGGCCAAAATGGTCACTGTGAGATCAGTTGTTGCCTTGGCTGCCTCTAAGAACTGGCTCATCTTTCAGATGGATTTTCATAATGCTTTCCTTAATGGTGACCTTCAGGAGGATGTGTACATGAAGATTCCTGAGGGGTTTGCCAGACAAGGGGAGCATCACAAGGTTTGCAAACTACACAAGTTTCTATATGAACTCAAACAAGCTCCTAGGCAATGGAATCTAAAGCTAACTCAAACACCGGTACAACTGGGGTTCATGCAAAGTCATTATGACTACTCTCTCTTCACCAAAAGGGAAGGAAGCTATGTTGTCATTGTGCTTGTCTATGTAGATGATCTTCTAGTCACTGATGACAGTATGGACTTGATAAATCAGACTAGAAATGCATTGAAGAACAGCTTTATTGACACTCAATTTTGGCCTAATATTTTTTAAATTAATATTTTAAAATCTTTTATTCGTTAAAATTGCGCAAAATAGAGTTTTTCTCATATTTTTTCAATATTTGTATAATTTATTGATAATTATTCATTTTCTAAAAATATTGAGATTTTTATCTGTTTTTATTATTTTAATTAATATTAATTATTAGTTTTTATCGCAATCATTTGCATGTAAATAAATATTATTTTGGTTTATATAAATCATAGTTATCTTTGTTTAAATCATATTTTTTAAATATTATTAAATATATTTTTTAATGTTTTCAACACAGTCCATTAATACATAAGTCGGAGAAGATATTCTTTACACAGACAATTAAATAGCACGTGGTTTTAAGTAAATCATAATTTTGAACACACAATTTTGACAGCCCATAATTTTATTTTGCCACCTAGATAATTTAGGATTGTAAAATTTTCTATAAAGTGTCTCACACACACTACACCCTTCCTTGGTGGTGAAAGTTTTCCAAAATAGCAAAAGTTCCAAAAAGAAAATATCAATTCTCTTCCTCCTTTCCTTTTCCGGCCACCACCCCACCGGAATCCGACGAACTCCATAACCAAACTCCACCGTTGTCCCCGCCACAAGACCCACTCACCCCTATGTCTCTCGTTGTCCTCTCCGGTGAAACGTCGGAGTTCAGTGAGCTCAACCAAAAATTCCCCACCGTGATGCCACTGTTAACAATCACGAAATCACCATCTCCGGCGGACAACAACAACAAACAACATCCCAGCTGCCGCCACCTCACGCCAGAGCTCCGAGCTCCGATAAACAGTCAACCAAACCCACAACAACGAGCTCCAATTCCGACGAGCCAGAGAATCCCATCGAACAACAACCAATCGCAACTCTGTTGTGACGCTAGCTCCGGCAAATTAACAATACAGGCGCACATCCGCCATCCTCGATGAACCACCACCGTAAGCCCCATTTCTATTCCCCTTTTTTCTCACAATTTGAGCTCTGTTTCAGGTATATACTCCGATGATCTGTCTTAGTGTTTGATTTATTACTGTTCACTGCTCATGCTTGTTGATATTCTTCACTTTTTTTTTTCTGGCACTGATTGTAGATTGTGTTTTAATTATGTTAATGGTTATTTTCGTAATGGATTTTACCATCTGGTATTAATTGTTCTAAGTTTGGGATGATTTTTATTGCCGATGTTGACTTTTATGTTGGTTTTGGTCATTAATTTTTGTATTATTTTATTACATGTGATGATATTTTATTTTATTTGTGGATTGTTTTATTTCTCGCTGTTTGACTAAAATATTCCCTTTATTCAAGTGGATTTTTAATATGGGACAAGAACACAAATGGTCAGTCGGCTGAAATAAATCTCAACAAATAGTCAAGGGATTAAAAATTTCACTTTCTAGCCAATTCGCAAGTGCTGGAGTCGCTATACATATTCTATACAATAACGATACAATTTCTATACATATTTTATATACAATAATTATACAATTTCTATACACATCATATACAGATACATATTATATACAACAATTATACAGTTTTCTATACATATCTTATACAGTTTCTATAGAAATCTTATACAGATGATATTCTATACAACAATTATACAGGTTTGATACATATTCTATACATGGTCAGTGTATGGAATTTAAATAGCCGAGTGACTATATAATGACATTATTTTAAAAAGGCTATTTTTGATGGAATTACTTTGGCCGAGTGGCCATGCCATGTCCTTTTCTCTTTTAATATCTTATTTATTTGTTTACATTTTAAACTCACATTGAATATATAAATATCAATTTAATTGGCCAATGATAAAAAAATTCCGTCGGATTTTTGAGGCCTCCCCATAATAAAAGACGAATGTTATTTTGAGTTCGATTATTTCATATCGAATATCAATTTAATTGGTCGATGAAGAAATTTTCATCGATTTCCAAGGCCTCTAATGTGTATAAGACGGGTATATTCTTAGTTATTATTTATTTAATTCTTTTTGATTAATTTTCGTTCATTACTAACACTTTTACTAAGTGTGTTTATCGGTACACGAAAATGCTTTCCGAAAAAGATATTCGAATTAAAATTCGAAGATGTTGTATGATTCTTTATTGTATTTATTTATTTTAGCTAACGATAGGCAAATATTAGGCCGTTTTGTAAAAGTTTGTCCTTGAATTCTTAGAGTTTTGGAGAGTCTTTCTCTCTAACTCGAAAGAATCAAGGCATTTATTTTATCTCCTCAATTATAAAAATGAATTCAGCCGGGAACCACCGTTGTGGATTCTGAAGGATGCCTAACCCCTTCCCTTCGGAATAACTTGAACCCTTACCTAGAATCTAACTGGTTTCGTAAACTAAAATTTGTTCAATTATTAATAAGATTTCCTAATTATCCTAAAATTAGGTGGCGACTCTCTTTCTCTCTTTTTTAAACTTATTGTTTAATTAATTATTTTTTGAGTCCCGATGTTATGTCCTATCGGATATAACAAGCTTCAAAACGAAGGATCTAGGGGAGCTCAGGTTCTTTATGGGAATTGAGTTTTCAAGATCAAGGAAGGGCATTGTGATGCGCCAGAGGAAATATGCTCTTGAACTCATTTTTGAATCAGGTTTAGGAGGAGCAAAACCTGCATATACACCACTAGAAATGATTCAGAATCTAACCTCTGTTGAGTATGATGAGTATGTGAAAGAGAAAGATGTTGATTCAGAATTGTTTCTTGAAGATCCAGGGGTATATCAGAGGCTTATGGGAAGATTACTATACCTAACTATGACCAGACCTGATGTGTCATTTGTTGTGCAGGTCTTGAGTCAATTCATGCACTCTCCAAAAGTGTCACACTTAGAAGCTACACTCAGAGTGGTTAGGTATATCAAGCAAGCACCTAGCTTGGGTCTTCTAATGCCAGCTAGAGAGACTGATGAGCTACTTGCCTACTGTGATTCTGACTGGGGTGCATGCCTGCAAACCAGAAGATCAGTCACAGGTTATCTAGTAAAGTTTGGAGATGCCCTTGTGTCTTGGAAATCAAAGAAGCAGGAGACAGTCTCCAAAAGCTCAGCTAAAGCTGAGTTCAAGAGCATGGCAACTTGTACAACAGAGGTTACTTGGTTAATTGGGTTGTTTAAAGAGCTAGGAGTCAAAGTTGAGACACCAGTGAAGTTAATGTGTGATAGCAAGGCTGCAATACAGATAGCTGCTAATCCAATATTTCATGAACGAACCAAACACATTGATATAGACTGTCATTTTGTGAGGGAAAGAATAAGACAAGGAATACTACAAAATGAACATGTGTCTACCAATGAACAACTTTCTGACTTACTTACCAAGGGACTGGGAAGAGTACAACATGAGTATTTGTTGAGAAATCTTGGAGTGTTTGACATCTTTCAAGATATCAGCTTAAGGAGGAGTGTTGAAGACTAACTAATAGTGCAAGCTGATGTATAGACTGTTAGAGATTAGAGCTAAATGTTTATGATTAGTTAAGCTAAGTTAGTTAGTTAACAAATTTGTTAGATGTAGAGATAGACACGTGTCTATAAATAGAGAGTAGCCAAGTGAAAGATGTAACTGATTAGATATTTTTTCTGTTTTTCAATGGAACAATGATAACTGCTTCTTCTCTGAGATTCTCTGTTTCCTCTCTTCTTCTTCTTCTCGCTTCCTCTGTCAGTTCATGCTATCATAGCTTACTTCCATTAATGGAAGCTAACAAAGCCAGCATATTAGCAATCTTGTTTAGCTGCTATAAATTATAACCACCACCCCCTGAGTCCAACAAATGAATGTTAGGCCACAAAAACACTATTCTTGAATTTTGCTTTGGTGATAGTCTCGAGAAAACATAAATAAAGAAGATTAAAAAAATTAAATAGGAGTAAATTCTTTTTTTTAAAATAAAATAATTGAATTTTTTCTTGAAATTGATGTCCTTTTAGTCAGTAGAGTTGGGTCTTCTCTCATATAAAAGATGACAACTTAAATGAACTGAATTGTTTGGAGGATAATATTATGAATTTGAATGTGTTTAATCAATATATATTATATATAAAGGAGGATCTTCATACTGGTGACGTGGCGCTCTCCTAAACCAGGATTAATATTTATCTTTTTTTGTGGTTTTTTTGGCTTTTTTTGTGAATTTTTTCTATACTATTTAATTTTAAACTTCTGAAAATTACTTTATTAAAAGAAGCAGTTACTCAGTAAAATGCACGTTGTTGCTTTATGTGCTGTAACTTATTTGAATTGGTATCATATTATAAGTGCAACATTATTTAAAAATCTTATCTTAGTTCCTTTAGATTTTTATTTGGATTTTACTATTGGAAGAGTCATTTGGTTGCAATGTAAATTATAAATTTGCTCCTGCTTATTGCAGCATGGAAAAGGTAGACTCTAGCAGAAGAAGCATTGAGGATCAACTAGATGCTCGCTGTATTCGTTTCGAGAAGATTAGAGAGATATTTTGATATCTTTTAATCGACATCAGAAAGCCAAATCTATGAGATTTCTATTTTGTCGGATGAAAGAAAAGAGTACAAAATTTATTGCATGTAATGTCATCCAAATGATAGTGATTTATGTGTCCACAACTGAGTCCATCTAAAATTCCTGACTAATATTGTATACAATCAAATGATTGTTGTAATGCACCGATGTTTATAATATTACGCCCGTCCCAGCACGGGCATTGTTCGTCTAGTATGCAGAAAACTGTTTAGAGGACACAAGATTGTTTGTACCTACTAACTAAATATAAAAGAGCCCGTGCTTGATATGCTATTTTTTTTGTCTTAATTATGTGATATGGAAAGAATTTGAAGAGTCATTAATCAATTTTTTTGTACAATTTTTAAATATTTTAATTTGTTAATTACTGTGATTTATAATACTTTTTACATAATATTCAAAAAATAAATATTACTTTCTCTGTCCCAATTTATGTGAAACTGATGAAATTTGAAGAGCAAATCTAATTTTTTTATATATATAATTTTTAGATATTTTAAGTTGTTATATTGTAATTTATAGTACTTTCTACGTATTTTTTAAATAATATTTATGTTATTCTCTCTACTCTAATTTATGTGTCATTGATAGAATTTGGAGAGTCAACTAAACTTTTTATATGTCTTTTAAATATTTTAAATTGTTAATTATTGTGATTTATAGTATTTTTTATGTCATTTTCAAATAATATATGTTACTTCCTATGTCCCAATTTATGTAGCACTGCTAGTTTAGAGTCAATCAAATTTTTTATGTCTTTTAAATATTTTAAGTTATTAATTATTGTGATTTATCTTTTTTACGAAATTTTCAAATATATAGTAAGTTAAAAGATAAGACAAACAGAATAAAAATGAAAAATTAACGAAAATGGCCACAATACCCTAAATGCATGCTTAATTTTGAGATTTTAGGGACATGCAAGTTTTCCTTCTTATTCTTAAACATGAACTTCTCTAAAAAGAAGCTCATTTTTTGTGAATTAAAATTGATTTGTTTTTACTATAATCTTATAAAAGTAAATAGTATAATCCTTTTTTGAAGAAACAATTTTAGATAGAGTAAATAATGGAATCCAAATTGGTGGGAAAAAAGATATAAAAAGTAACATAGTCAAATAACTCTTATAATTAATTCTATTAAATAATTTTTTAATGAATTTGTCAAAAAACTTGAATAACACTTATCTTGAACTAAAAGTAGCATTACACGGAAAATTATAAAAAGAATTATATCGTCGATAATTGGCAGAACATGAAAATGAGGCAATCTTCTGGCATGTTTGGTCAAGCTTCTAAAATCAACTTATTTTGAAAAGTACTTTTTTCATAAGCGTTTTTCAAAAAAATACTTTTGATAAAAAATAGTTTGTGTTTGACCAATAAATTTAAAAAATACTTTTGAGAAGCAATTAGTGTTTGACCAAGCTTTTAAAAAATATTTTTCTCAAAAGTGCTTTTAGGTAGAAGTTACTTTTTTTAGCTTCTGAAAAACTGTTTCTGCTACTCCCCAGAAACACTTATTTTCTCCCAAAAGTTTGACCAAACACCTCATTTTTTTTAAATAAACACTTTTGAGAAAAAATAAGTACTTTTTGAGAAAAAATAAATTTGACCAAACAAGCTTTTATTTGAATTTTAACTTTTAGATAATAATCTGAGCTAATAAAATTATGAAATTTCTTTAAATAAAAAATTTATACCGTAAATATTTAGCATAATATCATTAGACCCACACGAGCTATCCTTTACCAGTACTAGTACAAGAGTCATTTTTAAAGTGCAAAAGAGAACAAGACTGATGGCCTATCCCTTCTGCAATAATCACGCCTCTGTAATATTTTAAGGTTTGTATGCTTACACATTTTCCTTTGGTACATAAGTAAGCTTGTGGGAAATTGCTTCCTCTATTTCATATTATTTGATCGTGATCTGATATACCTTATAAAAAGAATTTAATTAGAAATGTATTTTATAAAATTAATCTTATTAATGATATTTTTAAATTCTTAATTTGATTATTACTATTTTATGTAATTATTTAATACTAAGGGTATTATAGAAAAAGAAGTAGTAAACATATCTTGATTTGCTAATATAACAAGTAAAATAAAACAATTATTTATGATATAGAGATCAATTAAAATGAAACGGAGGTAATAATATATTTTTGCGAAAGTGAATAAAGTCACTCAGAAGCCGGGGCGTCTTCCTTTGGTTGGAGGTTCCTGAAAATGATAACGATAACAAAAAGGAAAAATTATTATGTTTTATTCATTACCAAAATGAAAAATAAAAAACATAGAACAGGTGAGTTATGAAACCTATAGCGTTGATGGGTGAGCCAACGAGAAAGTTGGTAGAGTTGCACAGATTCATTTGCAGCATGGCAAGCTAGCAACATATGATTTCGAGGCCTCACCATCCATGCAAATCTCATACACAACATCGAAAACACGCACAATACTGCAGCCAAAAACACAAAATATATATATATATATATTTTATACTAGTATATGTAGTAACCCAAATATGAAAACTTCAAAAATAAAATATTAACATGGTCAAACTGCACTTATTTAGTGTATAGATTCTATTCAATTTCAAGATTTAGAGATGAAACTAGAACTAGCTATTTTGAGAACGAGGCAGTCGTCAAGAAGTCGTTGCAGAAGGTGTTAAGTATTTCAGAAGTTATATCTCCCATATAGAGACGCAGATCTAGGAGTCCAATTGAATCCCCTTTGTTGAAAAATTATACTATGGATTTAGGGGAATTGTTGAATATATCCTCTTGACATAAAGTATTGTTAAAAAAGATGCTCAAAGTTTGAATCTGACATGTTGCATTCTTTTTCCTCTTATTAAATTTTTTACTTCTGCTAAGCACTGTGTGACCCTGCAGAAATGAATCTGCCATGCTTCGGAAAGAAACTATATATATATATATATATATATATATATGTAGAGTCATTGGTATAGCTCACCTGCAGTCATGTTGCCAGATATCGTGTCTGGGGGCTTATTTGCATCCATCATTCCCTAGCAGAATCATTTGTGAATATTTCAGAAATTTTATAGTGAGATGTGATAACAAAGAATATGATGTAGGAAACCATGCATATGCATACAGAGATGACAAATCCCCAATTGGCCATAGGACCCCAAAAGTGAGTTGTTTTAGGACCCATAGGACTCTTCAAGTATGCTCGGATGGATTCCATGACATATATATGGTCTCTGCATATACCCAAACAAAATCAGGCCATTCAGATTGCTCACCAATACAATAAATACCAGCCAAAAAAAAAACAATTAAGTGAATTCTTTTCATCTGTCTAAGCTTTGGTGGAACCTAATATTCGCGGTGGTGGAAGATAGCATGTACCCGGTGAATTAGTCAAGATGCGCACTAGCTGGCCAAACACAATTTTAAGTAATAAATACTCCCTCCGTTTCAATTTCTGTCTTGCTTTAATTACCTTTTTAATTTGTTTAAAAAAGAATATCTTTTTCCTTTTTTGGTAACTCCTTATTTTCAACTTTCACCTGACATGTTTAAAATCACAAAATTAAAGAACAGTTTGGTACATTCTACATATATTTAGTTTAAGACCACAAGATTCAAAGTCTTTTACTTCCTTAAACTCCGCGCCAAGTTAAAACCAGATCGACAAATAAATTGAAACAAAGAGATTAAGAGAAGAAGATATACATACTGTTGAAATTATAATAGTATGAATACATACTTTCATTAGTTTTTGGTATATAGACCGAGAAAAGCAAAACAGATTTTCAACCTCAAAAATCTCGTGCAGTTAAAGAACTCCACCATGATTTACATGACATATATATGCAGAGCTGATTTGGGCTTAACTAAGAGATAATTAGGCATATACGGGCAAGTGTATGGTTATTGTTTTTGTTAAGATTAATTATTGATCCTTCAAGTAAAATCAAAAGCATGCTTTTTTTTAACAGCAAGACGTTCTTCATCGCTTGTTAATTATTACATATATAGTTGCTGGATCCTGGATATATGAAGGAATTATAATTTATTTGGAAATCTGACAAGGAATAGCGATAACCTAAATAACTCTAATTAAGAGTCGTTGAAAAGTGAAAACTTAAAAATGGTAGGAAGAAATTACTAATAAAATTGAATTACCTCAAGTACTAAAGACCAAGACATGTTCTACTTTGTGGAAACTTAATTTTAATAAAACAGAGCAATGCAAAATCAGATGAAAAGGCTTACCAATTGTGTCATGCATGAGACGTGCAAGCAGAGCACTTGAAACGATGAGTATTATTAGTGAATATATACTAGGAGATGGAGAAGCATGAGGCTATGCATTTATATCTTGAGATTTGAGAAGGTACGTAGGTTCAACGGGCAGCTCAATATTATGGTGGCCTAAAGTTAAACTTCAATGAGAGACCATCATCTTGTTTTTTAAGAAAAAAATATTTTATAACACAAAACAAGTGATAATAGAGATTTGAAAGTAGCAAAACTTGATAATTCAGTTTTTTTTTTTACCATTATCTCTTTTTTAAAAGAAGCTTATAATCCTATTATTATTAAAAAAAAAAAAAAAGAACAAGTGGAGCCTTCAAATTTGGGGGCCTGCCTAAGGCACTTGCCATTATTATTTGTCTTCAGAGCCTTTCTACCTCAGTTTTGAGGTAGTGGTACGGGCTCTACTCTCTCCATATACTGAGTATGTTGTTGTTGTTGTTGTTGTTGTTGTTCAGAGCCGCCCCTGGCTAGGCTATACTCAACATTAGTAGATTCCAAATTTAAATATTTTTGGTTCTAAATTAAACGTGGATATATATATATAAAGATATATAAAAAATTTGTTTATACTTAATTATTCACATAGTTTTTGATTTTGAAGCACTGAATTCTGCGAAGTAGAGCTAGATTTGCATACTCTATAGTAGAGGAAGAGACATGAATGCATAGTTCATTACCTTACGGCTGCCTAAATTGGCTTAAAAAGCCATCCTCATGATTCTGACGTTTTATATTGTTTGTAACTGGAAATATCTTTGGTCGTGTTTCAAGTGATTTGGACCATATATTACAAGCCATTAATTGTTTTTTCTGGTAAGTTGGGAGGCCAATTTCTAGCCTCACCTTTCTTTAATGTTTGTCCAAAGTGTTTGCATTGCCAAACTTTTTGGCCAAATCTTAAGACCTTTCTTGTTCAACTGATATATTAGCATAGCGTGGTGGACCCGAGATTTTCAGCAAGTAAATTCAAAATATATATATAAAAAAATATACAGAGAAGTCAAGGGATTCCGTATTTATTATGTATATATTTAGAATAATTTAATCTTATATATAACGTAAATTTCGCCGAACGCAACATCTTTATGACAATTGACATGTATGTATAAACTAGTAAAGGATAGTTCGTGTTGTGCACGGGTTCAATAATACTGAGCTAAATATTTAAAATATAAAATTTTTATTAAAAGAAATTTCACAATTTTATTGGTCCAAACTATTACCAAAAAATTAAAGTTTTAAAAAAAAATTGTCTTACTTTCAAGTCACGTCAATTAGAATGAGTTAAAAATATTCTTTTAAATTTATATGTGATGACAGTATATTCTTTTTATAATGTCTCATGTAGTGCAATCTTCGGTTTGAAATAAGTGTCATTTAAATTTTTTGACAAACTCATAAAAAATTATTTAATGAATTAATTATAAAAGCTATTTGACTAAGTTATTATATATATATATATATATATATATATATCTTTTTTTCCCACCAATTGGATTTCATTTTACTCTATGAAAAATTGTTTACCCAAAAAGCATTATACTATTTATTTTAAAGATAAATATCAATTTTATTAGAGATTTATTTTATTAAATTAACTTTATTAATTATGTTTTAAAAATTTATATTTGACTATTATTACTTTATATAGATATTTAATGATAAAAATAGTATTGAATGAAATAGAGATGATGCACAAGTACCTCCCTAAACTATATTCGAAGTTGCTATGACACACCTAAATTTTACAAGGGTCCTATTACCCCCTACACTCATTTTTTCTGTATTTTTGTGCTCCTTTCGTGCTGACATGGCTGCCAAGTCAGCACAAAAGGAGCACAAAAATATTCTGCTACTTGGAAGCCACGTCAGCAAAAAGGAGCAGAAAAATACAGAAAAAGTGAGTTTGGGGAATTTATAGGACCCCTGTAAAATTTAGGTGTGTCATAGCAACTTCGAGTATAGTTTAGGGGGTTCTTGTGCATTATCTCAATGAAATAATAAACTTATCTTGATTTGTTATTTGTTAGAGCACGTGTCCACTTCATATGACATCAACAATTACAATGCATTGAACAAAGACTCAAACATCATCAAATTTACCAAAGTGTACAATAACATATGCTGCAATAAAGTGAAAAAAGAGGGGTAATTAAATCAAAAGGAGGGCTAAAATGAATTTTTTTGAAAGGTGAAGTAGAAGTAAGGGATAAAATAGTGTATGGTAGTATTTGATAGAGTAGGTGCGGTAACGCAACCGATAAAAAACAAATAGATCAATTCAAATTACCTAAATATCTCCATTAACAAACAACCATGTTGACCAAGAAATGTGTGCTTATTCACATTTATGAAATGTAAAATAATTTATCCTATCATATACTTTTTCTAACTTTTTAAAACATTATCAAACCATTTAAAAAACGATAAGAAATAGTTATTCACAATGATTGAAATTAATTAATTGAAAATTAAGGTGTTTAATTTTTATAACTTATTAAATTATACTGATAATACAGAAAATATGTTATCGCACTTTATAACAATTCCTCCAAAAGATCTTTGAAGTTGCTCTCTTTTTTATGTATAAAATAGAAAGTTTTGTCGTTTTAAATTGGTACAAAGTTGTACTCTTAATAAACTTGAAGGCATGCCTTTATTATTTTCTAAAAAAATATTTATATTCATTTACAAAATTAAATACTTTTTATTGGTTACGTTATTGCAATTTACAAGTTTATTTATTTAAACATCAAAGCTTTAAAATAAACAATACAATGCAAAAATTAATAAAAGTTAAACTTTGACAAATTGATAGGGCACTCAACATTATTTTCATTAGAAATAAAAAGAATACTTGAAATTTAATAACATAAAATAAATTTAACTCCGATCCCAGCGCGACCCAAACCATTCCAAGCATGCACAAATAAACCCTTAATAGATATGGGACTCGACAAAACATGTAGCAAAGCTAGGAATAAGAAAAAACGGAAATTACCAGACATGCTAGCATTGTATTTAATAAGACGACAACTCCCCCCCCCCCACCCCACCCCCAAAAAAAAATAAATAATAAAAATAATAATAATTAAAAAATTGGCATCAACCTGACCCATTAAGGGAAGCTCATCCAAGTCAGTTCTAAGACCAATAGGACCGACCCTTAATGGGTCAGGTTGGGCCTCAATCGACCCACATGAGACCTACACTTATAGTTTTGGTTAGGGGTGTCCATAGGTCAATTTATAAGTTTTGATTAGCGGTGTCCATAGGTCAATTTAATTTCGTTTATGCCAAAATCAAATTCATACCATTTATATCAATTTAGTCAATTTGATATGCTATTTTTCTATTTTCTTTTCAATTTTTTGGTCACGTAAAACATACATCAATCTCTCTTTACTAGAGTTACAGATAAAATATAAGTTAATTTGTATTTAGTAAGAATTTAATGAATTGACGAACATATGATCTATTAAAATGCCCTTATGGGAGATATATTAAGTCAATCTCTTGTGCACGTTACAATCAAGTATAATTTAAAAAACATAAAATAAATGCATTATAACAATTCTATTATATAGTACATCACATTATATATATAGGTTTGATTTGATTTTTCCTTGCACAATACCGAACCAAACCAAATGTATTTAGTTTTTTTTTTGTCAATTTGATTCGATCTTCGCTTTGTTTGACCATCCCTAATTTTGGCTATTACTAGTGTGAATAGAAGAATTAGTTTATAAGAAATCCATTTTTTTACACTTAATTAATTAAACAATGCTTCTTTCATCCTAGTTAAGTTCCCAAAAATGTATTTTTTTATATGTGTGTGTGTACTAACGTAAATAATTTAATAGGCGTAGTCACAATTCATAATTAAAGGAAATAGAACTGTATTTAAGAAAAGTATAATAATATGTCTCTCCTTCGTGGCTAATGAGAGAACTGTGGGAATTCTCCCAATATTGTCTCTCCTTTGTGGTTCTTTCTCTCTGAATTTAGCAGATACTTTTGATTCTCGAGTTTCTTTGAAATCCAAGATTTTTTTCCCTTAAGGTAGTCATTTTATGTTGGTGTCTAAGGAACACCAACAAACTTCTGTAATGATTAGTGCAATGTAGTCATTTTTTGAGGTGTCTGTGACTCTTGGAGTTCACACTCTTGTTGTTTATAATGAAAGACTAGTAAGTCTATAAACTGTAAACATACTAATCAATATATGCATATAAAATTATGAATATACAAATGTAGAATTTTTAATAATAGAAAAACAAATGATTGGAGTGAGCTTGCCCAGAGATATGATGCCACCTTCAATAATGCACACTGACCCTTGTTTCAAAATAAGATGGACTTTTGCTTGTTTGATTTCCTCATTGAATTGAATTAAGAATCGATGAACTTGCTTATATTAGGAGGTTGATTGGTTCTCCACTTCACCACCCCAAGTTCTCACTCTTTCCTCTGCTTGAAGAGCCTGCAATAATTTGAAGAGTTAATCTAAATAGCCACTCACCCAAATGCCAGTAATAGCCAGCGAATGTCTAATGATATGTGTACAACAAGTATATAATTTATGTATATCGGCTGAGAAAAGTAAACAATGAATCCGGCAGGTTATTTGTGTAAAGATTCCCATTAATTATTACTCTATCGGATCTGATACATCAATATCATCATCCTTGCTTTATTGAGAAGTGAGATTCAATCAAACAATATCACCTGAATTTATGCCTAATTCTTGAATCTCTTGAACTTTGTTATTTTTGCCTTGTCATTTGAGAAATGTTATAGCTAACACTATGTGATTTATCCCATATGTCTACTCCTTGGTTAGCAGAGATACCTAGTGGAATTGTCGAGGTGCACACAAATTGACGCGGAAATAAGTCAGAATTACCTGTTTGTGCCAACTAGTTCGCGCAATGATAAAAAACTGGAAGAGGGTCTGAAGCAAGCTGCCAGCAAGCATAGCTGAGAGTATGCCTTCAACTCCAAATTTGAACTTGTAACCAAGCAATGCACCCATTGGCAGCCCAAAACCATAATAACATCCAATGCTAATTAAGGCCACTTGAAGCTGCCATCCTGCACCTACTGCTACTCCTGTAGTTTACGATTGGATTAAAATTTTGCTCTGCATCTACTTCTCTATGTTCAGTATTTTCTTAGTTTCTCTTTCTTTTCCTATTCCTTAATTAAGATGATGCTTTAAGCTGCAACGATTTGTAACTACCTCCTCCCCTGAAGTTAAAATTATAACTCAGGAGTCATGATAAATATACATGTATAGTACTAGTTATTTTAACTAGTTAGTTAATATAGCTACAATTTGAATGCTTAGCTTGAACTTATCATCATCACTTTCTGAATATTTCGATGGCCAAAACTAGTTATAGAGCTAATCATAAGCTTTTGCAAACTTGCAAGAACTCATTTGATCATAGGTTCATGATATGTTTCAGGAAGTTGTGTCGATAGGTTTTGCGTACTAATCAAATGTCAGGGCGTCTGGTAACAGGAAAATGTCATTATAACTTGTTTAAATGACCTTTTTGCATCCCTATTTTCCTGAACTTTATTTTATTTCTGAATTGGGGCTATGTTCAGCCTGGATTCGTGAGAAATTTGCGTATTTATGTACCTCGAAAGTGAGTAGAATTTAGATAGAAATACCAAGTAGAACAGGTTGGATGCCATTAAGGAAGATGATAGCTGCAAGAATATAGCCCAGCTTTGATGTCTCTTTTATGACATGCTGCTCATTTGTGAATAGTCTTGGAAACTCTTTTCTGGTAGCTAATATTGTAGCTGAGAATATGAGGCCAATCAATGCTGATGTCAAAACATTGACTGTAATGGAGAATTTTGCTGCTTTTGGATTTCCAGCTCCCAATTCATTTGAAACTCTCACACTGCAATGCCACAATTTTCTCAGGGTCATATTTCCAACAAAATAGGGGAAAATTAATTGAATAGAAACAGAAAATGTTATCATCCGAGTTATTTTTGCTAATGAAAATCTGAGTTTAGATGATGCAAAAGCACTACTCCTACTAGTTCTCATGGACTTTTTTCAGCTAACCTGGTTGATGAAGTGAAACCAAAGGCAACCGTCAATGTCCAAAGTTGCAAGCCGAGGCTGTCAATATCCAGACCAGCTGGTTAACATATAAGGCTTTGTAGTGAAAGAACTCAAAGTGGAGCAGAAAATCAAGAATCAAATTTGTGAGACACGAATAGAATGGTTATCATAAAATTTATTGAACTAACGGTGTATATAATTTTAATCCAACAGTTATAGGATGTGAACTATCTCAAGAAAGTAGTTGATATGGAGCAACATGATACTAACCAGATCGATATGGCATCAACAGAAATTGTAGCATTTATCAAGCCTCCTACCATTAGAATCACTGCTGTGAAGTACCAAAGCTCTAAACTGCCACCATCCAATAAGTTTCATCAGGAAAAATGGCTCTACTAGTTAAAACATATCCAGTCTAGTAAGTACTAATTACCAAGCTACCATTCGAAACTCACCACACCATTATCGCAGAGGCAAGTGATAGCTTCACGAAGTTAGTCAATGATTTGAAAGCCAGACATGAAAAACCAGTCCATGCCTCTGGAAAATAGCCCGAAATTATGTAAATAAGCTGAGCAATGTCCAAAAGCCACCAAGAGATATTTCCAGCAATTGCAGCACCAAAAAGCCCATGCCCTGCCTTTATCACAAGGATCCAATTTAGCAATACATGAATTGCCAATCCTCCCATGGATATGATGGCCATGAACCAAACTTTGCTCTGAGATTGAAGAAACTTTTGCATAGGAAAGTTGAGGGCATAAGCAAACATTTGAGGAATTATCCAAATCGCGTATTTCCCTGCAAGATGAGAGATGTCTTTATCTTGACGTAGGAGCTTTAGTATTGGCATAGTGAAGACAAAAACTGGTGTGAGCAACAAAGATGTAACTCCAGTAATGATCCATGATCTCTGCAAGTAAACTCCAAGCATGTTGAACTGTCCAGCTCCCACTGCTTGACCACAAAGTGTTGCCAAAGCACTTGCCATCCCTAACTAATACCCAAGAATTAACAAGGTAAAAAAAGATCTTTCAGATCCAAATCATGTTAAACTTAGATTACTTATTAACCAGAGGTGGGCGGGTTCTGTGGGCTCAAGTGAACCTACTGTTTTCAGCTCGAACTATGTAAATATATGCAGAAAAAACATCTAAAATGTGTATTGATAATAAAATCATACTCATTCTGTACTCACTGAAAGATTGTGCTCAGGGATAGAGCTAAAGTATCGGCTACAGGTTCAGCTGAACCTAGTAACTTTGGCTCAACTCTTATATTGTATTAAGACTCTATTGAATATATATAGATTATTCTATACTCGATAAGTAGCAATACGCAATGGGGGAGTTGATCCCATTTTCTACGAGTGAACGAGTCCATACTTATTTATCATTAGAAAGACCTATTCGTATTAATTTGAGTGAATGAGAAAGATAAGGAATTTGGAACCACTACGAAAAGGAGGTCAGATCAATATTTGGGGAGTAAAATAATTTAGAATAAAGTTACTTAAGAAGATTAGAATCCAGAATCCTTAAGCTTTAAATCCTGACTCGTGCTTAGAAAGGGTGGAAAAGCAATAAAAGCAGAATGTATTAGCATACCATGACTCCATAGACAAAGCCTGCTATAACATTATGAACTTCTGAGACAGCAGCAAGCTCTAAATCTCCCAGTCTTCCAGCAAAGGCAGCTGTAACAAACTCAAGGGAGAACAAAGAGACTGCATTCAAGATAGCTGGTCCTGCTATGTGCCACACCTTCTTTGCTTCAACACCCCATTTATTGCCTATCTTTTCCTTTTCCAGAAGATCACCATCAGTCTCTTGTCCCCCTAATTCTAAGGCCTTTTGTTCCATTTTAAGAAGAACCTGATGCTTGAAAAACTCTCTCTTTTAGCTTAAAAAATGAATCATTGGATGCCTTCTTTACTAACTCTACTAAAGGAGGGAGGTAGATGTTTTCTTTCTTTAATATTGAAGGGGACTTCTATATACATGTTGTCCCCTTGTCTTTATTATAATTTTATTAAGATAAATCATCTGCAAATTGAGTTAGTAAATTACTGACAAAGTTCTAAAACAAGATTTTGGCAGGTTGTATGAGTTGGGTTTGGTATCCATAGTCAGGTAAATGTTTAGCATATAAAAATATTCTGAGCGAATCATGATTCAAGAGACGTAAAAGGTATAAAAAATTTGGGCTTTCTGCCCCCTTTTGTTGACTATGGACAGTAAGACCAGATGATTGAAATAGACATGGGCAAATCTACCACATGAAGAAAATAAGTTTTGTACAATCTTACATATGTATTAAATTTTTTATTAATATTTAATTATAAACCCAATTATAATTATGTGTTTTGAAATTAGTGTAACAACTCATAAATTTTAAACCATAAATTTCAAATTTAAATATACCTACGGTCAAATTTGTTTGGCTAAGACCCCAACTAGTTAACGTGTCATACCATATGTTATAATTTTATCAGATTAACATTAATGTTTATTAAAAAAATTATATGATTATCTTATAAGTAACTTGATTTATGGCTAATCTTAAAAAATAAAAAGTTGACATTGATATCCTTGACATAAGACTCTGACTAGATTCAATTAAAACAGACTCGCTATTTAATTCATGACACATTTTCATTTCCGGTATTATGGAATTTGTTGCATAACGAATCAAGAATTATAAAGAGGTTGACGTTGACATACTTGACATTAGTTCCCACTGGAAAAAAATTAATCCAGTCCTTGATTTTCTTTATAAATCTGCTGACTTCACTCTCCTCGACTCATTCAAGAGCCTGCACTTATTTTATTTTATACTACCTATTTTCATTAGTCTATCCACATCCGTACCATATCTTTTTTCTGTTTTTTTTTTCTTTTTTGCTTTTTTCAAAAAAAAAGAAAAAGGTTGGGACAAATAATTTATGGATTGCACTAAAGTATCTGGAGGCACAACCCTTTCAATTAGGAAGAAAAGTTAGCTTAATTAGTCCTCTCACCTTCCATTCCTGTAGAATATTTTCATAAATAAATTTTTATTGATTAAAAAAGAAAGATTTATTTTAGCTCTCTCCCATATGATTTTCTTGAAATACCTCGCCTTAAACTAACTCTTATTTTAGAGGAATACATATGATGCATGGATTTTTTTCAGCGATCAGTTAAGTTTTTAGTGGAATTTGCAAAACTAAGCAATTTTGTAATTTCCTTAGGGTCTGTTTGGAAAGTCACTTGGTAATTGAAATTTGTGTAATTATTAGGGTAGTAATTATCAGCCTAGTAATTACGCATTCTAGTAATTATCATGATATGTTTGTTTGTCTCAATGTAATTACAGTGTAATTATAAGTGTACTGTTTGGTTGCACAAGTGTAATTACATACTTATATTAAAATTTTAGGATAAAATTTAATTATCAAAAATTAAAAATCAATATTTGACAAAGAAGGCCTTTATAAATGATATCAAATTAAGAATTTGAAATATATATTGTTTCTTGAAAATATATTAATTAATAAACGTATATTTTAAACTAATATTATAAAAAAATAATTGATATATATTTTTCAAATTAGTATATTTTGATCAATTAATCATAAAAATTAAAAATACATGATTTTTAAGAAAATTATGAAATACATGTTTGATAAAAAAAATTAATATTATAAATATAATGTCATAGAATTATTCAAACATTTGACAAAAATATAATATATCAATTCTAACTGAAAAATGAATGACATACAATGTGAAATAACAAGTCAATATTACTAAAGAAAATAAATTGAAATCGAAAATATAAAATAAATTCAAAATTCAAAAAAAAGTTAGAATAATACTCTTTTGTCAAATTTTTACATAATTTAAATAAATATAATTCAAAAGAAAAGAAAAAAATTAAGTCTATAACCTCATTAAACAATAAATTCTACTTTAATTAAAAAAAAATTAGAATAGTAAAGCAGGTATGGTAAATGAAGAAAATAATTAAAAAATAAATATTGCGAGCAAATGCATGAAATTTAAAATTGAAGGTTGGAAAATGAGAAGTAAGAAAATTAAATATAAATAATACAAAATAAAAAAATACATTTTAAAAAATAAAATAAAAAATAAAAAAGAATTTAAAATAATAGAAAAAATTTAATTAAAATGAAAAGAAATTAAAATTAAAATAAAAAGGAAGAAATTAAAAAGTAATCTTGTAATTACACCATGTAATTACCACCCAATTATACACCAAATTTAATTCACATGGTGGGTTTCCAAACAAGCCCTAAATGTCTTTGCCTTTTTGTTTTGCCACCAAATCAAAAGCAGTGACCTTTTTGGCATTTCATCAAATATCTCTAACTCATTTTCCTTTACTCATCTCGTCATTTAGGTGCCCATTTCACCATTACCAGCGTAATGATCCTCATAGTCGTTTAATGATTTTTGTGTGTTTTGACTTTTTTTTATCTCTTTTGTAATTACATTATGATATTTGATCTGTGAGAGTGATTGACACGATTTCCAAGGTGGTTGGATGAGTTTTGAAAGATTGGAAAGTTGAAAAATTTGACCAAAGTCAATATTTGATGACGATGAGCTCGAAATGGAATTATGTTAGTTCCTTAGGTCCGAAAAGTGATTTTTGGGTTGGTTGGACCTTTGATGTAACGACCCTTCCGGGTAATCTTGTATTTTCGCCCTTTTTGTACTGTTAGATCTTGCCTGTAGCGTCCCCAAGTCATTTATGACTTGCTGGGATCGGTAGTTCGGTGCCCGGGCCGTCTGTTTGGTCTTTATGGTCGTTTCCTTACTTTAGAGCTTAAACTTTGGAAATCGTTGACTTCGGTCAACATTCTTAGCTATCATGCTCGGAATAAAATTCCGACAGTTCCGTTAGCTCCGGAGCGTGGACTTTGGTCTAGTTAGACCGTTGGTCAGGATCAGGAGCTATTCAGCTTGGAATTCTCTCTCATTCTGTGTTTTCAGGCCAGTTGGGCTTGTTTGGTTGACTTTGGTCAATACTCGGAGAAAGCAGTCTCAGATGGAAATTCCGTCAGCGCTGTTAGCTCTGAAATGCCGAGTTTGTGTTAGATAGTCAGTTGGTTTGGGTCCCGGGTGAGCCAGACTCATTTTGGATGCTTGGTTGGTTTTAGCTAGTGTTGACTTGGGTCAACATTCCTTTGAAACAACCATGTATGGAAGTTTCGTCGATTCTGTTGAGTCCAGAACGTCGTTTTCACTCTAATAGCTTATTTGGTTTTTGAGTATCGAGTTTTGATTGTGCCCAGAACACCTCGTAGAAGTTTTGGCTGTTGCTGGTTTTCTGCAGCAGAAATTGTTCAGCTCCAACGGTGCCCGGGCAGCGCGATCGCGCTGACATGTGATTTTCCTTCAGCGCCAACGGCGCTCGGGGAGCGAGATTGCGCTAGCCTGTGACTTTTACCTTCAGCACGATCGCGCTAAAACAGCGCGAGTACGCTGGTCTATGATCCTTCCTTCAGCGCAATCGCGCTAGTCTGTGACGTGCAACTTATAAAGCCTCCCCCTCAATTTTTCAGACCATTTTATCACTTCTCTCTCACTCCAAATCATCTTCCCTCTCTTAATTTAACTCCAAATCAGTATTGGCTTCGGGGAATTCATCAATTTAACGCTTAATCTTGCTCCCTCTTCGTTTGGGTAAGTCTTCTTCCCCAAAGCTTGCTTCTTCTCCCTTTGTTAGAAACTCCATTGTTGTAAATTCTCAAAAGCTCGGGAATTCCTTGTAGAATCTGTTCTCTTGGGCTTGCATGTTCGTGGGTTCGTGGAACTCACTTCCTTGGCATTTTCTCCCGTAGTGGTAAGTAATTCTTGCTTAATTTCCAGCTTTTCTTTCTTAGAAATTCCCTCTTTGATTCCATAATTGATGGGCTGTTTTGGAGCCCAGTTGTTGTTCGTTTCCGCTCAATTTTTGAGCATGTGCTCCCGGTATTGTGGGGAACACGATGGTGTTTTTCATTTTTTATTTTGGGTTACAGGGCCCACGGGCCCGCTGGTGATCCAAATTTTGACCCGATTATGTTCATAGCATTATGAGTATCGATGGTCTTATTTTAACGCCTAGATTATTGTGTTGATAGTACTTTCACAATTTGGAGCTTCTCGGAGGAATTCGAGCCTGGACAAAGTCGTTCCCGCAGCTAGTCATCGGACGACAGGTAGGTTATGATTTTCCCTATCTAGAATCTGCGTATATAGACTATAACTGCAGTAATTAGTATCCTTGGGTGGGTTGTTATAGGTTGGTACCCTGAGACCTTGTCCGCCTTTCTGTTCGTTTATTTCATACCTTGATTGTAGTATTCATGTAGTATTGTTATTTCACCCTTGTGGCCTCGTGTGGCCTTTGTTTATGACTCTGGACTATATATGGTGGGATATTTGGGAATGTCCGTGAGTCCCGGATATCGTGACCTTACTAGGTTGGTTATCTGTGCTGTAGAACCGATTGTGCCTGTGCAGGGCCGATATGAATGTTTGTGAGCTATTTTGGGCTAAACTTATTGTCTGCGAGCATATTCATTCATGAAAAAGGATTTTCTGCATGTTTTACTACTGTTTTGGCTTCGGGCCGACTATCACTGATTTTCTAAACTTTGCATAGCCCCGGAGGCCTGTTTTCAATATAAATAATGATAAAATGAGATTTGGATGATTTCACACTGGTTTTCCTACTGACACTAGGCTCGGTAGGGCCGTAGCACTAGACATAACTTTCTACAAATTTTGACCGGACACATGCCGGGCACCCTGTTTAGGGGATTGAGACTTTTATCACTGATTTAGACCCGAGTATACTTTGAGCACCCTTTGAGAGGGTCTTTTGAGATTACTACTACTGTTTTAGACCCAGTTCAATTCCGGGCATGTTCTACGAGGTTCTGAGTATTGAGCTACTTTATGAGATTGCACGATTTTGTATGTGGTCTACGAGTAGACCTCCATGGACCATGTTGATCCAGGACCTGAGGCCTTGGGATGCGCGTGCCGGATGAGGGGTGTATGTCATAGCATAGGTACACGGGTAAAGTCCTTCCGTGGATCCTGCCTCTATATGGGCCCTTGGGGTACCTGAGGGGGAACATACGGGTTACTTTCACATCATATCATCACCATGCATTTGTTATTCTGATTCTACCCTTGTTTGTTGTGTGTTCAGTGTACGCTCCGATTGTATGAGCGGCCGGAGGGTTTGTTTTCACTTGACTATGTTCCTCGGTTGTATGGGCGGCCGTTGGGACTGTAGGTAGATTATATTACTTCTTTCATTTCGTAGAACTAGTCCGGACCTTTGGTATCGATTAGATGAATGGTTTTAGCCAGTTGAGGCACCGACTTTGGGACAAATGTTATTGTGGGGCTAGTGGTTCCCATATTATTGAGATACTGATTGTGTAGCTTTCTGAGCGATTATGGGGTAATGGTTCCTGTTTTTATCCTGGCTTGATTAGCAGATTTGGACCCTTGTGGGTTAGTTATTCCATCTTAGGCTTGACTTGTAAGTTGATTACGTCTATTTTTGTATTGGTTATTTGATGTCTTAGGCATGTTTCTGTTAGTATGTGATTTCTAGTTTAATTATTAACTGGCTTTCCTTCTTTCTTGTCATTTTTGAGGTTATCGGTATACCGCCCATCCCTTTGAATTCTCTTTATATATACTGTTGTTGCAAGGATCCCAGGTGCGTCCTTCTTCCTGCTTTCACCTGTGTTTCTGTGTATATATATCTTCAGTGCTAGCATGTTATTTTTGTACTCTTGGTTGAATTACTCTTGTGCTAGTTTCCTTGTGCTTCTTCCTTGTTTTCTGTGACGATCTTCTTGTATTTTGCTTATTATTGAGTTTATATTTTATATGTGCTCAGTCGGTCGATGATGCCTACTGGGTACCCGTTGCTTTACAATTGGTACTCATACTACACTTTTGCACTTTTTGGTGTAGATATTTGTGTGAGCTTTTGCCGTTGATCGCATTGGAGACTCGTGTAGCTTTTGGGATCTTCAAGACTAGGGTGAGCGCATGAAGGTCGGGGCTTGACCACTTCTCATCTTTGTACTGTTACTCTTTGTATATTCGGAGACAATTGTACTTATCTTTTGTTACTTTCAGCACTTGTATTCTATTAGAAGCTTCCGTACTGTTGATACCAAGTCTTGGGGTTGGTGTAGTTTCTTATATATATTTGGGTTTTTGCTTCCTCTTGTCTTTATCTTATTCCATTTATTTCAGCTTATCATGCATGTTGGTTAGGTAGTAGCTCATTACTAACCGTTCTGGGCTACGGAAATTGGTTCGCCTACTGGGAGGTCGTAGGTTCCATCATGACCTGAGAAATTGGGTCATGATAGTTTGGTATCAGATCCTAGGTTCACCGGTGTCATAGTACAGAAGCAAATGTCTAAGTAGAGTCTCGCAGATCGGTACGATGATGTCCGTATCCTATCTGCGGGAGGCTGCAGGGCATTATTAGGAAAAGTTCCATCTTCCTGTCTCCTTATCGTGCGTTCTTGGCTCTATTGACTTCTGAACTTTGATTGTTTCATTCCTTCTCAGATGCTTAAGACGAGTGCGATAGCGGGTGATATCGAGGCTTCTGTGCCTGTTGCTTCAGTGCTTCCGTCAGCGCCAGGACTTTAGAGTGACTGTTTATCGCATCAGATAGGGGATGTGGGGCCAGCCCAGCCTTCGATTGGATTCATGGCTACCTCAGCTCTTCAGGACACTGTGGCTAGGACTCCGAGTCCTCCAGTGGATGTTTCAGTGCCTCATGATGGGGCAGTACTGGTTCCTTGAGTGATGCTTCAGTTAGAGTAGGGCTTCCAGTTCTTCAGCAGGGTAGTATATCGGTGTTGGAGTATGAGGCGAGATTTCATGAGATGGTTAGACATACTGCTAGGTCTGTGCCTACAGAGTTTGAGAGGGTTCAGAGTTTTGTGGGAGGTTTGATTTCACCGCTTCATTTAGCGACCGAGCACCTGGTTACAGTTGGGACGACCTTCCTTCAGGTAGTGGATCATGCTTGGGCTGTTGAGGGTTTTTATCGCGAGGCATATGGAGGTAGTAGTAAGAAGCGCCATTGTCAGGATGGTTTTCGAGGCTCTCAGACTTGAGGTAGGGAATTCTCCATTAGAGCTCGGTACAATTGCTTCTTATCTAGCAGACCGGTTTTAGTTTCTCCAAAGGTTCCGGAGGGTGTTTGTGTAGGGCAGGTTGAGCAGAGTAGACAGGGTGCTGGTCAAATTCTTCGGAGTTTACCTTCAGAATATGTAGGCCATGGTGGCCGGTCAGGTTTAAAGAGATCGTTCTGTCTGACATCTTTCAGAGGGAATTGCTTCTAGTTCAGTGAGCGTGGCCATTGTGTTAGGGATTTACCCACGATCGCACATCCCAGTCGGCATGGTTGTTATGATTGTGGGATGATTGGTCATTATTTTAGAGATTGTCCCCGGCGAGGGATAGTAGAGCCTTCAGCATCGACTACCCAGTCCAGTGGTAGACACCATCATCCGATGCCCCTCTTGATGGGCCAGAGGTAGAGGTTCCCGATGTTGTTGCTCCAGGTACGAATCTGTTTGCCTTTGGTTAGTGATAGCCTTACTCGCGTCGTGATTCTCCCCTTTTCGTGTATTTTCTTATATGCTTTCCTGTTTTACTTGTTTAGTTTATTTACTATTTGAATTTGTAGTTCTATTCACATGTTTTTTGATAGTTCATATCTTTTTAGTAGTGGATGGGATGGGTTATCCTTGAGAGATGTTTTCCCGAGGTGGTAGATCGTGGGTAGATTTTTTTAAGCTCGCTTTCTGTTTGTTGTGGTTCTAGGCTTGCTTTGGGTCTTCCTTTCTAGCGGTCCTAGATGGTTGTTGCCTAGGCCGTTATCTAGCATGGCTAGAGATCCTTGTGTTGGGTCAGTGTAATACCGGTGGTAGTGCTGGAGTTTGAGGCCCTGTGTTAGTAGCATTGGTCAATTTTGCTTTTCTCTGAAGATCAAAATCGACCTTCCTTAGTTGTTTGGTCTGGTGAGTTAGCAGGTATGGTTTGCTTCCGTGGTTTCCTTCTGTTCTAAGTCTAGTTGAGTTTCTTTCTGCCCTCCCTAGTTTCGGTTGATAGGATTAAGTTTTATTGCGGCATAGTGATCGAGTGTTTTGGCTATAACAGTTCTGGCTAAGTGTTTATTGTGGCGTCGTGGTTGAGGTTTGACTATGGAATTGTGGCATTGTGAGCGAGTTTTTGTCTTTAACATGTTGGTTGAGTTAGGCATTTGGCCTACCCTCGTTCCGTCGTATCAAGCGTTGCTAGTAGGAGTTGTGGGAGCTAAGGGAATAGCTCCAAGTAGCTTTTGAGAGAGAGCTTATTAGGTTTGGTGTTTCCTTGGAAAGGGTTTTGTTTGGTTTGCGAAGGAGGGTGATGACTCCTTGATTATGCTTTTGTGTTTTAGTAAGCTAGCTGAGGTGACAATTGAGAGTTTGCTCTGTCTTGGGTATTGGTGACTTTCTTCGACCAAATTCTGATTTGCAGTGGCTTTTTCCTTCGGTTGGTTTGAGGTTTCAGTAGCAGTTACGGTTTGGGCAAACGGTATGTTTAGAGTTTAGCTGACTCCTGTTTCTAAGTGTTCGTCGATAGTGTACGGGTTCACGCAGAGGTTCAATAGAGGCATTGGTTGCTTACTAGTATTGGGTTTCAGAATCGTTGGGCTAGCAAACTACTCCGGATGGTTCGTGGTTGGTTCTTTTCGGTTGCAGCTTCTTGAGTTGGAAGGAAATAAGTTCGGACAACATAGCTTCTCTATTCCAGTTATGGAGTGATAGTTGGCCTTGGACACCTAGTCCTTGGCTAACCTTTGAGCTAGGGTGGATATTCCAGGTTTCAGCGTTGTTCTAGATAGTACGAGGTTCCTTATACTATGTTTGGACAAACTCAGCGACATAAGTTTAAGATTCAGCGATAGTGTATTATGTGTGATCAGATTGTGCGGGTTGAGACTAGCAAGGCTATTGTGGGTTCTAATGACACTTTGAGACTGATGGTCGCCTTTATTTGCCGAGAGTTTGAAAGCTTGTTTAGTTGATTCTTCAAGAGTTGTCTTTTATGTGGGGTTTTCTTGTTGGTTAGACTTGGACAGTATGGACTAAAGGTTCGGTATGTGGTGTGCTTTGGGGTGGTTGGTTGTGTGCTGATACGGTAGAGCGGTTGATTCGAGCCAAAGGAATGAGTTGAAGGTTTATGTAAAAAAATAAAATTCTATAGCTAGATAGCGACCCTGAACTCCAGGCACCTTTTTCCTTGCTTTCTTGGTGTCTTGACTTGATATTCGTGGTATGGTGGGTTTCTTTCCGAGGTGAGGTTAGTAAGGCGATGTCAAATCTGAATGGTGTTCGGGTATTTGGAGCAGCAACAGTATTCTTAGAGTTTGGAACTTGGTGATGGCTACGGACTTCGTGGTAGGCTTACCACACTCCTTGCAGGGTCTTGGTTTTGGTTTGGGTCTTTTGGGCAGGTTACCTAGTTCGTTTGGTTTTTGTTGATTCAGACTTGGCACGGTTCAGCGAGGTTGGGTTCATTCTACAGTCAGAATGTTCTCCGTCAACACAAGGCGTTCATTCATGCTTTCCTAACCCTAGTGTGCAAGCTTCAGTTGGGTTCAAATGGGTTTCTCAGTTAGGTTCAGTTATCGAGTTGGAGGTTAGCAAAAGTGTTCGTCCATTGGTTGTTGGTTCAGTCGGAGAAGAGTGTTGCAGTTTTCGGAAAAGCGCTTTGGGTTGTTATTTCAAGTGTCAACGGATAGTAGGATATAGATTGATTTGGATAGATTTTTGTATATAAAGGTAACCTCATTAGAGGTTGAGTGCAACGGAAACTATAGATCTCTAGTGTGTCAGTTGATGCTATGAGGGTGGTTTGAGTGTTCGACTTGTGTGCAGTTTCCTGTTTGTGGTGCAACAGGATTCGGTTCAGAATAAAAAGGATTTTGTGGATCAAAGGGTTCATGAGTTGGAGTTTTGGGTCGATGGCTTTCCTGGTGAACTTGGATGTGGTTTCAAGGATGTGGGTTCTATGTGTCGACCGCCTTGGTTCTCTTGTTTCGGTATTGTGTCGGTGCTTTCGAAGGAGATTCTTGAGGGTTAGTTTGGTTGGTTGATCATTGGAGTTTTGGAATCAAGGGTTGGAGTCTAGCTTTTCTAGAGTGAAGTTAAGGCCTGGTTGCCTTCTTGGGTCATGTTCTGTTGGGTGCCATCTGGTCGGAGAGGCTACCTAGGTTGTACGAGAGAGTAGTGCGGGCTTTGTATCCGCTGTTCTCAACTCTCTAGTCTTCCCTTCTTTCCTGACTTTCAAGGACGAAAGTCTTTTTAGTAATGGATGATGTAATGACCCTTCCTGTCATTCTTGTGTTTTTGCCCTTCTTGTACTGTTAGAGCTTGCCTGTAGCGGCCCCAAGTCATTTATGACTGTCTAGGACCGGTAGTTCGGTGCCTGGGACGTCTGTTTGGTCTTTATGACCATTTCCTTACTTTAGAGCTTAAACTTTAAAAATCATTGACTTCAGTCAACATTCTTAGCTATCATGCTCGGAATCAAATTTTGACAGTTCCATTAGCTCTGGAGCGTGGACGTTGGTCTAGTTGGACCGTTGGTCGGGATCCGAGAGCTTTTCAGCTTTGAATTCTCTCTCACACTGTGTTTTCATGTCACGCCCCTAGGTTACCCCCTAGGCGTAACACGAGACTTGGGACCGCAAGTGCCCTAAGCTAACCCTTGGTCATAGCATACTCAAGCATAACAAAGATAAGCGGAAGCAACATAGATAAATCCGGAATCAAATACATAAATAATCAAGTCGAATAGAAATGCAAAATCTAGAAAGAGACTCTATCACTGTCTATGTCTGAAAGCCTCTACATGACATAAGGAGTTGCTAGGACAAGACCCTAGCTAACTCGAAATATTAAGGTAAGAAATCAACACTCTAAAATATAACTAGTCCTCGACCTAAGAGGACTCACTAACGGCTGACAGAAAGTGGTCTGGAAGCTCTAGCCACGTGTCTGGGAAGAAACACCTGAATCTGCATCATCAAAGGATGCAACGCAAGATATGCTTCAGTACTATAGGATGTACCGAGTATGCGAGCAATGCATGAACCATGATAAAAATAGTTTAAAACATGTTAAGAATAAACTTATTACGTAATATATCAAGGTATAAACCATGAAACATGAAATAAAGCTTAAGTTTCATAGTATAGAATCATATAACTTCATAGCTTGAAAATAAACATGTAGGAGTTTCTCTTAACCGACATTAAACCATGCTGAGCTACATGGAGTTCAGTGTCATGTACCCCCACTGAAAAGAGTTGTCCTAACCGGCCAAGGTTAGAACTATGTCATACCAGGATCCTGTCATGATAAGCCTCAGAGGGCAACCTACGGTGGTAACGTAGTTTTGTACTTGGATTATCTGAACCCTCGTCTCTCGGTGCTAAATAATACTCCCAAAATATATAACATGAGCTCATATACATGTGACATATCTGATGCCAAACTTGTTCATAACGTGTTCATACCTCGGATCATCATACTACTCATGAATTAAGGTTTAAAATCAATTCATGAGCATCGATGGAACATCAGGTGTCTTGTCTTGCATAATACTTCATAACTTGTGAAATTTGCATACTTCATGACTTGTAAAACTTTGCATGACTCTAGTTCAATTTCATAATACATATATTTTCATAGAACATAAGAACTAGGCATGCACATGCTTGAAAACCCATAAGGAACATGCTATAAAAATCCCATTTGCTTAAATCAACTTTATGCATGTAGGAATTTCCATGGTTAAACTTCAATTCATGAAGTAAGGGTTAACATGTAAAAACTCATGTGAAACCATGCAATTTTAATAGTAATTTCATAATTAAATCATGAGAAGACCATATTGAGCAAAACCCATGAGAATTTCATAAGAACCCTAATTTGAAGATCATGAAATCAAAATTTGAATTAGGGATTTTGGGCACAAGGGTGAAAGGAACCCATTGTTGAATACCCACATACCTTGATTGAAGATAACCCACTTGAATTGGAAAGACTTAGGAGACTTGGACTTGGAGCTTGAGACTTGAAGCTTGGAGAAGAATTTTTCTCTTTTGGGAGATGAGTGAAGTAATGAGAAGGAACTTAGGCTAATGAGGGTAAAAATCCTTCTTGAGATAGTCAAAACGACATCATTTAGGAGTTAAAAGGGTGGGTAATGACTAAAATACCCCTGGGATTTAATTTAGAAAAATCTAGAAGAAGGGTCGGTTTCAGGTTCTACGGGTTGGCTCCACAGGTCTTCATTTGAACCACGACTTGTGGTTCCAACTCGTGGAACCTGGTCGACTAGACAGTCTGCAGAAACATTTCTACGAGTCAACAGGACAGACCCGTAGAACAAATGACGGGTCATTGTTTGGAGTGGTCGTTGCTGGGAGCTTAGCTGACTTCTGGGTCAAACCATGACTCAAAATGACGGGTCATCGTTCAGACGATGAGTTATCAAACCAAGTTGTGGAACCTAGGGGACTTACTATCCCTCTGAACTGTGTTCCACGAGTGGACAGGACGGACCCGTGGTTTGAACCACGGTCCGTAGAACCCACTCGTGGTTCCAGACCAGAGGTTGAACCAACCAGACAGGAATCATGGTTCCATTCCACGACCCGTGATTCAAACCACGGTTCGTGGTTTGGTCCCGTCGTTCCTGAAACATGGAATTTTTCTGAGATTTTAACTTAGATAGCTGATTTGATTTTCGGGGTGTTACAATATCTCCCTCTTGGGACCATTCATCCTCGAATAAAGACTAAACAAGGGAAAACTGAAGAGAAAACAGCCCAACCATCAACAGAACATGGAAATCAAAGAGTAAACATAAGAACTGAACTTTTCAACTTTGAAAACATGATAAACTAACTTTTTAAAACATGGATGCATGCTAGAATCATGAGAGGAACTGATGGAATAGAATCGGAGGGACATACCAAGGAGGAAACTAGTACCTCAAGCTAGAACTGAATCGGAAGGAAAGAGATGAGGATATTTTGCCTTCATGGCCTCTTCCACTTCCCAAGTAGCACCCTCTATATGCTGATTCCTCCAAAGGACTTTCACCGAAGCGACTTCTTTGTTCCTCAACCTTTGAATCTGACGATCAAGGATCTCTACGGGAATCTCCTCATAGGTGAGACTATCCTTCACACCCACATCCTCTAAAGGGACAATCAATCTCGGATCACCAACACACTTCTTCAACAAGGAAACATGAAAAACTGGGTGAACCGCTTCCAACTCTGTTGGCAACTCCAACTCATAAGAAACACTACCAACTCTCCTCAAAATCTGATAAGGTCCTACAAAACGGGGACTAAGCTTTCCTTTCTTGCCAAATCTCATCACACCCTTTATCGGTGACACCTTAAGGAAAACCCAATCATCAACTTCAAAGTCCAACTCCCTTCTCCTCACATCCGCATAAGATTTCTATCGACTCTGAGCAGTCTTAAACCTCTCCCTAATAAGCTGAACCTTCTCCATAGTCTCATGAACTGAATCTGGACCAATCAAGGCTGCCTCACCTACCTCAAACCAACCAATAGGAGATCTTCATCTCTGGCCATAAAGTGCCTCATATGGAGCCATCTGGATGCTAGAGTGATATTGTAGGCAAACTCGATAAGAGGTAAGTGATCATCTCAATTACCTTTGAAGTCAATCACACACGCTCTTAACATATCCTCTAAAGTCTGAATAGTACCCTCTGCCTGGCCGTCTGTCTGAGGATGAAAAGCTGTGCTAAGCTTAACCTGGGTACCAAGACCCTTCTGAAACGATTTCCAAAACTGATATGTAAACTGAGGACCTCTATCCGAAATGATAGACAAGGGAACACCATGCAACCGAACTATCTCCTGGATGTAGAGTCTGGCATAGTCGTTTGCTGAATCAGTATCTTAACAGCCAAGAAGTGGGATGACTTGGTCATCTGGTCGACAATCACCCAAATTGAATCATGTTGCCTTCGAGTACGAGGCAAGCAAGTAATAAAGTCCATATTGATTTCTTTCTATTTCCAAGTGGGAAGGTCAATATCTTGAATCATGCCACCCGACCTTTGATGCTCCACCTTTACTTGTTGACAATTGGGACACTTAGCCACAAAACCGGCTATGTCCCTCTTCATACCATTCCACTAAAAGACTTCCCGTAGATCACGGTACATCTTAGTAGCACCCGGATGAATGGAATACCTAGAACTGCGAGCCTCCATCAGAATCTGCTATCTCAACCTATCTCCATCTGGCACACATAAGCGACCCCGGTAACAAAGCACACCATCTCTCCTTTGGGAGAAAACCTCCACTCGCTGCTGATGAACTGCACCCTTAAGCTGAAGTAAGATGGGATCTTTGTCTTGCTTTGCCTTCACCTCAGCTACCAAAGATGATTCAGCACCATTTTGTACAATCACACCACCTTCTGTTGAGTCCATAAGGCGAACTCCCAACCGATCTAGCCTATGAACCTCCTTAACCAATTCCTTTTTCCCATCATCAACGGAAGACACACTTCCCATGGATAGTCTACTCAAAGCATCCGCCACGACATTGGCCTTACCCAGATGGTAAAGCACACTCATATCATAATCCTTAAGGAGCTCAAGCCATCTCCTTTGTTGCAAATTCAACTCTTTCTGAGTGAACACATACTGAAAGTTCTTATGATCGGTGAATACATCCACATGTACACCGTACAAGTAATGTCTCCAAATCTTCAAAGCAAAGACCACGACTGCCAACTCAAGATCATGAGTAGGATAGTTCTTCTCATGAGTCTTAAGCTGTCTCGAAGCATAAGAAATCACCTTACCACGCTGCATCAAAACACAAATCAAACCAATCCTAGAAGCATCACAATACACAACAAAATCATCTAAGCCCTCGGGTAGAGCTAACACTGGAGCTGTGGTCAATCTAGTCTTTAATTCCTGAAAGTTCTTCTCACACAAGTCGAACCACTGAAATTTTACCTTTTTCTGAGTCAATCAAGTCAAAGGGGCAGCAATGGAATAAAACCCCTCCACAAACCTCCTGTAGTAGCCTGCCAAACCCAAAAAGCTCCTAATATCAGACGGGGAAGTAGGTCTAGGCCAGGTTTTTACTACCTCTATCTTTTGAGAATCAACTCGGATACCATCTCTAGTCACAATATGACCCAGAAAAGCAACAGTCTGCATCCAAAACTCACACTTGCTAAACTTAGCAAACAACTGTCTATCCTTGAGAGTTTGCAACACAACCCTCAAGTGATCCGCATGCTCCTCCTCACTCCGAGAGTAGATAAGGATATCATCAATGAAAACAATCACAAACGTGTCCAGGTACTGTTTGAACACACGGTTCATCAAATTTATAAAGGCTGCAGGAGCATTCGTTAGACCAAAAGACATAACAAAAAACTCATAATGACCATACCGAGTCCTGAAGGCTGTTTTTGGAATATCACACTCTCTAACACGAAGTTGATGATAACTGGATCTAAGGTCGATCTTGGAGAAGAAACTAGCAGCCTGAAGCTGATCAAACAAGTTATCAATCCTAGGAGTGGGATATTTATTCTTGATTGTGACCTTGTTCAATTGACGGTAGTCAATACACATTCTAAGAGAACCATTCTTCTTCCGGACATACAAAACTGGGGCACCCCATGGAGAAATGCTAGGCCTGATGAAACCTTTATCAAGAAGGTCCTTCAATTGATCTTTCAACTATTTAAGTTCCGCGAGATCCATTCTGTAGGGAGGAATAGAGATAGGGTTCATATCTGGGAGAAGATCTATCCTAAAGTCTATCTCCCGCTCGGCAGGGACTCCGGGAAAATCCTCGAGAAACACATCTGAGAACTCATTCACAACAGGAACAGACTGAAGGGATGGGGTCTCGGACTCTGTGTCCATAACCCACACTATATGATAAATATACCCCTTTGATATCATCTCCCTAGCCTTAAGATAAGATATGAAATGACCTTTAGAGGAAGGGGGACTACCTTGCCATACTAAAATGGGTTCATTAGGAAACTTGAAACCGACAACCCGAGTACGACAATCAACAGAAGCATAACATGCATACAACCAATCCATACCAAGAATGACATCAAAATCAGTCATCTCCAACTCTACTAGATCCACTGAAGTGACTCTATGAAGGACTGAGATAAGGCAATTTCGGTAGATCCTTTTGGCTAAGACTAACTCACCAACAGGAGTAGAAACACAAAAGGTTCTAACAGCAATTCAGGACATACTTCGAATTTGCATGCTATATAAAAGGTCACAAAAGATAAGGATACACTGGGGTCCAACAAAGCATACACATCGAAAAAGAAGACTTTCAGCATACCAGTGACAACATCTGGAGAACTCTCCTGATCCTGACGGGAGGACATAGCATAAAGACGGTTTTGGCGCTAACCACCAAAACTAGAAGCTGCGGCCTGCTAGGCTGGTCTACCTCTTGAAGCTGCTAGGGTAGACTGAGTGCTATTACCTCCCTGCTCCTTCTTAGCTGAAGGGCAATCTCTAATCAAGTGTCCGGCCTGTCCACACCCCAAGCATGCACCCGTGCCCAAACGACACTCTCCTGGGTGATTCTTCTCACACTTGCTGCAACTAGGATGGGAAGGTCCCTTAGCAACACTTCCCTGAGACTGGGAATAAGAACTGGATCCTCTACCACCCTGATCATGATGAGACCTCTGAGTCTGGGTAGGAGCACTAGCAGAATAATGAACAGATCCTGATGACTTCTTCTGGAAAAAAAGAGCTACATCCACCTCCGGACCTGTGATGAGCAAAACCTGATCCCTCGGATCTAGCCCTCTTATTCTCTCTTGCTATCTCTCTAAGCTTGTCACCCTCAATCTATTGGGAATGAGTCATGAGTTGGGAAATGTTCATATCACTCAACAACAAGGCAGGCCTACACTCTTTCTTCACCACATCATAAACCCCATAGATGAACTTGCTCATTTGATCATGCAGGTCTGCTACCATGGAGGGAGAATATCTAGACAACTAAGTGAACTTCAGACTATACTCTTGAACTGACATCAAACCCTGTCTCAAGTTCATGAATTCCTCCACCTTTGCTTGCCACAACTCACGGGGAAAAAACCTATCAAGAAAGGCCCTCTCAAAACACTCCCAAGTCGTGGAGACCGCATCCCTCACCCTAGCCTCCTTCCATTGCGTGAACCAAATATGAGCTACATCTTTGAGTTGATAGGATGCAAGCTCAACACAGTCAACACTAACCACTTGAATGACTTCGAAGATCTTCTTCACTTTATCAATAAAGTTGAGTGGGTCTTCACTCACTTTCGAACCCCAAAATTTAGGTGGGTTCATTCAGATAAAGTCACGAACTCGGGCCGCTACCCCACCTTGAGGATGAACGGGGGCAGTAGCCTGATAATTGGCCTGAGTGGCCAAAGTCTGGGCTAGCAAATGAATGGTGATTTTGAACTCCTTATTCGTGACATCAGGGACCGAAATGGGAAGAACAACATTTCGAGCGGCTCGGCGAGGTGTAGCGCATCGAGGAGGCATAATCTAAAATGTACAAGATGAGGATTAGAGGAACATAAGAGTTAAGCTCTATTGCACGACGTGATCATGAAAGAAGTGAAGTTTTCTAAGACATCACATAGCTTCCTTCTCATACGCATGGCGCGCTTCACACACATGAAAAGGATTTTACTCGATGCAGCTTTCAGACATCCTAGGACTCTTGAACCGAGGCTCTGATACCAAGTTTGTCACGCCCCGAGGTTACCCTCTAGGCATAACATGGGACTTGGGACCGCAAGTGCCCCAAGCTAACCCTTGGTCATAGCATACTCAAGCATAACAAAGATAAGCGGAAGCAACATAGATAAATACGGAATCACATACATAGATAATTAAGTCAAATAGAAATGCAAAATCCAGAAAGAGACTCGATCACTGTCTATGTCTGAAAGCCTCTATATGACATAAGAAGTTGCTAGGACAAGACCCTAGCTAACTCGAAATATTAAGGTAAGAAATCAACACTCTAAAATATAACTAGTCCTCGACCTAAGAGGACTCACTAACGGCTGGCAGAAAGTGTCCTGGAAGCTCTAGCCACGTGTCTGGGAAGAAACACCTGAATCTGCATCATCAAAGGATGCAACGCAAGATATGCTTCAGTACTATAGGATGTACCGAGTATGCGAGCAATGCATGAACCATGATAAAAATAGTTTAAAACATGTTAAGAATGAACTTATTACGTAAGGAAAGAACATGCATAAATATCAAGGTATAAAACATGAAACATGAAATAAAGCTTAAGTTTCATAGTATAGAATCATATAACTTCATAGCTTGAAAATAAACACGTGGGAGTTTCTCTTAACCGACATTAAACCATGCTGAGCTACATGGAGTTCAGTGTCATATACCCCCACCGAAAAGAGATATCCTAACCATCCAAGGTTAGAACCATGTCGTACCAGGATCCTGTCATGATAAGCCTCAGAGGGTAACCTACGGTGGCAATATAGTTTTGGACTTGGATTATCTGAACCCTCGTCTCTCGGTGCTAAATACTACTCCCAAAATATATAACATGAGCTCATATACATGTGACATATCTGATGCCAAACTTGTTCATAATGTGTTCATACCTCGGATCATCATACTACTCATGAATTAAGGTTTAAAATCGATTCATGAGCATTGATGGAACATCGGGTGTCTTGTCTTGCATAATACTTCTTAACTTATGAAATTTACATCATGACTTGTAAAACTTTGCATGAATCTAGTTCAATTTCATAATACATATATTTTCATAGAACATAAGAACTAGGCATGCACATGCTTGAAAACCCATAAGGAACATGCTATGAAAATCCCATTTGCTTAAATCAACTTCATGCATGTAGGAATTTCCATGGTTAAACTTCAATTCATGAAGTAAGAGTTAACATGTAAAAACCCATGTGAAACCATGCAATTTTAATAGTAATTTCATAATTAAATCATGAGAAGACCATATTGAGCAAAACCCATGAGAATTTCATAAGAACCCTAATTTGAAGATCATGAAATCAAAATTTGAATTAGGGGTTTTGGGCACAAAGGTGAAAGGAACCCATTATTGAATACCCACATACCTTGATTGAAGATAACCCACTTGAATTGGAAAGACTTAGGAGACTTGGACTTGGAGCTTGAGACTTGAAGCTTGGAGAAGAATTTTCCTCTTATGGGAGATGAGTGAAGTAATGAGAAGGAACTTAGGCTAATGAGGGTAAAAACCCTTCTTGAAATAGTCAAAACGACATCATTTAGGAGTTAAAAGGGTGGGTAATGACTAAAATACCCCTGGGATTTAATTTAGAAAAAGATAGAAGATGGGTCGGTTTCAGGTTCTACGGGTTGGCTCCATGGGTCTTCATTTGAACCATGACTTGTGGTTCCAACTCGTAGAACCTGGTCAACTAAACAGTCTGCAGAAACATTTCTATGGGTCAATAGGACAGACCCGTAGAACAAACGATGGGTCGTCGTTTGGAGTCGTTGTTGTTGGGAGGTTAGCTGACCTCTTGGTTAAACCATGACTCAAAATGATGGGTCATCGTTTAGTTGATGAGTCATCAAACCAAGTCGTGGAACCTAGGGGACTTACTATCCCTCTGATCTGTGTTCCACGAGTGGACAAGACAGACCCGTGGTTTGAACCATGGTCCGTAGAACCCACTCGTGGTTCCAGACCAGAGGTTGAACCAATGACAGAAATCATGGTTCTATTCCACGACCCGTGGTCTGAACCACGGTCTGTGGTTTAGACTCGTCGTTTCTAAAACATGGAATTTTTCTGAGATTTTAACTTAGATAGCTGATTTGATTTCCGAGGTGTTATATTTCAGGCCAGATGGGCTTGTTTGGTTGACTTTGGTCAACATTCGGAGAAAGCAGCCTCAGATGGAAATTCTGTCAGTGCTGTTAGCTTCAGAATGTCGAGTTTGTTTTAGATAGTCAGTTGGTTTGGGTCCCGGGTAAGCCAGACTCATTTTGGATGCTCGGTTGGTTTTAGCTAGTGTTGACTTGGGTAAACATCCCTTCAAAATGACCCCGTATGGAAGTTTCGTCGATTCCGTTGAGTCTAGAATTTCATTTCTACTCTAATAGCTTATTTGGTTTTTGAGTATCGGGTTTCGATTGTGCCCGGAACACCCTGTAAAAGTTTTAGTTGTTGCTGGTTTTCTGCAGCAGAAATCGCCAACGGCGCCCGGGCAGATCTTGATTTTCCTTCAGTGCCAACAGCACTCGGGGAGCGCAATTGCGCTAGCCTGTGACTTTTCCCTTCATCACAATCTCTCTAAAATAGCACGATTGCTCTGGTTTGTGATCCTTCCTTCAGCACGATCACGCCCTGATAGCGCGATTGCGCTGGTCTGCGTCCTGCAACTTATAAAGCCTCCCCCTCGATTTTTTAGACCATTTTATCACTTCTCTCTCACTCCAAATCATCTTCCCTCTCTTAATTTGAATCCAAATCAGTATTGGCTTTGGGGAATTCATCAATTTGACGCTTAATCATGCTTCCTCTTCGTTTTGGTAAGTCTTCTTCCCTAAAGCTTGCTTCTTCACCCTTTGTTGGAAACTCCATTGTTGTAAATTCTAAAAAGCTTGGGAATTCCTTGTAGAATCTGTTCTCTTGGGCTTGCATATTCGTGGGTTCGTGGAACTCACTTCCTTGGCGTTTTCTCCCGTAGTGGTAAGTAATTGTTGCTTAATTTCCGACTTTTCTTTCTTAGAAATTCCCTTTTTAATTCCATAATTGATGGGCTGTTTTGGAGCCCAATTGTTGTCAGTTTCCGCTTAATTTTGAGCATGTGCTCCCTGGATTGTGGGGAATACGACGGTGTTTTCCGTTTCTAGTTTCGGGTTGCAGGGCCTACGAGCTCGCCGGTGACCCGAATTTCGACCCAGTTATGTTCATAGCATTATGGGTATCGATAGTCTTATTTTAACGCCTAGATTATTGTGTTGATAGTACTTTCACAATTTGGAGCTTTTTGGAGCAGTTCAAGCCTGGACGAAGCCGTTCCAGCTAGTCATCAGACGACAGGTAGGTTATGATTTTCCCTATCTAGACTCTGCGTATATAGACTATAACTGCAATAATTTATATCCTTGGGTGGGTTGTTATAGGTTGGTAGCCTCAGACTTTGTCCGTCTTTCTGTCCGTTTATTTCATACATTGATTGTAGTATTCTGTAGTATTATTATTTCACCCTTGTGGCCTTGTGTGGCCTTTGTTTATGACTCTAGACCATAGAAGGTCGGATATTTGGGAATATCTATGAGTCTTCGACATCGTGACCTTACTAGGTTGGATATCTGTGCTATAGAACCGATTGTGCCTATGCAGGAGTGATAGGAATATATGTGAGCCACTTTGGGCTAAACTTATTGTCTACGAGCATATTCATTCATGAAAAAGGATTTTTTGCATGTTTTACTACTGTTTTAGCTTCAGGCTGACTATTACTGATTTTCTAAACCTTGCATGGCCCAGGGGGCCCAGTTTTGATATAAATGATGATAAAATGAGATTTGGATGATTTCACACTGGTTTTCCTACTGACACTAGGATCAGCAGAGCCGTATCACTAAACATGACTTTCTACAGATTTAGACCCGGACACATGCCGGGCACTCTGTTTTAGGGATTGAGACTTTTATCACTGATTTAGACCCGAGTATACTTCGGGTACCTTTTGAGAGAGTCTTTTGAGATTACTACTACTGTTTTAGACCCGGTTTAATTTCGGGCATGTAATACGAGGTTCCGAGTATTGAGCTACTTTATGAGATTGAGTGGTTTTGTATATGGTCTACGAGTAGACCTCTATGGACCTTGTCAATCCAGGACCTGGGGCCTTGGGCTGCATGTGCCGGATGAGGAGTGTACGATGTAGCATAGGTACACGAGTAGAGTCCTTCCATGGATCTTGCTTCTATATGGGCCCTTGGGGTACCTGAGGGGGAACATACGGGTCACTTTCACATCATATCATCACAATGCATTTGCTATTCCGATTTCACCCTTGTTTGTTGTGTGTTCAGTGTACGCTCCGGTTGTATGGGCGGCCGAAGGGTTTGTTTTCACTTGACTGTGCCTCTCAATTGTATGGGCAGCCGTTGGGACTGTAGGTAGATTATATTACTTCTTTTATTTCATAGAACTAGTTCGGACCTTTGGTATCGATTGAATGAGTGGTTTTAACCGGTTGAGGCACTGGCTTTGGGAGTGAGGTTATTGAGGGGCTAGTGGTTCCCATATTATTGAGATACTGATTGTGTAGCTTTCTGAGCGATTGTGGGGTAATGGTTTCTATTTTAATCCTGGCTTAATTAGCAGATTTGTACACTTGTGGGTTAGTTATTCCATCTTAGGCTTAACTTGTAAGTTGATTATGTCTATTTTTGTATTGGGTATTTGATGTTTTAGGCATGTTTCTGTTAGTATGTGATTTCTAGTTTAATTGTTGACTAGCTTTCCTTCTTTCCCATCATTTTTGAGGTTACCGGTAGACCGCCCATCCCTTTAAATTCTCTTTATATATACTGTTGTTACAAGGATCCCAGGTGAGTCCTTCTTTTTCCTTTCACCTGTGTTTCTGTGTTTATATATCTTCTTTGCTAGCATGTTATTTTTGTACTCTAGGTTGAATTACTCTTGTGCTAGTTTACTATGCTTCTTCCTTATTTTCTGTGACTATCTTCTTGTAGTTTGCTTATTATTGCGTTTATATTTTATATGCGCTCAGTAGGTCGATGATGCCTACTAGGTACCCATTTTTTTGCAATTGGTACTCATACACACTTCTGCACTTTTTAGTGCAGATATTAGTGTGAGCTTTGGCCGTTGATCGCGTTGGAGACTCGTGCAGCTTTTGGGATCTTCGAGACTAGGGTGAGCGCCTGACGGTCGGGGCTTGACTACTTTTCATCTTTGTACTGTTACTCTTTGTATATTCGGAGACAGTTGTACTTATCTTTTATTTCTTTCAGCACTTGTATTCTATTAGAAGCTTTTGTACTGTCGATACCAAGTCTTGGGGTTGGTGTAGTTTCTTATATATATTTGGGTTTTTGCTTTCGCTTGTCTTTATCTTATTCTGCTTCCATTTATTTTAGCTTATCATGCATGTTGGTTAGGTAGTAGCCTATTACTAACCGTTCCGGGCTATGAAAATTAGTTCGCCTACTGGGGGGTCGTAGCTACCATTATGACCTGAAAAATCGGGTTGTGACATTTGATTTGGGTCCTAGAGACTTTTGGATGCATTTGGAGTCGCTGGATGAAAGTTTGGGAACTTAAAATTTAAGAGTTGACTTCGGTCAATATTTTGTCAAGATGACTCCAGATTGGTGTTTTGATAATTCCAACAGGTCTAAATTGTCATTTTCAGTGGAGTAGCACATTTGGTTTGTGTCCGGGAGATTTCGGATGAATTTTGGACACTTATAGTTGAATTTAAAGTTAAGAATTGATCTCAGTCAAATAGTTGACAAAACGAGCTCGGATTTGTGATCTGAAAGTTTCAACATGTTTGTCTGATGATTTTGGACTTGTCCAACAATTTTTGCTTAAGTTTGATGAGTTTCGGTTGGACTTTGAATATTTTAGGTGCTTTAGCTTTGTTTACGCATAAAAATATGACTACTTGGAGGTTCATTTTTAGTTCTAGAGATCAAAAATTATTTTAACACTTTTATAATCTTTAGCATGAATTATAGGACTAATATAAAAAGTTTGGTTCAATTTTGATAAGTCGGGATCAAATTTATATCACGAAATATGAAATTATTCTTAAACAAGCAAAAATGATACATGACTAGGCAAACGAGCACGAAATGGGGTTTTGATTGAAAGAGTAGGTCTGTATCATTGTTTAGGAAATATAGGAAAAAGAATCATTGTATTTCGAGTATGTATGATGAAGTTATGTCCATTTTAATGAAAATAAAAGTGGCAGGTGCACCCCTATATATATACCTGAACAATGTATTTTTACTCCGACTATATTTATTTGATATTTTGAGTATATTTGAAGTTCTAGAGTTCATAATTGAGTAATTTATATGGCATTCTTCTCGATTTAATGAGAAGGTAAGTATCTAATCCTTATTTTTAATATTCTTCCATGATTTCTTTAGTTGATTTTTATTTTTATCCATGAGTTTGTCGAAGAAAATTGGATTTTTTTCCCTAGATCTGAAAATTATGTTTCTTCAATTAGGAGGTCGATTCAGACTCGATTTGATGAAATTTCATATTTGAGGTTATTATATTATGGGTAAACCAATTTTTAAGGAAAATTTATGATTTGTTAATTATATCATACTTTAAAATTGCGTATGAGCATAAAAATTAGGGATTTTGAGCCTACAACAATAACATATCCAGTATATTCCCACAAAATGAGGTCTGGGGAAGATAGAGTGTATGCCGTCCGTACCACTACCTCAAAAGTGACTTTTATATTGACTTTTTGGGCATGTGTAACAATCTTTATTGTAATTTTTTTTAGATTTTTGTGCGTTTTGATTCTTTTGCCCCTCCCCATAGTTGTATTATTGTATTTATAATCAGTGAGAGTGGATGACATGGTTCTCGAGGTGTTGATTGGGTTCTATATGAGTTTTTCATTTTAAAAGATTTTGAAATTGATATAGTTCACTTTGGTCAACACCGCCTATTCTATTACTAGGTCCTGTGGAGGACCTCTGAGTCCTCATTGATTCTATTCCAATTCCATTATCTGGCTATTCTTCATCTTACCCGGGAGGAAGTCGAAGACAGAGTTGCAACTTTAGATGAAAGATTGATGTTTCTATTCGAATACAAGGCCCTATGCATTATGTCTTGAGGAGATTAATATAGGTTTGATGCAAGCATCCTGAGATTTCACTGCTAAGAAGTTTTAAACAATATCTCATTTTTTGTTCCTGGCCTAGCTGAAGGAGGGTAAATTAGGTTTGGAGATTAATACGTCGTATGAAAATTTTGTCAGTTCTGTTAGCTCCAGAATACTATTTTTGGGCTAGTAACACCATCGGTTCAGGTCCAAAGGCATTCAGATGCATTTTGAGTCATTGGGTGGAAAGTTAAAAGTTTTGACTTTGAGTTGACTTGGGTCAACATTCATTGATAACTATCTCCGTTGGTGAATCCCACAATTCCAGTGAGTTTGAAATGTTGATTTTGGTCTAGTAGCATATTTGATTTGTGTTTTTGAGATTTTGGATGCATTTTGAGGGTCGATTCTGGGTATTTTTGTTGGTTGAAGTTACTGCCGGTTGCTGCTGCCTGGTGCGCCACTCCTATGGACTTGGGACCACACCACCGCCCCTTTTTCCACTCCTGTGGAGCTGGCGCGCCTAGGAGCCCACCGCTCCTGCGGGGTTCTTACCGCAATGGCGAAGTCGCAACTGTAGGTTTTTATCACGCTAGCGGGATTGCGCATGCGGGTGTCTAGTTGTGTCTGCGGTGCTCCCCTCGATTAGTAGAGTCCAATGGTGGTCCTTTTATCATGCCAGTGTGACTGCACCTGCAGTCAGTCTTTCGCTGGTGCGGCATTGCTCTGTTCAAAATAGTGGATTTTCCTTTTTATTCCATATTTCTTTCCTACCTCATTTTTAGAGCTCTAGAACTTGATTTGACGATTTCAAAGGGGATTTTTGAAATTTCTTCATTGGATAAGCTTCTTACACTACTTTTAAATAATTTTCAATGATTATTTCATTATTTCACTTTCAAATCTTGATTTTCCAACTTGAAAATTTGGGATTTTCACAACAAAGAGAAAGTTTGATAAATTGATAATTTTAAGCTTGATTTTAACTCTATTTTTAATAAAATTTTATATTTTATTTTCTAAAGATTTGGGTAAGTTAATTTTTTAATAAAATTCTAGTTTTTCTCTTGTAGGCTTGGGGTTGACTTTTTTAACCCGGATTAGAACCTTAACCATATGGGTATCATTGGACTAGTGTTTACGCGTAGAACTTGTTATTGATAGATTGGTTGCATTCGAAAGCTATTCGTAAAGGGACTCATATGTAATCAAGTAAAATCTTTCTGTTCGACATTGAGATAGGTTATGACTTAACTCCTTTTAGACTTAGCTTGAATGGGGACTTATCATGTAAAGCAGGCTAGGAGATGGGTGACCTAGTGATTATAATAGAAATTGAGCTGATTTGTATTATTATGATGCCCGTGAAGGGGCTTGTGTTGATCATGAAAATAAATGAGATGGTTTATCATTGTGATGTGATTAGAGGCTTAAATTGTTTTGATAATATGGGACTTGATCCCTATAGTTTGATATTGAGGAGATCTAGTACTCGTGGAAAAATCATGATTATGAGATTTTGAATATAACAGTTGTATATGGTTTCACTTTATTTTTTGTGTTCATGCATTCTGATACATCTCATGATACATGGGCACAGTGAATGACTTGATTTAATTTTTGAAAGAAATGCCTTGAAAGGCTGGATTTGAAAGAAATGAATAATTTAGTTTCAATTTGAGTCTGGAAAATTGGTATATATATATTGATGAGAATTGATTAGTATATGTACCGTGTGAGTCCCTCATGGGTCCCATCCTATAAGCGATACATGCTTGGAGGGTGTATACAATCGACATTGACCATTGTATTTCACTCAATATCAATGCATTATTCTATCATTTGGATTCTTGTTGTGATTGAGATATTTTGATGCTATCATCGATATTGAACTACTGGGAATTTTCTGCATGCAAGGTCATTTTAGTATTCCTTATTCGATATAGTAACTGCTTAAGCTCAGTCGGCTTATGATGCCTACTGAGTACAAGTGAATCATACTCACTCTTACTTTTCTGCATTCTTCTCATGTAGATCTTAGTACGAGTAGACCCCATGGTTAGAGATCATGCGGTGTTGCTACTTTCGAAGCTGTGGTGAGCTCTGGTTCGGAGATTAGCCTAGCCTCTTCTATTTTCTATTCTTCTCTTATCTACTTCAAAGACAGCTTTGTATTTCAGTTTTGATACTTGGTTTTAGAGGTCTCTCTTGTACTTATGACAACTGATTCTTGGGAATCTTGATGTATTATTTTCTCTTCAGTTTGGAGCATATTCAGAGTTGTTATTAGTAAATCATATCGATGTTCTATTATTTTCCCTTACATTGAGTTATTGCTTTTATAGAGTTTTGCTTACCTACTATGGATGGGTTAGGGTAGGTTCCATCATAACTCTTGGAATTTTGGATTGTGAAAGGTTGGTATCAGAGCACTTGGTTCACCAGTAGCATAAGTATAAGAAAAATTATCTAATATATTCTCGCGGATTGGTACGATAACGTCTGTATCTATCTTTGGGAGGCTATGGGACATTCTTAGAAATATTCTATTCTTTGATTCCTTATCGTGCGACTTGTTCACTCTTTGACTTCTAAGCTTATGTTTCATTCTCTCACAGATGGTGAGAATAAGGTCAGCTGCTACTGAGGTTGATGAGCTGGAACCCGCTGTTGGGGCCTAAACAGGGGGCTGAGGCAGGGCTTGCGGTCGTGACAGAGGTAGAAGTAGATCTTATAGTGCAGCTCCACCTAAGAGACGTGCTAGGGAGGCATCCCCCAAGCCAAAGGTTGAGTTTGATGATGCAGTCTATCAGCCTGAGGGTGTAGGGCCAGCCTAGGTTCCTCAAGGTTTTATTGCTACTCTCATGCTTCAGGATATCGTGGTTTGACTCTTGAGTTATTTGGAGGGTATGGCTCAGACATGAGCTCTACCTGTCACTCTTTATGGGTCTTACACTAGAGAGGGTGTTCAGCCTCCAGAGGAAGCACTAGTTCAGGGTTTTCAGACTCCTAGGGCACAGTCTGCTGCTGCTATGGCTCCCACATTGATGCTTTACCATTCAGACTTGTTTCTCCACCAGTAGTGCCTAGCCTAGTGATGCCAGTTGATTAGTAGAATATGTTTGATAGGTTCATGAGATTGGGTCCTCTGGTGCACCTAAGGAGGATGCTTATGAGTTTTTGGTTAGCTGTCATGAGAGGTTGCATAACCTCTATTTGATTGAGTCATATAATGTAGATTACACCACCTTTCAGTTGGTTGGAGCAGCAAAGCAGTGGCGAAGGTCTTATCTTGGTTGTTGGGCAGCGGGTTCACCTCTCATGACATAAACATATTTTTTCTGAGAGTTTTCTTGAGAAGTATGTGCCTCACAGTTTGAAGGAGAGGTTGAGAGATGGGTTTGATGCCTTGGAGTAGGGTTCTATGACTATTACCGAGTACTAGACTCGCTTTTATGCCCTGTGTAGGCATGCCTTGATGAGTATTTCAATAGAGGGAGAGCGGGTTAAGAAGTTTTTAAAGGTATTGACTACCTCTCTTCAGTTAGCTAAAATATAGTTGGTGACGACTGGGGGCACATTTTAGCAGATAGTTGATCATGCCATAGTGATTAAGGGTATTCATCGTGGAGCCTAGGAGGGTAGCGACAAGAGGTTTTGCAGACATAGTGGTTTTAGTGGATCTGCATCTCGAGGCAAGGATTTCTCCGATAAAGGTTTTCATTTTCAGCATGGTAGGCCTATTCATGCAGCATTTCAGGGTTCTAGTAGTGGTTATTCGGGTTCTGGCACTTTGGTTGGTCATGGTTTGGGTTAGCTATCCAAGGGTCCTCATTTCGCATCTTTTGGTCTCGGTAGGTATTCTAGTCCTTTGAGGCATACACATCGTTTAGCTCTAGGTAGGGGTTGTTTTGATTGTGGTGATTTGGGTCATTTTACAAGGAATTGCCCTAGGCACAGGCAGGATCATCCACAACCAAGTTCTCAGATACAGACTTATCGGGCACCAACACCATATGCTAGAGGTGGTTCATAGAGTGGGAGAGGTGGTTCTCAGGGTACTAGGGATGGAGCCGAAAGGTCTCATAGTGCTTTTCATGGAGTTACTGATTCCGGGTGTAGACGTGGTCATTATTATGTATTCCCAGGTAGCTGAGGCAAAGGCATGTGATGCAGTTATTGCAGGTACCGTCCCTATTTGCCATTGGCTTGCTTCAGTACTATTTGACCCTAGTTCCATGTACTCATATGTGTCTGCATATTTTGCTTTGAGTTTTGACCTGATGTGAGTCCCTTGCTATGACTATTAGTGTCTCTACCTTAGTAGGATTCTGTAGTGGTGGGTATGATGTACCGATCCTATGCTGTGACTCTTTTAGAGTATGATACCTAGGTAGACTTGATTATTCTGGATATGATATATTTTGATATTATTTTGGGTATGGATTGGCTCACTCCATATCATGCTATTGTGAAATGTCGAGCCAAGACTGTTACTTTGGTTATGCCGAGGCTGGAGTGAAAGGATACTCAGGGTTTATACCCTAAGGGCATTATTTTCTTTCTTTGGGCTCAGCGGATGATTGAGAAAGGGTGTCTTTCTTACTTGGATTATGTGCGAGATACCATTACTGACCCACAATCTTTGGAGTCGATAAGGGTAGTTAGGTAGTTCATGGATGTGTTCCCTATGGATCTTCCAGGTGTTCCTCCTGATAGGGATATTGATTTTGTTATTGATTTAGAGATGAATACCAAGCCTATTTCCGTTCCTCCTTATAAGATGGCTTCAGTGGAGTTAAAGGACCAATTTCAAGATTGGTTGAGTAAGGGATTCACTAGATCTGGTGTTTCTCCTTGAGGTGCTTCAGTGTTATTTATGAAAAATAAAGAATATCTCTATGCATATGTGTATCGCTTACCGGCAGTTGAACAAGGTAACCATCAAGAATAAGTATCCTCTTCCGCGCATTGATGATTTGTTTGATCAACTTCAGGGTGCTTCAATATTTTTGAAGATTGACTTAAGGTTGGGGTACCACCAGTTGAGGATTAGAGCTTCAGATATCCCTAATATAGCTTGCAGGACTCAATATGGTCATTAGGAGTTATTGGTGATGTCATTTTGGTTGACTAACGCCCCGATAATAGTTATGGAATTGATGAATGAGGTGTCCGATCATATCTTGGCTCCTTTGTGATTTTTTCATCGATGATATCTTCGTGTATTCCAAGAGTGAGGTGGATCATGTGAAGCATTTGAGGATTGCACTCCAGAGGTTGAGGGATGAGAAATTGTATGCTAATTCTCGAAGTGTGAGTTGCTTAGTTCTGTGGTATTAGAGGGGAAAGCCTGCAAATATGGTAATTAAATAAGATATGGCCAAAACCTATGAAAGTGTTTCATGATTGTATTTAACCAGAGTTCTTAGAAGAATGGGTTTTACTAAGATCTTCATTGACATGGTATGGAGGCTACTAGCAAATAACGGGTATTCTATATTATTTAATGGTCAGTCCCAGGGATTTTTTCACTCTACTAGGGTTGTTAAACAAGGAGACCCTCTATCTCCTGCTTTATTTATTATCTCAGCATAAGCCCTCACCAAAGCCCTGAATTCTCTTATGGAATCAGACAACTACTAGGGCTATGAAATTCCAAAGTGGAGCATAAGATCAACCATCTTGCCTATGCAACTAACACTATCATATTTACCACTGTAGAGAGAAATGCCATTGAGAAGATCAAAGATGTTTTGCAGGAGTATGAAAAGGTGTCAGGTAAGTTGATAAATTCAGAGAAGTTTGCCTTCTACATGCACCAAAATGTAGTTGAAACTTTGTTCGAGAAAGTTTCCAATATCACTTGTTTTAACAAAATGTCTTTTCCTTTCAAGTATTTGGGATCTCCCATATTTTATACTAGAAAGAAAAAGGTGTATTATAATGAGTTGATAAAAAAGATTAAAGAAAGGCTTCAAAACTAGAAAGGGAAGCTACTGTCCTTTGGAGGAAAGGCTATTCTTATCAACAATATTCTTTAGAGTATGCCTACATATTTATTGTCTGCTATGGCCCCTACCAGGTATACTCTCAATGAAATACATAAAATCTTTACTAGATTTTATTGGAGCAACGAAAAAGAAAGGAGGAGCAAACATTGATCAGCCTGATTGAAGATGTGTCTTCTTAACAAGAAGCTGGTATGGGGTTCAGATCATTATTTGACATATCTAAGGATTTATTTGCTAAACTATAGTGGAATATTAGAACAATAACTACTCTATGGACTAATATTATGTGGAATAAGTACTGCAAGAAATAAATACCCATAATGGTTAATTGGAAAGGAGGCTCTCAGCTTTGTAAAAAGATACTAGAAGCTAAAGATGAAATAGAAAATAGCATTTGGAGGGAACCAAAAATGGCACTGCAAGCTTCTGATTTGATAATTGGACAAGATTAGAGCCTTTGGTCCACCTAATGCCTATAAACTAGAGTGAACAACATCAAGGTGAACTACTTTATGCAGGATGAAAAGTAGAATGATGATTTACTGAGACAGAAGCTGCCAACTGAGTTAGTGGACCACATTATCACTGAACTGACTAGGGGAGAACAGAATGACAATGTGATAAACCTTGATGGTTACTCACAAGCACAAATTTACAGTTAAATCTGCTTGGAAAGTAGTCAGACAAAGAGTAAATCATACAGTCCAACAGAGGTACTTTAGCAAGATTGGACATCAAGCCTACCATATAAGATCTTTTTTTATATGAAGAGTATGGATAAGAAAGCTTCCAGTGGATGATGTTCTAGCTACAAATGGCATTAACATTATTTCAAGATGCAGATAATGTGAGAGTCCTTAATAGGAGACGATGCTACATCTTTTCTTAAATAAAGAATTTGTTAGAGGAATTTGGGGGTTATTCGCAGGAGTTACAGGAGTGCAGGGCCCATTCATCCAACTGAATCAGGCCATAGCACAGTGGTGGAAAATAGATTGTGCCCCCATACTAAAACCTCTATACCAGGTTGCACCAGCTATTATCCTATGACAATTGTGGAAAGGAGAAACAATGTAGTCTATGAGAGGACAATGTCAAGGACTAAGTTAATTTATGAGATCAACCAAAAATTTTACCTACTATCTAAGGTAAGATTTCCCTTGTTGACATACATTTCTAATAGCTGGCCTCTAATTATTCAGAATCTGTAGAACTACAGACCTCAAGTCAGATGTAGTTTCATCAAGTGGGAGAAGCCTTCACCGGGTTCATTTTAGCGCAATACTGATGTCTCTTCAAGAGACAATTCTGGACCTAACTCAATAATAATTTTCCTTAGAGATAGCAATGGAGATATCATATATGCAATAGCTAGATCCATTGACAATACTACTTGTTTAAGGGCTGAATCAATGGCTATTCAGGAGGGAGTCAAATACTGGGTGAGGAACAATATGTTACCTCTGATTGAAGAAACATATTCTCTTATAATATAAAAGTTGATAGAAAGGATCTGTGACTGTTTGTGGTCTATCAGCATAGTGGTGTAGAGCATCAAAGAATGAAAGGACAAAAGGGATGTTCAAGTCAAGCACATTCTAAGAGAAGGGAATCAACTAGCGAATTTTTTAACTAACAAGTTTGTTGATTTTGCAGGTACCTATCTCTACTACTCCTTTCATGACCTACCAACAGGTGCAAGAAAAATCCTCAACTCAGACAAACAACAAATAACCCACATTAGACTCAGAGTCATACAAGAAAGAGAATCAGACTAAATCAGAGGCAACATTAACAAAAATTGGAACAGATAAACACCACACATCAGACTCAATAACTACAATCATAAAATCACACAACAAGCAACATCGAATGCAGTAGGATAACATTTTTACAACAAGTTTAACCAAAATCTTTGCTAGACGGCGCTGTAGGAATTACCAAAATTCTTCTTAGGTGCCCTTTTAGTGATGGTATCAACCTTCTATTGAGGGTTCAACCCACTAAAGGAAAACATAAAAAATTTAGAAAACTCTTTTATGGCTCAGTCACAATGTTCTTTTCTATTCAAATCTACAGACTCACCTGAAGTTCTTACCCCTTTGCTATTATCTTGTCAAGACGGAGAAGTCTTCCATTCTTGAATTTTATGCCATAGCACTCGGTAAGAGCTTGGAGTGTCTTTAGTGACATCTATCAGAACTTAACAAGAATCAAAGCAAAATAATTAAAATAAGAAGGTTAGATATGTAGCTGGATAAAAATTTAGACAGGGCAATACATTACCTCAACTTTGTTGCTTAAGCCGGTGATTTCTCATTTGGAGCTTCATTTCTCCTATGAATTCACCTCTGATAAGGACGACAAGTTTCTAAGACTGCTTTGATCGTGTCTGTGTCTCTTCATTTTTTATGTTCTTTTCCAGAAAGGTCCTATTAGAAGACTTTCCCCTTTTCTTTCATTTAACTTTATTTTTCTTTCTTTTATTCCTTTTTGTTTTTCTATTATTTTGGGTCGATTTGTCTTGCTGGTGCAGATATTTAGTTGTGTACAAAGTTTGCTATTTTAATAAAGGGTCTTTGAGCCATCCTTTAATTAAAGTATTATATATATACACACATACATACATACTTAAAAGCATAAACCCTTAAATTAAAAAGTAAAATTACAATAATACTCTTCTTAACTTTAAAACCTAATTATCTCTTATTTATCAAAAAAGTAAAAATAATTATCGAACAACCCCAATCGATGCTTCTTTACGAGCATTGTTCTCCTTCAGAGTAACCCCGCTTTACATCTTTGTTTTTTATTTATAATGTATCTCTTTCATTAATAAATTATTCTCTGTGTATATTCATATCCTATAGAAATTTCATACAGACTTTTTCTTCTCTGGATATTCTTTTGTGCATCGTTGTAGCAATAACAGTGGAAGTCTTCTTTTCAAGTTTCAGCAGTTCTGATAATTTTGATCAAATCCTTCGGCGTGGGTTGAAGAGGCTTCTAAGCCCTATGAGTACCTGAATGGAGGAGCACTTGCTATTATTATTCCTTAAATAATAATATATGGCTTTTCTCTTTTTTGTTCTTCTTTTTTGATTTACTTTATAATTAAATCTGAATTGAATGCTTTTATTGAGTAAATATATTTTGAAAATCAGTAAAATTTTCACCATATTTTAAATTATATTTGTGGAATCACCAGATTACGAACTTAGATTCAGTAGATTGCATAGCATACAACTATTGTCACCAAAGCAACTATCTTAATAATGATAGAACTCATGTAAATTAGAGTCTATTTAAATCAAAGAAATCATAAGATCTTCATAAACTATGAATAAATAACTTATGCCTGAATTAGGATCAAAATAGATACAAAAGTTTAGGTGGTAATAATCTGAATCGCAAGAGCAAACAGAAACCCGAGACAAACAATAAATTATCCACCAATCAAAATAGATCCCTTAAATGCATTTAGTTTGTTGCCTCAGACAAGAAGGATTATTCAAACGGTAAGAACCCCTCGCCCCTCTAAACTTAAAGTTGTGGGTTCGAGTCATCAAGGAAGCAAAAATGTGAAGTTCCTAAGGAGAGATTAAAAGAAAGTTTGTTGCCTCAAAAGAGTAAGTTCTTTATCACATATTTGGCCAAGTAAACATCAACTAAAGAAATGCTTAGTTAATCAATCAAAAGGAATTTACATCTATTACAAAAAAAAAGAATTTACATCGTTTATTATCGAAGGTGAATGATTTAAGGACATTGAAGCATTATGTCTCTAATCAGCGAGTTAGAAAATATTTTTCTTACTAGCATGCAAAATATTATTCCCTTCGACTCTTAAACTCAACTAATTTTACAATAAAGATTAATATATAAAACTGAGAGACCAAATAAGCAACTGTGGTTGAACTTGATGAGAAGTATCCATAATATTTCATGATATATCAGATTCAAATTTTAAAAAATTAATGAAATCATCGATTTTTTCCTCTTCAAAAGAGAACCATATAAATGAATGTAAGAGATATTCTAATTTTATAACCATAGATTAGTTACAGTCTAGATTTAAAGACATCACTAATGATCAGATGCAGAAAGGAAGGGACTAACGACACCATTGAATGTTACTATTTATAGAAATGCTTGTATATAATTGAAAAAGACACTAATGCATCAATGAATAGTGTAACTAGAGTTTTATTCATTTAATTAAGTTTTTCTTCTTCTTGTTGGATAAAAGCAAAATGGTTAATTAATTTTAAAATGCTCTTAAAATATATTTATGAAATATACGATGACATTAAGTAATGATAAAATTTTAAAAAAGTAAGGATCTTTAGTAAAATATGTGATCAACTATAATATATATATATATATATATATATATATATATATATTATATATATATATATATATATATATATATCCTGTTATCCAAAAAAAACTAAAGAAATGCTGATAGTTAATCAATCAAAAGAAGAATACATTTTTTCCTCTTCAAAAAAGAACCAAACATATGAATTTAAGAGATATGTTAATTCCATAACCATAGATTAGTTGCAGTCTAGATTTAATGATACCACTAATGGTAGGATATAGAAAGGAAGGAACTAACGACATCAGTGAATGTTATTATTTACTAAAAAGTTCTTGTATAGAATTGGAAGAGACTCTAATGCATCAATAATAAATAGTGTAACTGAAGTTTTATTTATTTTATATAAATTTTTCCGTCCTCTTTTGGGTGAAGGACAAAATGGTTAATTAATTTTATAATACTCTTAAAATTTAATTTATGAAATATATACTGCCATTAAGTAATGATGAAAATACTCTTAATTTAGTTTATAAAATATATCACAATAATGACGATAATATGATGATGAGATCACAAAGGGTGAATATGAAAGCTAATAATATATCACAAAAACAAGCTCGATTATTATCAATTTTATTTACTTTTTTACAAATCAACCAAATAAAATGCAATTGAAAGATACAATAAATGTAATTGAAAGATGAAAAATAAAAATAATTCCAAGAAATTAAATAAACTACACTAAATGCAATTGAAAGATACACAAAATATCCCATTTAATTGATTTACTTTTCATTTAATTAATTAGTTTATTATTATTGGTACTATTATGTGCATTATATTATTTCTTGGAGTTGTAAAGGATAAAATTCACTAATCTAAGTAAACATATCATACTGATATTGAATATAGTATTAGTTATATCAGAGGCTACTTATGTGACTATTGTTTTATTTTTGGATTTGTAGTGTCTTTTAAATTGAATTTTATAATCTGGTGAGTTGTAGTTGATGCAACTTGGGCGTGTATTTATATATCTGTTTGTGCTTTTTTACAGAATATTTGTGATTGTATCTTGAAGTTGAGTTTCAATTTATTTTGCTAGCATTTTTCTTAGGTTGCATTCTTGGTTTGGTGCTGAAGTCATTTTTTTTTTCTCGGAGTAAAGATTTTTTAAAAAATATGTGAGTTTTACTATTATAGAACGAAATTAAGTAGAGAAGTAATTTTCTTTGATTATTTGAAAGGTTTAAATTTTGTGTTATATTTGTTCTTTTTATATAATTTGATAAAACCATTTAAAATAGAGAGTGTCCAATTCTCTAAAAACTCTTTCAAATTTCAACTGAGAATTTTTGAAAAAAAAATATTGCTTGTTGGTTGTTTGGCTTGGTAGGATGATTGACTGATGAAATAGTGATGGTGTTGGTATGTTAATTGTAGAAACTGGTTCAAAGCTTTTTACAAGGACGAGAAATAACTTTTTGCAAAATTAAGAGATGCATAAGTTTTGATATGCTTCATAAGATAGGTGATGTTGATGCTACGAATAAAAATGAAAGATAGAAGAGGTGATTCTAAAGGAACTTAGACACATATTCAAACATATTTATCTCTAATGACATTGGAGGTGCAATTGTCAATTCTTGAAAGATTACCTATTTTCTTACTATTTTCCTTCCAAATTTAGAGGTCATTAAATTTTTTAGGTAGATCTTGCAGTCTCATCCAAATTATATTACAAGTGAATGACTTCGGGTGTTATAAACCTTGGATCTTATTTTCTATTAGTTAAGAAATGTGCTCCAATAAAGTAAAGGCTTTCATGAAGAAATTTATAAATGATCTAAATAAATAGTAATCATGACTTAAATCATTAGGGTAACTGATTTTGATAGTTTCCATAAGGATTGTACTCTTTTGTTTTAATATTTGTAGTCAATCTTTTCTCTGAAAAGCTTAATGATAAGAGTATTTTCCCATACTTTTTATAATTCTACTTTGTTTTCAGTTGATAGTGAAACAAAGAAAGGTCTACAATTTACAACAATAACAATAACATATCCAGTATATTTTCATAAACTGGGGTCTGAAGAGGGTAGAATGTACGCATACCGTACCTTTACCTCAGAGATGAAGTAAAAAGGATATTTTTAATAGACCCTCGGCTCAATACATAATAAAAGTACAAGAGATATATACAAAAAAATACGAAAATAATAGATAGTCACAGAACTATACTACAATAAAATAACACTATAACCGAACTGCATGAAACACTAGTAATAATAGAAGCCAAAGAGAAAGAAACTACAAGAGTAGTCCTACAACTACTAATAGGAAAATAAGACACTACACTTCTACCTACTAATATGATGCAATCCTACCCACTAACCTTCTATCCTAATTCGTGCCCTCAACACCTTTTTATCTAAGGTCATGTCCTCGGTAAGCTGCAACTGTATCATATCCTCTCTAATCACCTCTCTCCAATATTTCTTTGGTCTACCTCTACCTCTCTTAAATCTATTCATAGTCAACCTCTCACACCTCTGCACTGGAGCCTCCGTGCATCTCCTCATCACATGCCCAAACTATCTCAACCTCGTCTCCTGCATCTTTTCAACCACTGTAGTTACTCCCATCTTGTATCAGATATCCTCATTCCTAATTTTATCTCTCGAGTAAACCTACACATCCAGTGCAACATCCTCATCTCTGCCACCTTCATCTTTTGAATGTGCGAATTCTTGACTGGCCAAGATTTTGCCCCATACAACATAGCCGATCTAACTGCCACTCTGTAGAACTCGCCTTTCTATTTAGGAGGTACCTTCTTATCACACAAGACTCTGGATGCGAGCTTCTATTTTATCCATCCTGCACCATTATGGTGGATAACATCATCGTTAATCTCACCTTTTTTGGATAATAGACCCAAGATACTTGAAGCTACCTCTCTTTTGGATGACCTGAGTATCAAGCCTCACTTCAACGTCAGTCTTGGGTGTCACCTCACTGAACTTGCACTCCAAATATTCAATTTTGCTCCTGCTCAACCTAAACCCTTTAGACTCCAAGGTCTATCGCCCAAAACTACATCATCTGCAAATAATATACATTATGTCACCTCTCCTTGAATTTGCCATATCAATATATCCATCCCAAGGCAAATAAAAATGGGCTAAGGGACGAACCCTGGTGCAACCCCATCAACACGAGAAATTACTCTGAGTCTCTCCCTGTAGTTCTAACTCGAGTCTTTTCTCCATTGTATATGTCCTTAATCGACCTAGTATACGCCATAAGTACACCTTTAACCTTCAAGAACCTTCATAGAACCTCCTTGGGAACTTTTTCATGAGGTTTTTCTAGGCCGATGAACAACATGTTCAAGTCCTTTTTCCTCTCTCTATACTACTCCACCAGTCTCCTCACGAGATGAATAACTTCTGTAGTCGAGCGTCTTGGCAGGAAACCAAACTAATTTTTGGAAATAGTCACGATTCCCTTACCCTCAACTCCACCACCCTCTCCCAAACCTTCATAGTGTGGCATAACAACTTGATACCCCTATAGTTATTGCAATTTTGAATATAACCCTTGTTCTTGTACAATAGAATCATCGTACACCATCTCCAAGCTTCGGGTATCTTTGCCTTCCTGAAAATGACATTAAACAACTCCATCAACCACTCCAAACCTTCCCCCTAGTGCACTCCTAAAAATCTACTGGAATCTCATCAGGCCCAATCACTCTACCCCTATGGATCCTACAAATAAAACCCTTAACCTCATCGACCTTAATATGCCTATTATAGCCATGGTCATAATGCCTCTCTGAGTGCTGAAAATCACCCAACACAATGCTTGTGTGTCACGACCCAACTACCGAGCCGTGCGGACACCTACTCTAAATAACTTAAATAGGAGAACCTTTACCACCCGATTAAAATAGGTAATGCGGAAGTAAATAAGAAACATGAACTTGCCTTGATATAATATAAACCAGTCTAAAAAACATTTGATTACAATGAAAGCTTGCCAATACAATTTGACCCCTCCCTAGGAACTAGTCTAAGCAGGTACAAGAGCTACTAAGAGGAATTTGAAAAATTATAAGATACAACTTCCACCATAGGAACAGATGAGTAGAAGCTGCTGGAGATCACCATCGTCTTCACCTAAGAAATATCAATTGATCCTGCAACAGACTATACCCAAAAAGGCATAGCAAGAGTAGTATCAGTAGAAACAATACATACTGGTAGGCATCATCAGTCGACCCAAATTTGCCACATAACATCATGTAAATATCCAAAATAAAGCATGCATCATAACATTTATACAGTCAGGGTTCTTTATCAACAACTCCTACTACCCATTTATGCTGCCCGTGAATTTCATTCACCTTTCCCCCAAGCCTCATTTCCCTATTGCGCTGCCAACTCAAACATTGGAGAACACACTACTCCATTAACCTGGTCATCCACTGAACCCTTATAAACCTTAGACTCTCCAAGCCTATCCATCTTGTCAAATACTAGAGACACCTTACCACTGTCAGCCCTGTTATCAATTAGCTAGCTATTCCCGTAGTGAGCGTATCACTCTTACCCAAGATTTTAAGTCAGTAACCTAGCTCCCATCCCTCAAAGTAATAGACCACATATAATTATTACACATTTTTCCTGTAACCCGAAACCCCCAAGGATCCTTACCCTTGGCATCTCGCCGAATCAGGCACTCGCCGAATACTTGCCTTGATTCACTAACCCAGTCATAGTTGACTCCCTAAGAACCTTAGACCCTCCAAGCTCACCCGTATTGAACCCATTAAACAATACACCTCACAACCTCTAGCCCTGTAACCAACTATCCCAGACATCACTGCTATGATGGCCTATCACTCTTGCCAAAAAAGGAATTGCGAATTTACAATGGTGACAAAATATAACCAGACAATATGAATCAGCTAAGTCCATATGACTACCAATAAGACTCCCAGTCAACACCCGGACTTAACAACTATATAACACATGCCCAACTTGCAAGTAACCAGACCACCTATAATTATGTCCCAGCTTACAAGTAATCCAGACCACCCAAGGATCCCTAGGACATCGTCTATGATATTTAACATGTAACTCCAATTTACAGAAGAGACCACCTTATCCCTTAAATGCATACCAACCCGACCACTCAAGGGCCAATATGTATGTCAAGTAACAATAAATCTCGACCCTCCCAGGGAACTAACATGCAATGTGCATCAATAATAGATAAGCCCATTTCACTCAAGGAATCAACATGTAGTGAAGATCAATAACAGATAAGCCCGGTTCACTCAAGTAACCAACATGTAAAGAATATCAATAACATATATGCCCGGTTCACTCAAGGAACCAGCATGTAAAGAACATCAATAATAGATAAGCCCGGTTCACACAAGGAACCAATCATGTAATGAACATATCAAATAATGAGTAAACCTGTACCAAGTGTGGTACCCGATCCAATCATTAAAGGACTTGTACCATGTGTGGTACCTGAGCCAACCATAGTATAATATGTACCAGGTGTTATACCCGAGCCAACTGATGAGTAACTTGTACCAGGCGTGGTACTCGAGACAACTAATAAACTATACCAGGTGGGGTACCCGAGACAACTGAAGAATCACAAATATCACAACAATCTCAACCACAATGAATACAAACCACACTTGTACAACCAACAAGCATTTAAGACAAGTTCATTGCATGAGATTGATAATAAGATATCATTTAGCATTCATTCCCTTATTCTCTAAACATGTCTTGTACAAGCACTACTAATACACCAGTTAACATGCACACATAACACAATTTAGGTCACAAGTTAACCATCACATACCACGAGCAGGTATTGTTTTCGAGAAAAAATGGTTTTTATGTTTCGAATATTTGAAAATCCATTTTGAAAACCAAGTTAAAGTTCCAAAATGTTTTTCAAATAAAAGCAAGAGTCGACACTTAGTTTTATAAAAGGAAAACCAAGAAAAAACTTATAAAATTTCTAAAGTTAAAAACAGATAATAACTTTAAAAATAGAGATTTAGGGTAAGAGGCTCCTATTAATATCCCAAGAAGGTTTAAAGCACTTGGGATATCCGCTAACTTGCGGTTATCCGCACTTGTTTAAAATATAACTTATTTTTTACTAACTTTTGAAAGGATATTGATATACTAGGAAAGCATGATGGGTATGAGAAGATTGAAATGCATTTTTCAGAAGTGTTTTAAGAAATACGTAAAGAGTTCATTTAAAAGGAAACATGCTTGGTCACACTTTAAAGAAAATGATTTTTTTATTTAACGTTAAGAGTTGCAAGAAAAAAGCTTTCAAAAGGAAAATTAAAAATACGAAAGGTACTCTTCTAGGGAAAATTCAACCAAGTTGTTGCCAGTCCAAGTTAGTTATAAATAATTCTAACTAACAAAATACATATAATCTAAAGAGAAAGATAGAGAATTAAGCTTTGGGCTTAATAATTGGGATTCCGGTCCATAACACCTGTCCTAAAGATCTAATTTGGGCCTTGAGCCAATTTGCTGCCAGACCTTCGATTTTGATCCAATTTTCTCATTTTTAGCCCATTTGGGCCGCTTATAATTGATGTTGCTGCATACTCAATTTATGGGCTTTGGCCCATTTACTCTTTTTTTTTCTTTGACCTGCGCGTCGGTCTGCTCTTCGAGTTTTGGGCTGGCTCGATAGATGAAGTGTTGGGCATGTGAGCTCAACGAAATGCAAGGAGGAGGGAGTCCGGAGTGGACTCGAGGTTTCACATGTAACAAAATAAAAATACAAAATTAGCAAGAGAGATCTTTGACGCTTAAGCAAAATGAGTCTTTAAACAATTCAAGACCCCCAAGTCATAAACTTAACAACAAAAATTTGAACGTAAAGAGGAATTCCATATAGGCTAAAACAGATCATGAAAAAAGAAATGAACAAAAGAGACTTATCACTAACACCTTGGATTTTCAAGAAAATTATGAAAGGATGGGGGACTCACATAATTCACATATTTGTCTCAAAGAACAAATAAACACAAGCTTATTACTAGACCTAAATGAATATCAAGATCTAGCTTGTGGTGCTATCTTAGAAAAGGATCATCTTAGCTCATTTTTAAACCAGCCAGATAGTCAAAATTAGAGACTTTTAACCTCCAAAAAACAGTCATGATTTCATAGCCAAATTACTACACCATTTACTCTTAGCTCAAAAAAAAACATGCTCGAACAGGAGATTTGGACTAGACTAAACAAAGGATCATATTTATGAAAAAGCTAGTAATAGACAAACAGTGGCCATACTCATACTATATCATGTTTTGAAATGGTCTAGGATAGGGAGAAAACTTGACACATATTGAATAAATGGCAAAGAATCTAAATCCCGGGACCATCAAGCAAACAAAACCAATATGGCTCTACATCATGAAAGATTCATGCTTTAAATGTTTTAGGCATACATTGTGTCATGCTAGCAAAACAGGCCGCACTCAAGACTATTTCTCTGAATCCAAATTTGAAAAAATTTATATTGAAGAGAAGAGGCTATAGTATTAAGCAAGTTGCATAGAGAGGAAGAGGGGAAGGGGTAGAAGAACAAAAACTAGAGAGACAAAGCTATTTCAATTCACGTTATTGATAAACAAGTTCTCAAATCAACCTTAAACGACACTTATTTAAGCTCACAGATGGTCGACAAAATAGTAAGCACGAAATGAGGAGACAACTAAACTATTTGACAGGAATCCAGCTAAATAGAGCCACAACAATGTTAAGACCAAATTATCAAGGTTCACACCCAAGACTAACATGAAGCAGAAAGGAAAGAAAAGGGAAAAAGGGGAGCCAAGTTAACATTCATTGATATAGCATATGATTTAATAAATACAAACTACAGAGATGCAATCAACTTCCTTTCTTTTAAGACAAAGAAACGAAGATTTTCAAGAGTCTTGTTCTATCATCACCCTAAACTCGAGAAAGAATTAGTGCTTTAAACTTAGGTTTGTAAGAGGCATAAACTGGTTATGACAAAATAGGATCACATACCATCCAACAGCATTAAAGAGTAATAAAAAAATGAACCTTTCTTGAATCAACCTAGTTCATATTTAACTAATCCTTTTGAGAATAAATCTTTTCACCTACAACATTATACGAAAACATAGATAACAAATTCATACAAGTGAAACTTTGAACCCTTATCTAAAATTTGCATCATAATCACATTGTTGCAAACGAAACCAGTCTCAAAACCAACCTAGATCTCAATAAGTTCAAGTAAGGAAGAAATCAATCAAAACTTGTTTTCATACTATCAAGAACGGAAGAAAATCACAACAAAAAGATGAACATTCTTGACAAAAAGAACAACTCACATAACTACGCTACTTTTAAAACAACATGGAAACAAATAAAGGAAAGATGAGTTTACCTTTTTCGAAGACGCGACTAGGACAACGAGACTTTGTCAGAGACTCGACTCACCACCGAAACTCATCTTGTTTCGCTGGAAGAAACACAAACTTTTAGGTTTTATCACTCTGAAACTTCCAACTTCTTTTATGGGTTTAGAGAATGGTTCTCCAAAAAAAACAAAGAAATCAAAAGCCAGCTCCTTATCCCTTTACAACAACATGTATTTATAAGGGAATTTTAGGGTGAAAAGAGGGGGGAAACGGATGGGTATTTTTGAGAATTTTTCTTGAAGAATTTCAAATTCCCTCTGGATAAGGCTTAACAGCAAAGAAATGGTACAAAAATTCCCTAAAATGCAGAGAAATCGACACCAAGATGCTTCTAGAAGATTCTCAATAATGCCAGCACGATTTTGATGGGGATTTGGACAACATTTGGGAATTTGGGTTTCATTTTGGAGCTGTTAGAGCTGTTGTTGTTATCGTTGGTACTAGTTGATGGAGAGATGTTGGGGAATGTTAGGGTTTCAAGAGAGAGAGGTGAGGAAGATGAAGTACAAGGTGGGGAGGTATTGTACGAGACGCGTTACTTTGGGGGTGGGGTGCATTCTTTTCTTGGGAATTAGGGAGAGAGAGAGGAGCATGAGAGGCACGAATGGGAGAATTTAAAGAGAATACAAGTGTGTATATGTTTGCATAAGGGTATGTATGGAGGAATTTGGAGAATTGGGTTGGGTCGGGTAATTGAGGTGGGCTTAGGTCGATTGTGAAAGAATAAAGTGTGGGTTGAGCGGGTTTAGGTATTTGTTGGTCAAAATCATTTGCTGATATAAGGAGTGTAAGGGCCATTGAGGATTTGGCCATATTTTACAAAATGTGGCCAATTTAGGATTAAATAGGTGAGTTTTGGCTAAAATTGAAATAGTTTTGAGGAATTTAGGCTAGAAGTGGAATAGAGACGAATCAATTAAAATTAATTCTTGAGCTCAATTAATTTAAACAATTTAAACTATTTTAAACAATTTTAAATTGGAGGAAAATCAAGCGTTTAATCTCTTAAAAGAATTTTCTTATATAATTAAACTCTAAAATAGTTCTTTAAGTAAACTTATATAAATTTCACATAATTAAATATGAAAAATATAAATTATTACTCAAAACTATTATAAAGCTGACTTGGAAAATGTTTTATCCTTTTTACAAAATAATTATTTCAAAAAGTGTTTAAAATTTTAAAAAGGCTCAAGATTAATTCATAATGTGGAGGGTAAAAATTGAGTGTCAAGAACTGCCCCCCTTTGGGTAGGGTGGATGTAAGGAAACCTGGGCAAAGGGAATTGACGTTCTCAATTTTATTCGACCACAAATTCATCTTCAGGAAGCGGTTGGTTCCAGTACAAATTTCAAGGAATCATGGCCGAACTCCGATATCGAGTTTCCTACATATCTCAGGTTATATGAGAACTCAGGCCAATTGTAGTTCAAGGTGCTTGATTTTATGCATGATTTTCGAAGACTTCTGAACTATTCCAATTTTAGAGTACAGAGAGACTGGAAAGCTAGGAGTAAGAGAGTTGAAGATTTTGGAATGCAGCCAAATTTTCAACACAGATCCCGCCTACATATCCCAAGACTCGGGGAATCAAGCTGCTTGTAGTTTGACTCAATCGATGGAAAAGGTAATCTTTATGTTAAGACAACCTTTGGCTCGAGATGGGTGAAAAATAAGTTGAGCTATAGAAAAGAGGCGTGTAACCTCTCAACTATGAATGTGGCGTTCTTCACACTCATAAATAAGATTTTACCTGGACATAATTTCCAAAGCTCGAGGTGTATTGTAACCCGAATTTCAAAAGAAGGAATATTGCTTCCAGCGTGAGTTTAGAAAATACCCTGGATGCGAAACTAAGACCCAATGACAGGAAATACCCACATGCCTTCTGATAGGGGTGTGGTTTGATGGTGGTGAAAGTCGTTCCTCAACTCGCGTCCAAAGAGTTTGATATCCCTCTTCAGACTATGTTCCAGTTTGCTGCTAAGAAAAAGTTCCACGTTGTGATGCATCCTTTTTGATGTAGTCCGCACCTGTGGTTTTGCTTTGAGAAATTTTATCCTTCTCAGATGCTCTCGACAACATCTCAAAACAAAATTATTAGTGGTAAAGTAATTCCATTGGGAGAGATAGTTTCTTTGCCATACCTCATCCTTTGGGTTACGTTCGAATCTCGTGTTGTGACGTCTTTTTGACGCATTTCATACCTGTTGTTCTGGTTTGAGATTTTCATCCTCTTGGATGTTCTTGGCAATATTTTGAAACAAAATTGTTAGTAGTAAAGTAATTCAATAGAGAAAGATAGTTTTGTACCTTATTTTTCGCATTCGTTGCTTTTTGAAGAAGATGACGTCCTTTCTTCCTCTGACTTGGGGTAATAGCGATTTCCATGACGAGAATATGATAGCCTTCACAGCTATCAGATAGGATTGCCTTCATGGTGGTTTTTTAGTATGACAACCTTCATTGTTGTTTGACGTGACGGTCCTCATAACCGTTCGTGGCATTCTCTTAAGCGTGATAGCCTTCGTGGCTATTGATAGTAGTCTCTACATATGCCTTTGGGGTAAATCTTGTGCATCATCCATATCGATGCGACTAACATATATTCCCTGAATTGTCAGGCTTTAGGTAATTTAGCACATCACCCGACTTTGGATAGAGACGACTTACATATGCCTTTAATTTGTCAACTTCGAGTAATCTTGCACATCATCCGACTTTGGATAGATGCGGCTTACAGATGTCCTTCGAATTGCCAGTTTTTGGGTAATCCTGTACTTTTATCTGATCTTGGATGTAACGCTACTTATAGATTTCCCTTGAATTGCTAGCCTTCGGGTAGTCCTGCACAATATCAACATGGATATGTCGTGGCTTATAGATAACCTTTGGACTATCAATTTTTGGTAGTCTTGCACTTTATCTAATTTTGGATATTATTGCGACTTACACATTAACCTTGAACTTTTAATTTTCAGGTGATCTTGCACACTATCCGGTTTTAGATATCGTTGTGGCTTACAGACGACCTTTGGCCTTCCAATCTTGGGAGATCCGGTTCATCATTCGATTTGGATGGTGTCTTACAGACATCCCTCAGACTATGTGCTTTTGACCTCAATGGCAAGCGTTATTTGATCATCAGGGTGACAAGGCCTTTGCAACACGATCAAATATAGCCACATTCTCTGGCGATTGATGCTCTTGAATATACGAACATCCTTTGGTGCGAGACTTCATTGTCTCTATGTGATAATAAATAAGGATGCATAAATATCCTCGATGTTAGACTCTACTATCTTGCTCAATATCGGATATGAATATGTTGGATGCCAGTCTTGGCATACTAATAATAATAACAATATCCTCAATGTTAGACTCCACCATCTCACGTGATATCGGATACAAATATGTCAGGCTTGGCATAATAAGGAAGCAAATATATCCTCAATGTTAGACTTCACCATCTCACGCGATATCAGATATGAATATGCTGGATGCCAGACTCGACATAATAATAGTAATATCCTCAACGTTAGACTCCACCATCTCACGCGATATTGGATACAAATATACCAGGATTGGCATAATAAGAAAGCAAATATATCCTCAATGTCAGACTTCGTCGTCTCACGCAATATCGGATATGAATATGTTGGAGGCCATACTTGTCATAATAATAGTAATATCCTCAATGTTATACTCCCTTGTCTCATGCGATATCGGATACAAATATGCCAGGCTTGGCATAATAAGGAAGCAAATATATCCTCAACGTCAGACTTTGCCATCTCACGCAATATCGAATATGAATATATTGGATGCCAGACTTGACATAATAATAGTAATATTATCAATGTTAGACTCCACCATCTCACGCAATATCGGATACAAATATGCCAAGCTTGGCATAATAAGGAAGCAAATCTATCCTCAATGTCAGTCTTCACCGTCTCACGCGATATCAGATATGAATATGCTGGATGCCAAATTTGGCATAATAATAGGATGCATAAATATCCATGGTATAAATATGCATATGCAAATATCCTCAATGTCAGACTCTGTCATCTTATGTGATCTCGAATATAAATGTTTTGGGTCAATCCTGCGCACCAAGTGTGACTTATGGACGCCTCTGAATGACATCCTCTTTGAAACTGGTCGGTAGAGGGACATAATATTCGCAGCAAATATGTCTGCGGTATTTAATGATGATGGTCCTTGCGACATGGTCCTTGTGATATGGTCCTATTGACATGGTCCTTGTGACATGGTCCTCGTGACATAGTCCTCGTGACATGCAAATATGATGATGTTGATGATCGTGCAATGATATGTTTAGCAGTTGTAGAAAACATCACCTTTGGTCTTTGTGTTGTCATGTTGACTCCTTTGTGTGTACCTTTGCTCAAGGAAAATAATTAGTAGACACATCGACGCTCTTACTAGCAACCACAGTCAAATTTGCAAACTTTAGAAAACAACGTTTATGAAGCACATCAAAACAACTTACATTTCAAATGTGAATGAAATGGTTGTACCCATTTCTAGGATAACCACAAATACCATTTCCAAACACTGTCTGTTCGTGGTGATTTTTGATTTGCTGAGGATTGGTGGATGACGTCATTGATCTCTCATTTTGAGGTTGGCCACAACGGCCTGATCTGCTTGGGGGATTCGAGGGTGCTGTCGATCTCTCTTTATGTGGTAGTTCTTGCGAACTACAAAAAAGTTTGTCCATTCCGGAGCGTTTGCCTCTTTTGGCTTCTTCCCATCGTTTTAGCTTTTCTCGCCAATTTGGGGAATCTGGTCTCATTGTGTTGCTTTGAACGCATTGGATAGCGAGGGACTTTCGCTGATTTCTAACATACTTTTTAGGACAACCTGCATCCACAGAAAAATTGTTAGTTTTTTGGCAAAACTGATCGGTGTTGACCTCCTTCGATCTTCTGCTCCTTGCTTTACCTTTCTGGATGCTTCCCATTTTTGGGCACTCGTCATCCTCAATTCTCCGGGTCACGGTAGACATAACACAAAACCAAATTATAAAGGAGTAAAATTAATCTTTTGTAAAGATTTTTCAAGCATGTTTTTTGGAAAACAAAGATTTTGAAAAGGATAGTTTGGCAAGGTCTCTTCCCGTCATGTCATGTGCTAGCTCAACGAATGTCCTTTACTCGAGGCCTTGACATTTTTGACATGCTGTTGGTAGACTCTGAAGATCCTTTGTCGTCCTAGCCGAGGAGTTCAGAAATATTTTTTGAGAAATCTATCGTAGCTGGGGATTAATCCACCTCTGACTGGGGATTTTGAAGTAGACTCTGATCTCTCGATGTTGGGGAATTCTTCGGAGTTTGTTTCTGAACTCTTGTAGTTTTGATTGAAATTTTGAGGTCCTCATTAAAATTTCTTCCCCAGTTAAAGGTTTTATGATGAATCTTGTTCCATTGATAAGAGATTTGACACTCTATGGGAATTATGAGATTCTTTCTCGAGATTTACTTCAGTTGCTTTTGGCACATTCTGCATTCTGACTTGCTTGAGAATGACCTTCGCCTTCCAAATTTTTGAGATTCCTTTCTCAAAAATTCTGTCCTAGTTTCCATTTCCTGGGTAATATGACCGAACCATTGTGGTGCCTATGTATCCCGTTGAGGCAGGAATTAGGTCAAACGTAGTTCCCACACTTGTGGTGGGAGAATGTTGGAAATAATTAAAGGGACGACTGAGGCCGACAAAGGCCGCCTATGTATCTCATTCTTGAGAATTCAGGTCAGACGTAGTTCAAGATAAGAAAAGGAAAGATAGGTTTTTCTAAGGGGTTGACCAAAGCTGACACAGGCCGCCTACGTATCTCATTCTTTGATAATTCAGGTCAAACATAGTTTGTACATAGAGGATAAGGATATTTTAAAGATATAAAAACTAATACAATCAGGAAGTGATATTATAGGGAAAGAAAATGAAAGAAAAACTATCCTCAGGCATAGTATCTCTTCACAACATCAGAATTAATCGGTTTAGTCCATACTTGACTATCCATTTCGGACAGAATCAAAGCTCCTCCCAATAACACTTTTTTGGACGATATACGGTTCTTGCCAATTAAGTGCAAACTTTCCTTTGTACTCTTCCTGGTGAGGAAAGATACGCTTAAGGACCAACTGTCCTATGGTAAATATACGAGCTCTTACTCTCTTGTTGAATGCACGAATCATTTGTTGCTGGTATAATTGACCATGGCATACGACAATCATTCTTTTCTCATCAATCAGCATGAGTTGCTCATGACGGGCGCGAACCCACTCTTCATTACGTAGTCCAGCTTCTTAAATGATCCTAAGGGATGGTATTTCAACTTCTGCGGGTATTACTGCTTCTGAACCATCACCAACACGTAAGGAGTTGCTCCAGTTGAAGTCCTGACAGTCGTCTGGTATCCCAATAAAACATAAGGCAACATCTCATGCCAAGAGCGATGACTATCAATCATTTTTCTCAAGATCTTCTTGATATTCTTGTTGGGGGCTTCTACATATCTGTTCATTTGTGGACGGTATGCGGTTGAATTCCGGTGAGTGATCTTGAATTGCTCATATATCTCTCTCATCAGGTGACTATTCAGGTTAGCTCCATTGTCTGTGATGATTGACTCGGGGATTCCAAATTGGCAAATTAGATTGTTCTTGACAAAGTCAGCTACAACCTTCTTGGTCACGGACTTGTAAAGAAACGACTTCAACCGATTTGGTGAAGTAGTCAATAGCAACCAAAATGAATCTATGTCCATTTGAAGCAAGTGGCTCGATAGGACCAATGACATCCATGCCCCAGGCTACAAAAGGCCAAGGTGAACTCATAGCATGAAGCTCGATAGGCGGCACTCGAATCAAATATCCGTGGATCTGACACTTGTGACATTTCTGTACAAACTTGCTACAGTCATTTTCCATGGTCATCCAAAAGTATCCGGCTCGTAAGATCTTCTTGGCTAAGATGAATATATTCATATGAGGTCCGCACACTCTGGGATGTACTTCTTCTAGCAAATTTGTGGCTTCAACCAAGTCAACACATCTTAAGAATCCAAGATCTGGAGTCCTCCTATAAAAGATTTCTCCATTTAGGAAAAAGTTGTTGGCCATCCGGCGAATTGTCTTCTTTTGGTTGGCGGTCATATCTTTTGGGTAGACCCTGCCTTCTAGATACCAATTGATATCAAAATACCATGGTTTTCCATCCGGTTCTGCCTCGACTTGCGCATAATGCACAGGTTGCTCTTTCAGATCTATTACCAATGGGTCGATGTAATTCTGGTCAGGATGTTGAATCATGGAGGATATAATTGCCAAAGCATCAGCAAATTCATTTTGAATCCTCGGAGTATGCCTGAACTCGATCTTTCTGAACCTCTTGCACAGACTTTGGACCAATTTCACATATGACACAATCTTAGGGTTTTTCACAGCCCATTCACCCTGGACTTGGTGAATTAACAAATTAGAGCCACCGATGACCAAGAGTTCTCAAACATCTATATCAATAGCTAATTGAATGCCGAGAATACAAGCTTCATATTCGGCCATGTTGTTGGTGCATGGAAAATAAAGTTTAGCTATCACCGGGTAATGTTGACCAGTTTCTGATACCAAGACTACTCCAATGCCCGAACCTTTGAAATTGACTGCTCAAGTAGTAAATTGCTCAAGTAGTAAATTTCTCATTCCTTCTTTCCGCTCTCATCATGTTGCCCCAGAATGCAACCAAATGCATTTTCTGAGACTGATAGATATAGCAATAATGGACTTCCTTCTCTTGGCGGAACCAGTACTGGTGGATTGGACAAATAATTCTTGATACGGTCAAAAGCTTGCTGGCACTCCTCAGTCCAACTGGTTGGCGCATCTTTCTTCAACAACTTGAAAATAGGTTTCGTAAATGACTGTTGACTGGGCTATGAATCGGCTAATATAGTTCAGTCTTCCCAAGAAACTCGTGACTTCTTTCGTCTTCAGAGGAGGTAACTCCTGAATTGCCTTGATTTTTGAGGGGTCAAGTTTGATGCCCCTCTTGCTGACTATAAGGCCTAACAACTTGCCAGTTGGAACCCCAAAAGCACATTTGGCGGTGTTCAACTTTAGATTGTACTTCCATAGTCAATCAAAGAATTTTCTTGGGTGAGTCAAGTGATCCAAACTCTCACGGGACTTGATAATTACATCATCCACGTACACTTCAATCTCTTTGTGAATCATATCATGGAACAGAGCCTCCATGGCTCTCATGTATATAGCACCTGTATTTTTAAGACCAAACAACATTACCCGGTAATGATAAATACCCCAAGGTGTAATGAAGGCTATTTTCTCCGCGTCTTCTTTGTCTATCAGAATCTGGTGATATCTGGCGAAACAATCCACAAATGACTGCATTTCATGCTTCGCACAATTGTCGATAAGGATATGGATGTTGGGCAAAGGAAAGTTGTCCTTGGGACTAGCCTTGTTCAGGTCCCGATAGTCAACACAAATTCTGATTTTCCCATCTTTCTTAGGAACTAGGACAATGTTGGCCAACTAAGTCGGATACTTTATGACTTTTACCACCCCAGATTGAATGTGTTTGGTAACTTTTTCCTTAATCCTCAAACTCAGATCAAGTTTGAATTTTTGGGTCTTTTGTTTCACTGGATCAAACCCTGGATTGATAGGCAATTTATGGGAAACTATATCAGTGCTTCAACCCGGCATGTCACTGTAGGCCCAAGCAAATATGTCGATGTACTCTCGAAGCAATTTGATGAGTTCTCTTTTCTATTTTTCTGTCAGATGGACACTGATTCTAGTTTCTTTGACCTCTTGGCCATCCCTAAGATTGACCGCCTCAGTTTCCTCTAGGTTGGGCCTCTCTCGATTCTCAAAGTCTTTTAGTTCCTCTGTCAATTCTTCAGGAGCCATAGTTTCTTCATCATATTACACAAAATCATTATCATCTAGCATGGTTTGTTTGTTAAGCTCTTGACATGACATGATAATGGCAGATTTTAGCTTATTATTACTGAAACCAAAACAAAATGGGTTAGATAATAACAAGTAAAGATAAACAATTCTGAACAACAAATGTTTTCAAAATAAGGAGGCTTTCATTTGAAATTCTGAAATATTTACAAACTATGCCTACAACCCACATGAATGCAAGTTCGTGCCTTTTGGAAAGCAGTAAACAATACGAGGAATATTAAAGCATAAAGTGTGGATCATGGTGCCTCATCCAGACCATCACCGATTTTTCATAAAATAGAGTCTTTGTCTACCCAGCCGAGTGGAGAGTCACGAGGGGAGTTAAGACCCAATTCTGCAACTTTTTGCTAGGCCTGGCATCCTTAATTGTGGCTGCTTTGGAGGTTCCTTCTGTTACAATATCGCATTCCTCAAACAGTTTTCTGATTCCGTCCTCTAACCCGTCATTTGGGGGACCAATATGCACCGAGAATGACTGATACAAGTGAGGGAATGGCTTGGGCGGTCCCGACTACTTCTTTCCTTTGACACTTTCTTTGTCCTCTCGGGCCATATACCGTAGTCTATGCCTGGTCAACTGTCTGAGGATGCTCAAAGGCTCAATCATACTGTCAGAATTCTTCCCCAACCCAAAATCTAGCTCTTACCCGCTCCTTAGCATCGTGGTTGCAAGAATTTTATAGATTGGTGGAATGGGGATTTAAGGAGGAAGATCCTCTACAGTGGCATTGACGATCTCCACTGTGTAGAAATCGCTTCCTCTCAGGACTTCTTCAATCACAGGGACACAACCATTAGGATGGATCAAGTGACTTCCTTCCCCGTGGATCACCACCTCATGTTCCTCCCAAATGAATTTTACCATCTGGTGCAAAGTTGATGGTACAGCTTCGGCCCCATGGATCCATGGACTTCCCAGGAGCAAGTTATAGATGGTGGTAATATCCATGACTTGAAATTCTATACGGAACTTGGCGGGTCCTATTTGGATGTACAGGCTAACTTCTCCGATAGTGTCTCTTTGGCCTCCATCGAAGGCTCTCACGTTGACTCTGCTCTGGTGAATCTTCCCCAGGTCATACTCCAACCGGGTGAGTGTGGACAATGGGCAGATGTTCAGCCTCGATCCGTCATCAATCCATACTATGTTCACAATCTTCTCTTGACTCTTGATAGTGAAATGTAAGGCTTTGTTATGCATCATGCCTTCAAAAGGCAACTCATCATCACTAAATCAAATGCGGTGGCCCCCTAGGACTCGGCTTACCATGGGGGTCAGATTCTCTGCACTAGTACCTGTTGGTACGTAAGCTTTATTTAGGACTCTGAGCAATGCCTGCCTGTGGTACTGGGAACTCATGAGTAACGCCCAAATAGAAATCTGGGCAAGGGTCTTCTCCAAATGCTTCAAAATGGAGTACTTTTTTGACTGCATCCTTCTCCAGAATTCTTCCGCTTCACCTTCAGTGATTGGTCTCTTCTGTTGATCTTTCTTGTAAGCATCATTTACCAGGTCATTGGGGATATAACATCTTCCCGGCCTTGTCATACCATGGGCTACAGTGGCCTCAACTATGAACTCCTTTTCTGCTGGTACCAGAGCAAAAGCTTGTTGAGGTGCTGCTAACACCATGAATTGCGGCTTCTCTATAATTTCAAGGCAGCCACAAAATTCTCCAACTCTTTTGGCTTTCCAGGACTGACTGGCACTATGGACTTGCTCACGACCCGCTCTTTGTCTATTTTGATCATATTCACAGCAGCTCTCCCGTGATTCGGGAGCGGGTTGTTGTTAACATTTGGTGGTGATGTCTGCAGCATGACTAACTTATGATCGATCAAGTCCTGAATTTTGTGCCTCAGGTTAATGCAATCTTCAGTACTATGTCCGGCTCCCCCGGAATGGTAAGCACAATGTCAATCGACTTTAAAGAAGTGAGAGTCTGTATTTGCAGGTTTGGGTGGAATGGGCTGGATAAATCTGGCAGCCTTCAATCTCTCATACAACTGAGTTTTAGTTTCTGCCAGCTGGGTAAAAGTTCGAGGAACATTCTTTTCTAGATTAGGGGGAGGGAGATCAGTATTAGCGGGTGGCGGAATCTGGTGATTGTTTTGGTTCTTGGGAGCCTTTTGATACACCTGGAAATTTTGAAGAGGAGCTTGGTAAGTGGATTGCATACTTGGTTGTAGAGCTTGGTATATGGGATGCAAGTTTGGTTGTGAAGCTTGGTAGATAGGCTGAGTATGGTTGAGGATTTTGTGGAGTTGGGGGAGGGGTCGTTGGAACAAGTGACTTTTTGTAGTTGGCTTCGAAATGTTTTTTCATTTTCGTGCTTGGACTAGAGGATACCGAAGATGCTTATTCCCTCTTCTTCTTGGGAATTCCTGCTGATCCCGAGGATGCTGAGGCCTTAGCAATCTTTCCACTCCAAAGGGCTTCTTCAAAAATTTCACCAATCTTAACTAGGTCGGCGAATTTTGCTTTAACTTTCGATATCATTTTGTCGTAGAACTCCGACTCTTGAGAGTGCATAAACACTGTTCTTATCTCTTCTTCGGTCATAGGAGGCTGAACTCTCGCCACTTTCTTTCTCCACCGATAGGCGTAATCTCAAAAATCCTCATTTGATTTTTGCGTGATATGACCTAGTGAGTATCGATCCGGGACAACTTCCACATTATATGCAAACCTTTGAGCAAAGTCTCAGGCCAGATCACTCCATCTAGACCACTTCTTCAATTCATGAGAGGTGAACCATTCTAAAGCCTCTCCGCTCAAACTTTGGCAGAATAGCCTCATCAGCAGGGCATCATTCTTCTTGGCACCGACCATTTAGTCACAATAGCTTCTCAAATAAGCTTCGGGATTCCCAACAACATTGAAGGTCTCGAACTTGGGAATCTTGAATCCGTATGGCAGGTCTATCTCTGGATGGATACATAGATCATCGTAGTCATAGCCTTTCTCATAAGATGAGCCTCAGAACTCTCTAATCCTGGCTATTTCCTTTTTTATTTGCGCCATGTCATGATCATGCTTCTTCTCTGTGGCCCTCAATTCCTTCTCCTTTTCCTCATAGTGGCCTTGCTCGTGGCTTTCTGGGAGGGCGGTATATGGCTCTACCACTGGATAGAAGGTAGGAGGTGGCATATTCTATATAGGTAGAGGCTGGACATATGGAACAATATTTGGGTATGTGGTTGTATAGTTATGCGGGTTAGTGACATTGGGATGGTTATTTTGGGAGTTGTAGGTGTTTGGTGGCATATTTTGGCAGTTTGGAGGAAGGTTTAGTGGGTTGTAGGAGTTACTGCTTTGGTTAGGAGGCTGGATGGGAGGAGCATGAGTTTGGTACAAGGACCTGATATGGCCAGGGTTATTGGAAGTAGGTTCGTTGGAAGGCCTGGGAATGGAGGAGAAAGGGATATCTCTTGGCTGGTTCTCAGTCAATGGAGAATTGAGTGGAGGAATCTGGAGAGGGGGTTGAGAGTTGCCCAGAGTTGGAGTGTTGGCATCAATAGCCAAGTTGGCCATATCTTTGGCTTTCTGTACCTCTTCTTACATTTTCTCTAACTTTCTTGCAAGTTCTGCAATTATTTCATTTCGCCTGGTGATAATATTATCTCTTACTGCCAAAATATTTTCTTCCTCACTGTCAGTCATTTTTCCTTTAGTGAAGTGATGGCTAGAGGAGGAATCTATTTGTGCTTTTGAGCGGGTGAAGTAGTGATGTTCGGCCAGCTTTATCAACACAGATCAATTTTTGTTACCTGTTGAAGAAAAACAACTCAAAGGCCGATATGTTAGATCCCATTAGTGATAAACAATACAAGATATCTGACCAAATTTAAACACATAAGAACTGCTTTGAACACATAAAGTTGCTTTCTTCAAGGCAAATTGATCCACAAGTATTTATCGACTCGAGGGTTTGATAGACAGGAATTTGCCTATTGATTTTGGGTAGGTAGATTTTATCAGGAGAGATTTGACTTGTCGAGTTTTCATCTTCTGATTTCTTCGGCATCTCCGTCGAAGTGGGAAAATAAAATTTTCTTAAGGATAGGGGCCGAGCCTTGAAGGCTGCCTATGTATCTCACGAAGGAGAATTCAGACCCTGCGTAGTTTGAATAGGTAAAGGGGGTATATTTCATTTCATTTATTCCACTATCTTTTGATTACAAAGGAAAAGGAAAAAATGACAAAAGGAAATAACTACAATGCTTTGCTACTTTTAAAGCTTCTTTGGATAGTGGCGGGTTTTGATCTTCTTGACCTCCGGTCTCCTCTCAAGGGTAGTAGGGCGGTAGCTCCAGCTGAATCCTCCCTGTGGCTATGATATGTTCCAGGTCAACCCTGAAGTCACTGCAAGTCTCGCTGTCATGACCCCCTCCTCCTGCATGGTAGAGACACACTTCGGTTCCTTGGCTCCATGCTCTGGATATTTTTCCTAGCTTTCTCCCGACCGATTCTAGGATTTTGGCATGAAGGAGCTTCACATAGATATCATAGTAAGTCTCTTGAAAGACTATGAAATCATGCCTACGAATTGCCACATCCTTAGTGATTGGCATACCAGGACTGACTTACTCACACGAGAGGATAGTTCGGGGACCCTATAGGTGGCCTATCTGTCCGTTGTTAATCATGTGATAAACCCTGGCCCATAAGGCATTGCATTCATTAGTGGTATGACCCTTATGCCTTGGGTGATAAGCACAATTCTTGTGCATTCTGAGGGTGGCACCCGAATCCCTCGGATTCATCAGGATAAAGAGCTCCCATGGCTTTCAAAGTCTCATAAAGGTCAGACAGAAGGATGAGTCTGGGTCCTTGAAGATACTCTCGGGAGTGATCTTTGAGGGTGATGTGATCTTTCCCTGTCCTGACCCTAGTTGGACACACAACATCATCTTTGATCTTGGTCCAGTGGTTTGTGACTTGTCTGGGAGGCAAGGTTTGTTCAACGATCCCTTGCTCGGGTTCTTCATTCTCCTCCATGAAATTTTTGAGCTGTTGTACGAGCTCTTCATCCTCTTGATCATTCATGGATCTTGTTCGTGCTATTATTTCATCAACCTTAGCTATTTGTTCTTCTGTGACAGCTATCTCTTCATCTAGCCTTACGGATTTGGCCAATGCTGCTTCAGTGAGTTATTCCACCTTCTTGGTCTATTTTTCGGCCTCGGCTATCTTCCTATTAATTTATTCCATCCTCCTAGCATTACTTCCTCGGTGTCCATAGTAGGTCAACTTCCTGTTAGATAGTAAAAAAGCCTTTAGGTATAGTTGGGTGAGGTTCGGATTTTCTGGAGGAACCGAGGGACTCAAGGAGTAATTTGGTCGGACTTTGCATAATGGGATTTATATTTTGCCTATGGTGTTCTAGAAATTTCAGCATGGAGTGGACTAATTTTCCTAGATTCAAGCAACACACATAGCACATAAAGCAGTTTATATTGCAATAATATCACAATAAATATCGCGTCCTAATTGGGTGACCTTTTTATGCCAAAGGTGGGCCTAGCGGGTTTGAAAGACGTATGTGTCGTATTTAAACCATTCTATTGCACCAAAATAGCATATATATATGGAAAACTTCCCTTTTATAGGGATACATATGCTGGCCGAAAGGGGATACATTTTAAGGGAAGGAATAAATACACAAAAGTCATGCCCACGCAGGGGCAATTTATGGAAAGTAAAAACATACATAGAAATTAAACCCACGTAGGGGTGAAGACACTAAAAGTATGATGTAGAGGGTCCTTCTTCCATTCTGCTCCTCTTAAATGCTCCGGCAATGCTCCTGAGTTTGAAATGGCTCAACCACATGTCGCTCTGAAGTTTTACCACTTGTTCATGCATAGGAAACGCCCCGGCTTCCAAGGCTTTCTTGGTCATTTTGGAGTCGAGCTAGGCTATTCCTATTCTCATATCTTCGAGTTCCTGAGTCAAACCTGCTATTATGCGCTGGTATTCTTCTTGTTTCATAAGAAATTCTCATTCTCTCCTAGCGATTTCCTCTTGGAGATTCAACAGTTGTAGACGAACATTGGGTCTAGAATCGACCCGTAGCTCTGATATAGCAACCCCTTTGATGTCTATTTTTACCCATTCTTTGTAGCCATCTTCGTATCCAGGATTGAAACTGTCTGGGGCTAATGTCTGTGGACGCATTTTCACGAGTGTTTTCTAGTTATGGCAAATTTTCCCAGCCTTTGGTACTTTTGCATCTTCATCGTAGCCGATGATGTAGCAACCCATGTGAACAGTCGCTGGCTTAATCTGGACCCTTCCAAATTGTCTGAGGACCCTTTGCAGAGTATAGGGTCAGATTCCCCGAATTCCTAGGAGAGGGAGGAAAGCTAAATCACGACATCTCACGACTACTTCTATTGAATAAAAGTCGTCGAACATCATTTGAACATTATCTTCTCCAAGTTCACAAAAAGCTTGGGCCCACCCTATCTTGGTCCTATTTCTAGTGCCTCTGCGATGGAGCACTTCTGTCAATATTGCCAAGTTATCGAGCCCATGTGGTTTAGGGATTTCCTGGTTCCCATCATCTTTGACCAAATGTTTAAGAATCCAGTGTTGCAGAAGCATGTTACACCCCTGGAAGTAGCGGTGGCCATTTTTGCATCTTCCTAGAACCCTATAAATATCGAATAAAATAATCGGGACCAACAAAAAGAAATTGATGGTCCGCCATCCGATAGTCCATGAAACATGGTGTGGGCCACCATAATTACGGGGTGTTGATGAAGATATATTAGTTTAATGGGAATACCATGATACCTAAGAGAGCTATAGTGAATACCAAGGCTCGGGTTTTGTCCCATTCCTGAAATGTGTAAAACTCATTATGGTACTGAAAGAACCCCTCCCTAGTCCCAAAGCGGTTATAGAGAATTTGGAAAGAAATACTTGGTCCAGTTATCCATGGTCATTCTTGTTCCCGTAGATGGAGATACTTGGCGATCTGAGTCGGGGTGGGCTTGTCTGGTATCAAGATGCCTTGTTGAGGTCTTAATTTCCTTCCTTTGGCCGTTCTCGCAGTTTCAATGCAATCTCTGAGTTCCTCTATCGTTGGAGTCATTTATATTGTTTCGAAATGGAACACCATTTTCTCGCTATCCCAGTACCCCGTTAGGACCTCAATCAATTCTGGTCATGCTTTTATATCCAATAAGGCCTGCAAATGACCCATGTATTGACGAAATGTCTTCTGATGGTTTGGACCTAAATTTATCCACCACATTCGGAGGAGTAGGGGAGCCTCTTTCATCACATCATACTTGAGGAATCTCGACATCCAACAAAACAGAGTAATCTTTTAGGCCCCACCCCAGGACAATAGTCCGGTTACAACACATACGTCTTTCAAATAACACATAGTTGGATGCTATGTCATTGGTTCAGAAACCCGTTGACATGTTTTGGCAGTTCACTAATGAACTTAATATCTCTTGGATATTAAGACGTCCTAGGCTAATGCCTATTTTGGGATTTGGTTTCACTCTATCCTGAGTTTCTAGAATAGGTTTCAAAATTGATCGGGAACCCAGGTGGACAATCAGGGCTAAAACAACAAGCGACCGTTAATCGACCGTGGGTCAATTACTTCACTTGTCTGTTTTGAAAATTGTGTGTTTTGTTAAGAACGACCACAAATACTTGCGTAATTGCCTTTTTACCCCTAATGCAATCTAATGCTTTGCCAATGGAGGCGGAAGATGTCATGAACAGTTTATATTTGCGAAAAAGTAAACAAGTAAGGAAAGCAATAAAATTTACTAATTATTACAAACCGAATAGTTAGTCAAATAAGTTAGTTGCAAACAATAAGGTTAGCACCTAGTTTAATTATCCCCAGCAGAGTCGTCATTTCTGTTTTCGAGAAAAAATAGTTTTTATATTTTGACTATTTGAAAATTCATTTTGAAAACCAAGTTAAAGTTCCAAAATGTTTTTCAAATAAAAGCAAGAGTCGCCACTTAGTTTTATAAAAGGAAAACCAAGAAAAAACTTATAAAATTTCTAAAGTTAAAAACAGATAATAACTTTAAAAATAGAGATTTAGGGTAAGAGCCTCCTATTAATATCCCAAGAAGGTTTAAAGCACTTGGGATATCCGCTAACTTGCGGTTATCCACACTTGTTTAAAACATAACTTATTTTTGACTAACTTTTGAAAGGATATTGATTTAATTTAGGAAAGCATGATGGGCATGAGAAGATTGAAATGCATTTTTCAGAAGTGTTTTAAGAAATACGTAAAGAGTTCATTTAAAAGGAAACATGCTTGGTCACACTTTAAAGAAAATAAATTTTTTATTTAACATTAAAGAAAGAGTTGCAAGAAAAAAAGCTTTCAAAAGGAAAATTAAAATTACGAAAGGTAATCTTCTAGGGAAAATTCAACCAAATTATCAAGGTTCACACCCAAGACTAACATGAAGCAGAAAGGAAAGAAAAGGGAAAAAGGGGAGACAAATTAACATTCATTGATATAGCATAGGATTTAATAAATACAAACTACAGAGATGCAGTCAACTTCCCATCTTTTAAGACAAAGAAACGAAGATTTTCAAGAGTCTTGTTCTATCATCACCCTGAACTCGAGAAAGAATTAGTGCCTTAAACTTAGGTTTGCAAGAGGCATAAAATGGTTATGACGAAATAGGATCACATACCATCCAACAGCATTAAAGAGTAATAAAAAAATAAACCTTTCTTGAATCAACCTAGTTCATGTTTAACTAATCCTTTTAAGATAAAATCTTTTCACCCACAATATTTATACGGAAACATAGATAACAGATTCATACAAGTGAAACTTTGAACCCTTATCTAAAATTTCCATCATAATCACATTGTTGCAAACAAGACCAGTCTCAAAACCAACCTAGATCTCAATAAGTTCAAGTAAGGAAGAAATCAACCAAAACTTGTTTTCATACTATCAAGAACGGAAGAAAATCACAACAAAACAGATGAACATTCTTGACAAAAAGAACAACTCACATAACTATGCTACTTTTAAAACAACATGAAAACAAATAAAGGAAAGATGAGTTTACCTTTTCCGGAGCAACGACTGGGACAACGAGACTTTGTCGGAGACTCGACTCACCATCGAAACTCAGCTTGTTTCGCCAAACGAAACATAAACTTTTAGGTTTTATCACTCTGAAACATCCGACTTCTTTTATGGGTTTAGAGAATGGTTCTCCAAAGAAAACCCAAGAAATCAAAAGCCATCCCCTTATCCCTTTACAACAACATGTATTTATAGGGAAATTTTAGGGTAAAAAGAGGGGGGGAACGGATGGGTATTTTTGGGAATTTTTCTTGAAGAATTTCAAATTCCCTCTGGATAAGGCTTAACAGCAAAGAAATGGTATGAAAATTCCCTAAAAATGTGGAGAAATCAACACCTAGGTGCTTCTAGAAGATTCTCAACGATGCCAGCACGATTTTGACAGGGATTTGGACGGCGTTTGGGAATTGGGGCATCGTTTTAGAGCTGTTGGAGCTGTTGTTGTTGTCATTGGTACTGGTTGATGAAGAGACATTGGGGAACGTTAGGGTTTCGAGAGAGAGAGGTGAGGAAGATAAATTACAAGGTGGGGAGGTGTTGTACGAGGCGCGTTACTTTGAGGGGTGCGTTCTTTTCTTGGGAATTACTGAGAGAGCGAGGAGTGTGAGAGGCACGGATGGGAGAATTGAGAGATAATACAAGTGTTTATATGTTTGCATATGGGTATGTATCGAGGAATTTGGAGAATTGGGCTGGGTCGGGTAATTGAGGTGGGCTTAGGCGGATTGTGAAAGAATAAAGTATGGGCTAAGCGGGTTTAGGTATTTGTTGGTCCAAATCATTTGCTGATATAAGGAGTGTAAGGGCTATTGAGGATTTGGCCACATTTTACAAAATATGGCCAATCTAGGAATAAATAGGTGGGTGTTGGCTAAAATTGAAATAGTTTTAAGGAATTTAGGCTAGAATTGGAATAGAGACGAATCAATTAAAATCAATTCTTGAGCTCAATTAATTTAAACGATTTTGAAACAATTATTACGTTTAAAACACAATTACCTGATTTAAAATTATGAAATCAATTGTTCAATTTAATCTCTCATTTTGAATTAAATTGGAGGAAAATCAAGCGTTTAATCTCTTAAAAGGATTTTCTTATGAAATTAAACTCTAAAATACTTCTTTAAGTAAACTTATATAAATTTCACATAATTAAGTATGAAAAATATAAATTACTACTCAAAACTATTATAAAGCTGACTTGGAAAATGCTTTATCCTTTTTACAAAATAATTATTTCAAAAATTGTTTAAAATTTTAAAAGGCTCAAGATTAATTCGTAATGTGGAGGGTAAAAATTGGGTGTCAACAGGTATAATTTGTTATTCTAACCTCGATAACATGTACGAAGACTAATCCCTGCTTAATCAACTAAGCACATTATTTCACATACATCAAATCCTGGACTTAATTAGGAGTACACATGCATCCACAGGAAACCCATACCCAATACCACGAACTCAGTACACCCTTGTTCATTCCCGTTTCCTCATTTATACCAACCCGGGGAATCCTCTATGACCTAGCAACCCCTTTTACACTTAAACATTACTAGTTCTGGGAACCCACCCATAATCCTATTATCTAAGGATTAACAACCATAAAATAAACACCAACAATCAACATAGGGTCAACATTACATACAACAGTAATTTTCCATCCTAAATAGCAAGATTAAATACATTTACTCATTCAGACTCCGTGTTCGAAGGCCTCGGCATGAAATCTCCCATCAATCTACAACATATTATGCTTCAAAATCAGGTCTAAACTACTCAGTTAAACCTAGCCTACCTGAACGCTAAGCAGTTGTTGTGGAAGTCTGAACACGAACTTCTGACTCTGTGGAGGTGAATTCTAACAAAAACTAAGCGTGAAATCTTTGAGTTCTACCCCATCCGAGTGAAAATCTCTTCTCTCCATTTCTTCCAAGCCAAGAGGCACCCTAGGAGGGTTTTTGGAGCAACTCTCATTCTTTTTTCAACTGAAGAGAAGTCAAAAATATAAAACCCATTTTCTGATTTTGGTCCCGTCACCCTGCTATAGCGAGATGACGTCAGTCCAAGTAAAATTTTAAATTTTAAAAATTTTAATCGTGTCACTCTAATCGAATTCAGGAGAGTATTTCAAAAGTTCTTGTAACTATCACGACCCAACTACCGGGCCGTGCGGGCACCTACTCTAATCCACCTAGATAGGAGAACCCTTACCACCCGAACAAATAGGCAATGCGGAAAAGAACATAAACCATTAAATAAGTCCCTTAAATGCATGAGAAATCCCTTTTACAAATAGTTTAGAAAAATAAACGACTTAAAGAATTTGCGGAAAACATTTACAATACGAAACAACCTCCCCAGAACCTAGTCTAAGCCGATACAAGAGCTTCTACAATATGAGTATATGACATAAGATGACACAACTCCCACCATAGAATGAAAGTAAGAGTTGCTGGAAGATCACCGCAAATCCTGACCCTGTGAAACATCACCAATCCTGCAACCAGACTATACCCAAAAAGGTATAGCAAGAGTAGAATCAGTACAAACACACGTACTGGTAGGCATCATCGGCTGACCCGAATTCACTCCTACCATCATATAAAAATCAAGATAAAATGCACAAGGTAAATGCTTCACCCCTTTCAACATCACTTTTATCAATCCCCCCTTTCGGAACCGACTATCCTAACCTTTAGACTTACCAAGTCACCTTGTCACCTACACTTCCCATGTCGCCTTGACACCTAGACTTCCCAAGTCACCTTGACATCTAGACTTCCCAAGTCTCACTTAATCCTTACCAATAACAATGTCCATACCTGGACTACCCTTCCCTTACCCAAGTCAACCGCCTTGACTAGATATTCAGACTTAACCCGGCTAACTGCCCAACTAAACCACTTATACCCGTATTATTACATACCAGTGTCCGGCCCTTCCCGGACCTCTAGGACAACTTTCCATCCTAGTTATAACAACCATCAACTACAACCCCAGACTTTCCGTCTTACTCCCAATTGACCAATCACATGAAAATCACCTAGCAACCATTGACACATTCAATGACAATAACAAAGTTATATCTAAATCCCTTTCTAATCCCGAAACTCAGACCCTCCAAGGATCCTCTAACCACGCCTAAGTGTTCAACAGGCTACACGGTCTACACCATGACCCACCCTTAGCTTATTAACCACAACTAATTCTTGACCATCGTTAATATACAATGAAAATAAATTGTGAACTCATAACCTCTTTTACATAGTCCGGACCCACTCGGATCCCCCTAACATATCTAGGTGTTAACATGACAACACCAAGACCAACTAATAGTTAACATCATAACCCGGTCTACACCAAGACCAACTAATAACATAATATAACAACCCGGCCTACACCAAGACCAACTAATAACATCATATAACAACTCGGCCTACACCAAGACAAAACTCATAATATAATTACCCGGCCTACATCAAGACCAAAAGCACAATATAATTACCCGGCCTACACCAAGACCAAAAGTACAATATAATATAATAACCCGGCCTACACCAAGATCAAACTCACAATATAATTACCCGGCCTACACCAAGACCAAAAGCATAATATAATATAACAACCCGGCCTACACCAAGACCAAACTCACAATATAATTACCTAGCCTACACCAAGACCAAAAGAATAATATAATATAACAACCTGGCCTACACCAAGACTAAACTCACAATATAATTACCCGGCCTACACCAAGACCAAACTCACAAAATATTTACCCGGCCTACACCAAGACAAAAATTACAATATAATATAACAACCCGGCCTACACCAAGACCAAACTCACAATATAATTACCTGGCCTACACCAAGAACAAACTCACAATATAATTACCCGGCCTACACCAAGATCAAAAGTACAATATAATATAACAACCCGACCTACACCAAGACCACAAGAAATATCACAATTTATAAACATAGCCCGGTCCACTCATGGAACCAACACCAATCACACAATGCAACAACATCAATGAAATAATGCAATAAAGTAAACCCGTACCAAGCGTGGTACCCGAGCCAACCATTTGTTAAACCTGTACCAGGTTTGGTACCCGTGCCAACCGTTAGTATACCCATACCAGGCCTGGTACCTGAGCCAACCGAATCAATAATACACAGTCAAGTAATGAACAAACAATTTGTAAACCAACAAGCAACACACCGTTTAATTCACAGACTGTAAAACAGGACCCCTAGATATTCTACACAATTCCTCTAAGTCATGCAATTCATACAGACACTTAGATAATAGTACAACATATACAACATTCACAGGAATCGTAAGCCATAACCTACCCCATTCCGGGTACACTATAAACCGTCAAAATCCCGTCCAAAGACTAAACCCGGTTCGCCCCTTTAAACATGCAGTTAATTACATTTATTCCTGACCCTCTCCCTAGGACCAAATACAACCTGGGAAAACCCTTCCCAGCCTTAGAACACAACCAAACAATTATCCTAGTTATACCCATAAGTCCAGAACTTCCATTCCTTACACATTTGTTAATTACTAACCCTTTTTTGATTCTCCGAACCTTCCGATATTCTAGTTTCCATATTTTATTAGCAAAATTACACAATTTAAGCAATGCCTAGAATATCACAACACCCTATTCCCATTCTACCATATTCAAAGTAATCCAACAATTTAATAACTTCCTCCAGACTCCGTACCCAAAGGCCTAACCATGGATTCTCCCTTTCCCTTTCATTCTATACAATAATACGAAAATGAAAGTGGTCAATCTACTCTTAGAAGAAACCTAGCCTACCTGAATGCCGAGCAAATGTTCCATGCCCTTTCTGGCTCCGTGAAGGCGTTCCCTGACAATTCTGCAGGCCTGAATCCATGGTTTCGCGTCCCTTTTGCTGGAATCCCTCCTCCCCATGGCTACCAAGCTTTGGAGCAGCCTAGGAGGGTTTTTGGAGCAACCCTCCTCTGTTTTTGACTAAAGAAGGGAGAATGGGATTATAAAACCCATTTCTGGGCTTTCTGGTTCCGTCATTCCGCTATAGCGGACGGCCAACCGCTATAGCGGTACCGCTATAGCGACCTAAAGTTCGCTACAGCGGACTCAGATTTTCAGCACTGACAGTCTTCAGTAAAATAGTCATAATTTTTTACTCGGGAAGCAGTTTGACAAACGGTAGGTGGAGTTTGAAAAAAGACTCAAGAGCTTTAATTTTGGTTGGTACTGGGACCCCTAACTCCTTATGTTCTAGGAGGAAAGCACGTTTGAAGTTGACCCTAGTTTGAACTTAGCCCGAAACTAAATCGGTAAGAAAGCTTTCAACTTAACTTTGTGCTAAGAGTATTCTATGATCTTAGTACATACCAAATGTACTCCCCATAATAAAGAATTAATCCTAACTCTTATTACAAATGAGAGGAACCTGCCTTGATCACATATATTTTCAGTAACGACGGAACAGGACGTTACAACAGATACCATTTTACCCATCGTTCGTCCCCGAACGATCTCTAAGGCAGAAGGAAAAGAATGAACCAGACCTTAGAAACTTAAAGCTCTACTATGACAACATAGAATAGCCTCACGTGAACCACCAAACTCTCAAATCCCCCGGGTTATCCCAGTTCAACTGAAATTTAATTCGATTCTGCTTTGTCAAGGAATTTCTTCCTTTGAGCTATACGAGACTAGTTAGATTACTCCTCCTCGAGTGCCGAAGAAATTCGGGGCCTCGTTGAAACACTAGAGCGAAACATTTCAAACATAATGGACCAAAACTTAATTTCCCATGCTATGGTGCTGACAGTCGCTGACTTCCGCTATAGCGGTAATTTCTTCGCTATAATGGAGGTCACAATAGCCATGTGTTCAACCGCTATGGCGGTTGACACGGTACAGAAAGTCGTAAAGTTCCCCAAAAGTGCCTATTTTACAACACACTTAATTTCCTGACGTTCCGGAACAACCCCTTCACATCAACCCACATACCGAGAGTTCTACTTACCCGAATTTGATTTCAAAAAGTCCCCCGAACTCCTTAAGGTCTTGTCTAATGAAAAAACTAGCTCAACCCAAGATATAACACCCAATCCGCACTCGGAATTCCCTAGACCTTACCTTGCTCAGAATTCATCCGAAACTATCCCAACCCGAGATTTCTAACTCCTCAACTGGAATTTTTCTCACTCGAACTCCCTCAACTGACCCTACCACTAAAGATCATCAATAATAAACTAGCCAAATCACCCTCATGACATAAGACTACGAGCAATTTCCAAGACTACTCAGCCAATTACGGGTCATTTGGCCAAATTCTACCTAGGTGACTATTCCCACCAGTGGTAAATCAAAAATTTCACCAATACCCCGGGCTATCGTATTCCTCTTATTTGCGCATGGATGCTAAATAATTCCTGCAATAGCTCGCAGCTCAAATAGTGATTTAAAATGACCCGGGAATGAAAGACAGAACAAGGGAAAAATAGGACAGGGATCATGCCCTGCCCATCCCGCTATAGCGACTTGCACACTGCTATGGAAACCCCCAAAAGTAGTAGCCCAGAAAATTTACCTTTCTCTGAAAATTCTCTCATTCCCCTTCCCTGTTAACATTGTTTAATCTCGTTAATCCCGCCATGGTCTTAAACAATCCTCAAGACCATTCCCGACACTACACAGACTAAAACTTAGCATCAATTATCACAAATCAACAAGAGGATTATGCAAGCAATTGTTCCTAACAACACACTTCCGCTATCAAGCACAAACAACCCCCCTAGTTCCCTTGGTTCTCAACCAAGTCCCGACTGTCCTGAAACTGGAGCTTCCCTACAGTCCACAATCCTTTTTTGTTCCCTTACCATCTATATACATGGTAAGCCTATACCCGAAATGTAACACCACTTTACTGACCAATTTAAGTACACATAAAAAGTAATTACCAACCAAAGCACACCAATTCAAGTTATAACTCCTCCCGGACCAAAACATTCACAGCAAATCAAATAATTGCACACCACACATTTGCAGTCATTCAAACAACATCAATACACATAAGCACAATCTCAAGCCTCAAGCTTAAACAGTCAATCAAATCAGTTTCATTACTTTTTATTCGCCTCATGGATGACCATTAGCCGATCCATCCATACCTGTACATAGCCTCCCCGGCCAGATACCAATTGGAAACTTCCCAGTTCCAATCCTTCTTGCTTGATTGTCGTACCCGAAGTCCAATGACATCCTTCACTTCATTGAGATACCAATTGGACTCAACCCATACAAGCAAGTAAACGAACCGAACGAAAAGGAATGAAAGAAAAGAGATGTTTCCTAGAATGTTTCATAGCTTCCCAAAGATTAGATGTGGATGTCAACACACCAATCCGTAGGACTCTACTCGACATTTTGTTCTTGTACTGGGAGATCGGTAACCTGGGCTCTGATACCATTTGTCACGACCCAACTACCGGGCCGTGCGGGCACTTACTCTAGTCTACCTAGATAGGAGAACCCTTACCACCCAAACCAACAGGCAACGCAGAAAAGAACATAAACCATTAAATAAGTCCCTTAAATATATGAGAAATCCTTTTTACTAATAGTTTAGAAAAATAAACGACTTAAAGAATTTGCGGAAAACATTTACAATATGAAACAACCTCCCCAGAACCTAGTTTAAGCCTGTACAAGAGCTTCTACAAGATGAGTATATGACATAAGATGACACAACTCCCACCATAGAATGAAAGTAGGAGCTGCTGGAAGATCACCGCAAATCCTGAACCTGTGAAACATCACCAATCCTACAACCAAACTATACCCAAAAAGGTATAGCAGGAGTAGAATAAGTACAACCACACGTACTGGTAGGCATCATCGGCTGACCCAAATTCACTCCTACCATCATATAAAAATCAAGATAAAATGCACAATGTAAATGTTTCACCTCTTTCAACATCACTTTTATCAATCCCCCCTTTTGAAACCGACTATCCTAACCTTTAGACTTACCAAGTCACCTTGTCACCTAGATTTCCCAAGTCTCCTTGACACCTAGACTTCCCAAGTCACCTTGACATCTAGACTTCCCAAGTCTCACTTAATCCTTACCAATAACAATGTCCATACCTGGACTACCGTTCCCTTACCCAAGTCAACCGCCTTGACTAGATATTCAGACTTAACCCGGCTAACTGCCCAACCAAATCACTTATACCCGTAGTAATACTTACCATGTCCGGCCCTTCTCGGACCTCTAGGACAACTTTCCATCCTGGTTATAACAACCATCAACTACAACCCCAGACTATTCGGCTTACTCCCAATTGACCAATCACATGAAAATCACCTAGCAACCATTGACACATTCAATAACAATAACAGAGTTATATCTAAATCCCTTTCTAATCCCGAAACTCGGACCCTCCAAGGATCCTCTAACCACACCTAAGTGTTCAACAGGCTACCCGATCTACACCAAGACCTACCCTTAGCTTATTAACCATAACTAATTCTTGACTATCATTAATACACTTAATGAAAATAAATTGTGAACTCATAACCTCTTTTACATAGTCTGGACCCACTCGGATCCCCTTAACATATCTAGGTGTTAACATGACAACCCGGTCTACACCAAGACCAACTAATAGTTAACATCATAATCCGGTCTACACCAAGACCAACTAATAACATAATATAACAACTCGGACTACACCAAGACCAACTAATAACAAAATATAACAACCCGACCTACACCAAGACCAAACTCACAATATAATTACCCGGCCTACATCATGACTAAAAACACAATATAATTACCCGACCTACACCAAGACCAAAAGTATAATATAATATAACATCCCGGCCTACACCAAGACCAAAAGTACAATATAATATAACAACCCGGCCTACACCAAGACCAAACTCACAATATAATTACCCGGCCTACACCAAGACCAAAAGCATAATATAATATAACAACCCGGCCTACACCAAGACCAAACTCACAATATAATTACCCGGCCTACACCAAGACCAAAAGCATAATATAATATAACAACCCGGCTTACACCAAGACCATACTCACGATATAATTACCCGGCCTACACCAAGACCAAAAGTACAATATAATATAACAACCCGGCCTACATCAAAACTAAACTCACAATATAATTACCCGGCCTACACCAAGACCAAACTCACAATATAATTACCCGGCCTACACCAAGACCAAACTCACAATATAATTACCCGGCCTACACCAAGACCACAAGTAATATTACAATTTATAAACATAGCCCGGTCCACTCATGGAACCAACACCAATCACACAATGCAACAATATCAATGAAATGATGTAGTAAAGTAAACTCGTACCAGGCGTGGTACCCGAGCCAACCATTAGTATCTCGTACCAAGCGTGGTACCCGAGCTAATCATTTTTTATACATGTACTAGGCATGGTACCCGTGCCAACCGTTAGTATACCCATACCAGGCGTGGTACCCGAGCCAATCGAATGTCAACAATCCACAGTCAAGTAATGAACAAACAATTTGTATATCAACAAGCAACACACCGTTCAATTCACAAACTATAAAATAGGACCCCTAGACATTCTACATAATTCCTCTAAGTCATGCAATTCATACAGCCACTTAGATAAGAGTGCAACATATACAACATTCACAGGAATCATAAGCCATAACCTACCCCATTCCGGGTACACTATGAACCGTCAAAATCTCGTCCAAAGACTAACCCCGGTTCGCCCCTTTAAACATACAGTTAATTACATTTATTCCTGATCCTCTCCCTAGGACCAAATACAACCTGGGAAAACCCTTCCCAGCCTTAGAACACAACCAAACAATTATCCTAATTATACCCATTAGTTCGAAACTTCTGTTCTTTACACATTTGTTAATTACTAACCCTTTTTCGATTCCCCGAACCTTCCAATATTCTAGTTTTCACATTTTATTAGCAAAATCACACAATTTAAGCAATGCCTAGAATATCACAATACCTTATTCCCATTTTACCATATTCAAAGTAATCCAACAATTTAAGAACTTTTTGAAGACTCCGTACCCGAAGGCCTAACCATGGATTCTCCCTTTCATTCTATACAATAATACGAAAATGAAAGCGGTCAATCTACTCTTGGAAGAAACCTAGCCTACCTGGATACCGAGCAGTTGTTTCATGCCCTTTCTAGCTCCGTGAAGGCGTTCCTTGATAATTCTGCAGGCCCGAATCCATGGTTTCTCGCCCCTTTCATTGGAATCCCTCCTCCCCATGTCTCCCAAGCTTTGGAGCTGCCTAAGAGGGTTTTTGGAGCAATCCTCGTCAGTTTTTGACTAAAGAAGGGAGAATGGGATTATAAAACCCGTTTCTGGGCTTTCTGGTTCCGTCATTCTGCTATAGCGGACGGCCAACCGCTATAGCGGTACCTCTATAGCGACCTAAAGTCCGCTACAGCGGACTCAGATTTTTAGCACTGATAGTCTTCAGTAAAATAGTCATAACTTTTTACTCGGGAAACGGATTGACAAGCGGTCAGTGGCGTGTGAAAGAGGACTCAGAGAGATTTAATTTGGTGGGTATTGGGACCCCTAACTCCTTATATTCTAGGAGGAAATCACGTTTGAAGTTGACCCTAGTTTGAACTTAGCCAGAAACTAAATCGGTAAGGAAGCTTTCAACTTAACTTTGTGCTAAGAGTATTCTATGACCTTAGTACATACCAATGTACTTCCTAAAATAAAGAATTAATCCTAACTCTTATTATGAATGAGAGACACCTACCTTGATCGCAGATATTTTCAGTAACAACGGAATAGGTCGTTACAGTAACCCTCAAAGACGTATCTTTTAATAATGATGGAATAGGTTATTACAACAGATACCAATTTACCCATTGCTCATCCCTAAATGATCACTATCACGGAAGAAAGGGAGCGAGCCAAAATTTTGAACCTTAACACCCTTATTATGACAACATAAATTTAGCCTTACGTGAACCACCAAAATTTTGTTTCTCCCGATGTATCAGGAACCTAAGCCAAACTTATTACCACTTCGCTTGGTCAAGGAATTTCCCTTCCTTTGAATCGCACTAAACTACGTAGAGCAACCCTTTCCCCAAGCGCCCAGTAATTCGGGGCTTCATCAATATACCAGAATGAAAAGATTTCGTACATAATAGACAAAAATAAATCTTTTGTTCTATAAGAAACTGAATCTCGTTGTGGCGACCCCTTTCCCGCTATGGCGGCCTCGCTATAGTGAAAAAATTCCCGCTATAGCAGGACTGTAGTAGCGACCTCCCTCCCTCTATAGCAGTGTAGGCGAGGCAGTAACTCCGTGTAGTCCTAATTTTGGCCAATTTTACAACGCAATTCTCAGATTTTGACATTCTAGATTAACCCCTTTATGTTAAACGCTATATCCGTAGTTCTACTAACTCGAACTCCATTTTGAAAGTTTCTATGGTATACTATGTCCCTCACATATCATGATATCACCGTTATTCCATCAAATACTACACCTGAGACACCAAGTATCTTTAAACCACACAACACAGAAATTTCATTGGAACTCATCCTAGCCTGAGATTTTTTCCAACTCTCATCCTAGGGAAAACTCTACCCGGGCACTCACACCCTAACCAATGCTATAACGAGCACATCACCACTACTCAAAGAGAGTAACACAAGGTATTATCATAATTAACAAGAGGGATATGAATATTTAAGAATACATTTAACAACCCCACTCCCTCAACCGACCCTACCATTAATGATCAGCAATCATAAATACAACAACAACAACATACCCAGTGTATTCCCACAACGTGGGGTCTGGGGAGGGTAGAGTGTACGCAGTCCGTACCACTACCTCAGAGGTGAGGTAGAGAGGCTGTTTTCGATAGACCCCCGGCTCAAGACAAAAATAGTCTAAGAATAGGCTAAAAAGGACGTAACAAAGATACAGGATATAAGAAACATGATAAAACTACAAGGGACGATAGGAAGTAATATGTAGTAACAAACAACAGACAGAAGCAGAACACTGCCACAAAATACTACTACGAGGAATCCAAGAACAAAAAACTATAAGCGAGCACTACGATTACTAGTCGGGACAACAAGGAAAAACACTCCTACCTACTAGCCTACACACACTTCTACCTACTACTCCTCTACCCTAATCCGCGTCCTCCACACCTTCCTATCTAGGGTCATGTCCTCGGTAAGCTGCAACTGCGCCATGTCCTGTCGAATCACCTCTCCCTAATACTTTTTTGGTCTACCTCGTCCTCTCCGGTATCCATCCATAGCCAACCTCTCACACCTCCGCACTGGAGCATCTGTGCCTCTCCTCCTCACATGTCCGAACCATCTCAACCTCGCTTCCCGCATCTTATCTTCCACCGATGCCACACCCACCTTATCTCGGATATCCTCATTCCTAATCCTATCTCTCCTAGTAAACCCGCACATCCATCGCAACATCCTCATCTCCGCCACCTTCATCTTTTGAATATGGGAGTTCTTTACTGGCCAACACTCTACTCCATACAACAAAGCTGGTCGAACCACCACTCTGTAGAATTTGCCTTTAAGTTTAGTAGGCACCTTCTTATCACACAAGACTCCAGATGCGAGCCTCCATTTCATCCACCCAACACCAATACGGTGAGTGACATCCTCATCGATCTCTCCATTTTCCTGGATAATAGACCCAAGATACTTGAAACTCCCTTTCTTTTGGATGACCTGTGTATCCAGCTTCACTTCTACGTCATCATCCTGAGTCGCCTCACTGAACTTGCACTCCATATATTCAGTCTTGGTCCTGCTCAACCTAAACCCCTTAGACTCGAGGGTCTGTCTCCAAACCTCCAACTTAGCATTAACTCCTCCGCGAGTTTCGTCAACCAAAACTACATCATCCGCAAATAACATGCAGAATGGCACCTCACCTTGTATTTGCCGCGTCAATACATCCATCACCAAGGCAAATAGAAAAGGGCTAAGGGTCGATCCCTGGTGCAACCCCATTAACACGGGAAAGTGCTCCGAATCTCCTCCCACAGTTCTAACGCGAGTCTTGGCCCCCTCATACATGTCCTTAATCGATCTGGTGTACACCACGGGTACACCTCGAGCCTCCAAGCACCTCCACAGGACCTCCCTAAGGACTTTATCATACGCCTTTTCTAAATCGATGAACACCATGTGCAAATCCTTCTTCCTTTCCCTGTACTGCTCCACCAGTCTTATAAGGAGATGAATAGCTTCTGTAGTCGAGTGTCCTGGCATAAAGCTGAACTGGTTCTCGGAAATAGGCACGATCTGTCTCAACCTCAACTCCATCACCCTCTCCCAGACCTTCATAGTGTGGCTTAGCAATTTGATACCTCTATAGTTGTTGCAACTCTGAATATCGCCCTTGTTCTTGTACAAAGGAATCATCATGCTCCATCTCCAAGCTTCAGGCATCTTTGCCGTTCTGAAAATACCCTCAAACAACTCGGTTAGCCACTTCACACCTGTCTCCCCCGAGCTCTTCCAAAAATCAACGGGAATCTCATCTGGCCCCGTCGCCCTACCCCTACGCATCTTACGAATCGCAACCTTAACCTCCTCAACCCTTATACGGCTACAGCAATCATAGTCACGACGCCTCTCTGAGTGTGCCAAATCTCCCAGCACAAATTTTTTGTCCCCCTCTTCATTCAACAGTCCATGGAAGTATGACTGCCATCTCTTTCTAATGAGAACCTCATCTACTAGTATTTTGCCATCTTCGTCCTTGATGCACTTCACTTGATCAAGGTCCTGAGTCCTCCTCTCTCTAGCCTTTGCTAACCTGTATAACTTCTTATCCCCACCTTTATCCTCTAAAGCCGCGTATAAGCTTCCAAAGGCTGCCGTTTTAGCTGCCGTTACCGCTAACTTAGCCTCCTTCCTAGCTATCTTATACACCTCCCTATTCCTTCGCTTCTCCTCCTCATCTTTACTCTCTACCAACTTCGCATATGCCCCCTTTTTAGCCTCCACCTTTCCTTTTACTTCTCCATTCCACCACCAGTCCCCTCGATGCTTGCCAGCACGACCTCTCGAGACGCCCAATACCTCTCTAGCCGTCTCTCTTATGCAACTAGCAGTCGTATCCCACATATTATCCACATCCCCACTACTCTCCCAAGCCCCCCTAGTCATCAACTTCTCCCCTATTTCCAGTGCACTGGCCATAGTCAGGCTACCCCTTCTAATCCTAGACCGGTCATCCACAATCCGCTTCTTTTTCTCCTTCTTGATCTCTAAATCCATCACTAAGAGTCTATGTTGGGTCGAAAGATTCTCACTTGGGATAACCTTACAGTCTTTACAAAGACCTCTATCACCCGTCCTAAGGAGCAAAAAGTCTATCTGAGTCTTGGCCACCGAACTACGGAAGGTAACCAAGTGCTCCTCCTTCTTCGGGAAACTAGAATTAGCTACTCTCAACCCAAAGGCTCTAGCGAAATCCAAGAGTGCGGCTCCCCCTTCATTCCTATCCCCGAAACCAAAGCCTTCATGCACATCGTCATAGCCCCTCGAAGATACCCCGATGTGCCCATTGAAATCCCCTCCAATGAAAAGCTTCTCAGTATCAGGCAAACCTCCCACTACCTCGTCCAAAACCTCCCAAAAGCGTTTCTTCTCCTCCTCATCCAAGCCCGCTTGTGGTGCGTACGCACTATTAATGTTCAAAGTAGACCCTCCAAGGACTATTCCCACCAATAGAAAATTATAATTTCATAAAATCCAAAAAACTTGATCCCACTATAATCTTACGTTTTCCTCATAAACTACACATTAGCATCACAATGCAAGTAGTTACTCAATCAACAGTAAAAACCACTGAGTTAAATAAAATCTGATGTCCAATTATATAGGTTACCTCAAACAGGTAACATCACCCACATCAAATAAATAACCTTTATGCCAAGGGCTACCATATTTATCCCTTCCTTTTATTTTATGCACATGGATGCTAGTTTAACAAGGTTAACATCAAATGCATGCTAAACTTGTCTATAAGCAATTTCCATGATCCACACAGCAGCTCACAACTCAAACTGACGATCAAAATAAACCAGGAATGAAAAGTAAACAGGGAAAAATAGGGTAGGTATTTTGTTCCGCCCATCTCGCTATAGCAATTTACACACCCCTACGGCGACCCCCAACAACAAAAACATCCCAATAATTTACCATTTCTATAAAATTCTCTTATTCCCTATTTTCAACAGTAATATATGAAATCGCATTATGGCCTTCAATATAATCCCAAGACCAAACCCAGCAATGCATAAACAAGAACTTAGCATCACATTATTTAGAAAACCCAGTTATGAATCACACCAAGAAACCATTCATAACAACAATTTCCTGCTATTATACAACAATAGCCCTTTTTCCCCATGGTTTCTAACCAAATCTCGACTGTCCTAAAATTGGAATTTTTTCACAGTCATAAATCATTATGTACCCTTACCATTTTTACCAATGGTAAGTCCATGTCTAAAATTTAGCATAAAATATTCAGTTAAACCACATAGAAATTAATCACTAAACCAATTACACATAACCAAGTTATGACCTTTCTCTGATCACAAATTTCACAGTAATTCAAGCAATTACACACCACACATTTGCAGTTATTTAAATAATGCAATGCACATAATCATAATTCTTGAGTTCCACTACTAACAATTCTTTTTTCATTAACTTTTATTCACCTCATGGATGATCGTTAGCCGATTATACATACATTTACATAGCCCCTAAAGACAGATACCAATTAGAACCTTCCTTGTTCTAATTTTCCTTGCTTATGTCATTGCAGCAGGAGTCAAATGACATCCTCTTACCTTGTTGAGATACCAATTAGAATCGAGAGATACCAATTGAACTCAACCCATACAAGCAAGCAACAGACCGCACAAAGGAGATAAGAAATGGAACAAGTTCCTAGAATGCTTCATAGCTTCTCAAAGATTAGAAGTGGAAGTCAACGCACTAATTCGCAGGACTCTACTCGACATTTGCTCTTGTACTGGGAGATTGGTAACCTAGGCTCTGATATCAAATTCTCACAACCCAACTACCAGACCGTGCGGGCACCTACTCTAAATCATCTAGATAGGAGAACCCTTACCACCCGATTAAAATAGGTAATGCGGAAGTAAATAAGAAACATGAACTTTCCTTTATATAATATAAACCAGTCTAAAAAATATTTAATTACAATGAAAGCTTTCAAATATAATTTAACCCCTCCCTAGGAACTAGTCTAAGCAGGTACAAGAGCTACTAAGAGAATTTTGAACAACAATAAGACACAGCTCCCACCATAGGAAGAGATGAGTAGAAGTTGCTGGAGATCACCATCGTGTTCACCTAAAAAACATCAGTTGATCCTGCAATTAGACTATACCCAAAAAGGCATAGCAAGAGTAGTATCAGTATAAATAATACGTACTTGTCAGTTGACCCAAATCCTCCATATAACATCATGTAAATATATAAAAGAAAGCATGCATCATAACATTTATACAGTCAGGGTCCTTTATCAACAACTCCTACTACCCATATATGTTGCCCATGAATTCCCTTCACCTTTCCCCCAAGCCTAGTTATCCTATTCCACTATCAACTCGAACATCAGAGAATATACTACTCCATTAACCTGGTCATTCACTGACCCTTTATAAACCTTAGACTCTCCAAGCCTACCCATCTTGTCAAATACTAGAGACACCTTACAATTATCAGCCTTGTTATCAATTAGCCAGCTATCCCCATAGCGAACCCTTCACCCTTACTCAAGATTCTAAGTCAGTAACTCTGGCTCCCAGCCCTCAATGTAATGGACCACATATAATTATTACACATTCTTCTTGTAACCCGAACCCCCCTAAGGATCCTTACCCTTGACATCTCACCGAATCAGGCACTCACCGAATACTAGCCTTGATTTGCTAACCCAGTCATAGTTGACTCCTTAAGAACCTTAGACCCTCCAAGCTCACTAGTCTTGAACCCATCAAACAATACACCTCACAACCTCTAGCCCTGTGACCAACTAGCCCAGACATCACCGCTATGTAGGCCTGTCACTCTTGCCAACAAAAGGAATTATGAATGTACAATGGTAACAGAATAAAACCAAACAACATGAATCAGCTAATTCCATATGACTACCAATAAGACTCTCAGTCAACACCCGGACTCAACAACCATATAAGACATACCCAACTATGCAATAACTAGACCACCTATAATTATGTCCTAGCTTGCAAGTAATCCGGGCCACCCAAGGATCCCTAAGACATCATCTATGGTATTTAACATGCAACTTCAGTTTACAGAAGAAACCATTTTATCCCTTAAACGCATACCAACCCAACCACTCAAGGGCCAATATGTATGTCAAGTAACAATAAATCTCGGTCCTCCCAGGGAACCAACATGCAATAAGCATCAATAACAAATAAGCCTGATTCACTCAAGGAACCAATAAGCCTGGTTCACTCAAGGAACCAACATGTAAAGAACATCAATAACGGATAAGCTCGGTTCACTCAAGGAACCAACATGTAAAGAACATCAATAACAGATAAGCCTGATTCACTCAAGAAACCAATCATATAATAAATATCAATAAATAATGAGTAAACTCGTACCAGGCGTGGTACCCGAGCCAACAATTAAAATGCCTTTACCAGGCGTGGTACGTGAGCCAACCATAGTATAATTTGTACCAGGTGTGATACCCGAGCCAACTGATGAGTAACTTGTACCAAGTGTTGTACCCGAGCCAACCAATAAACTGTACCAGGCAGGGTACCCGAGCCAACTGAAGAATCACAGATATCACAACAATCACAACCACAATGAATACAAACCACACTTGTACAACCTAAGACAAGTTCATTGCATGAGATTGACAACAAGTTATCATTTAGCATTCATTTCCTTATTCCCTAAACACGTATTGTACAAGCAATACCAATACAACAATTAACATGCATACATGAAACAATTTGGGTCACAAGTTAACCATCACCTACCACGAATATGTATGATTCGTTATTCTAACCTCGTTGACCAGTACGAAGACTATCCACGGCTTAATTAACTAAGCACATTAGTTCACATACATCGAATCCTGGACTTAATTAGGAGTACACATGCATCCACAGGAATCCCATACCCAATACCACGAACTCCGTACCCAATTGTTAATTCCCGTTCCCTCAATTATACCAACCCGATGAATCCCCTATGACCTAGCAACCCTTTTTCACGTAAACATTACTAGTTCTGGGAACCCACACATAATCATATTATCTAAGGATTAACAACCATAAAATAAACACCAACAATTAACATACGTCAACATTACTTACAACACTAATTTCCCACCCCAAATAGCAAGACTAAATACGTTTATCCATCCAGACTTCGTGCCCAAAGGCCTAAGCATGAAATATCCCGTCAATCTACAATATATTATGCTTTGAAAATCAGGTCTAAACTACTCAGTTAAACCTAGCCTACCTGGACGCCAAGAAGCTGCTGCATAAGTCTGAACATGAACTTCGGACTCCGTGGAGGTGAATTTGACGAGAACTAGGCGTAGAATTAGTGGATTTTACACCGTCCAAGTAAAAATCCATTCTCTCCATTGCTTCCAAGTGAAGAGGCACCCTAGGAGGGTTTTTGGAGCAATTCTCGTTCTTTTTACAACTGAAGGGGAGAAGTCAGAAATATAAAACCTGTTTTCTGGTTTCTGGTCTCGTCACCCCGCTATAGCGACCTGCCGGCCGCTATGGTGACGGTGCTATAGCGGAAAAATTCCCGCTATAGCGGGATGATGTCAGCCCAAGTAAAATTTCAAATTCTAAAAATTTTCATTGTGTCACCCCAATTTAATTCAGGAGTGTATTTCAAAAGTTCCCATAACCCGCAATGAGGCATCTTTTAATAACGATGGAATAGGTTGTTACATTGTGTCCCCCTCTTCGTTCAAGAGTTTATGGAAGTATGACTGTCATCTCCTCCTAATGAGTACCTTCTCCACCAATACTTTGTTGTCCTCATCCTTGATGCACTTTACTTGGTCAAGGTCCCGAACCCTTCTCTCCCTAACCTTGGCTAGTCTATACAACGTATCTCCACCTTTACCTTCTAAAGCTGCGTATAAGCTTTCAAAAGCTATTATTTTAGCCGCCTTAACTGCCAACTTAGCCTCTTTCCTAGCTATCTTATATTCCTCCCTATTCTTCTTCTTTTCCTCCTCATCCTTACTCTCAACCAACTTCACGTAAACCCTCATCTTCGCCTCCACCTTTCCTTTTACTTCATTATTCCACTACCAGTCACCTCGATGCTTGCCAGAGCGGCCTCTCGAGACACCTAACACCTCTTTAGCCGTCTCCCTGATGAAATTGGCAGTCGTCTCCCACATACTATCCGCATCTCCGCTACTCTCCCAGGCCCTCATAGTCCTCAACTTCTCCCCTATCTCCAAAGCACTAGCCATATTCAAGCTACCCCATTTAATTCTCGGTCGATCATACACGCCCCTTTTCTTTCTCTCCTTCTTAATCTCCAAGTCCATCACCAAGATCTTATATTGGGTCAAAAGGTTCTCACTTGGTATCACCTTACAATCTTTATAAAGACCTCTATCACCCTTTCTAAGGAGCAAAAAGTCTATTTGCGTCTTGGCCACTGAACTATGAAAAGTAACCAAGTGTTCCTCTTTCTTCGGGAAGCTCGAATTCGCTAGCATCAACCCAAAAGCTCTAGGAAAATCCAAAAGCGAGGCCCCTCCATCGTTCATCTCCCCGAAATCAAAACCTCCATGCACATCACCATAACTCCTCGGGGATGATCCGATGTGCCCATTGAAATCTCCACCTACGAAAAGCTTCTTGGTGTTCAGTACACCTCCCATTATCGCATCTAAAGCCTCCCAAAAGCTCGTCTTCTATCAATACAATTTACATCTTCTAAATTTAGGTTTGAGAACCTTTAACAATTATGTCTAAATATTGTGTCTTGTTGATTATTAGTTTTGGTGAAAAATTGATCTTATTGGTTGTTGCTATGTTGGCAAATTCATGATTTTGCCAGAATACTTCTATGTCCATTGTAAACTTTATCTACATAACATTTATTGAAGAAGTTTTGCTAGGATCATAATGGGTGGGGTCATTTCCTATGTGTTTAGCTTTATCAAAACTATTTATATTCTCCATATGAATAATTTCTTAGGAAATGGGATAAGAAAATAAATCCTAGCACTGATGGCAATTGCAGTAGGTTTATGTATTCGACCCAATATGAGATGGGGAAGATGGGATTTAGGCGATTTTTCCTCCCAAAGTTTTCTAGGAAAAAGGAGTTCCCTAGATTTTCTGTTCTAGAAAGCAATTGAAACGGATGAAAGGGAGGTACACTAAGAAATATTAGGTGTGACCTAGTGATTAATGAAGCAGGTTAAGAACCATGAGGTCTGAGGTCTCAGTTTCAAATCTCATTGGAGTCAAAAAACACTATGTGATTCTTCTCATCTGTTATTGATGGAATTATACCATTTTTATACGACAATTCATCATAACCTTGCATTTCATTTTTTCATGTATAATTATTTATCCAAAATTTTGTTTGAATAATATTCAAATTGATATATATATATATATATATATATATATATATATATGTCACTTGGTCCCTTTTTGGAGCTAACTCTTATGAGATGGTGGATGGTTAAGCCTAAGAATGAGAAATTTAACCATCCACCATCTCATAAGAGTTAGCTCCAAAAAGGGACCAAGTTGCCCTGGCACCTTCACTCTGCAAGACTATATATTCAATGGTCTCAGTTTATGGAAGTCTGCAGAGCAAGTAGATGGTTCTAGATGACCAAATCTACTTGTAATATCATCTGCGGATGTTCTACTCCGTAGTAACCTTGTCATTAAAAATGAAAATTTCAAAGCTAAACCCTTATGCCAGATTTGGGTAGCAGAGGAGGAGGAGGTCTTGGTTTGTTTCATAATCTGGCAGGCAAAGCTACATGTGAATAAACCATAGTCAAAGTCTTGATCCATATAGGTAGGTCCTTAGTAACTCCATCAGGGACTTCGAGTTTTGATATAATGTTAACCAAGTTCATTGGTACTAATTGTCCTAGTTTGCTAGGTTTCAGTTACCTTTGTGTATGAGTTCAATAACTTCTTCCTTGCATTTTGTAATTCTGATTATGCACCAGTTTGGCATTCCGCCCAATTATCCTCAGTGCCCTTTGCCATGTCCTTGAAAAGAACATGATGAATAACGTTCTAGTTTAACCTTTTTTGTAGAGACGAGTTGTGAAATTTGTTTTTTATAATCTCATATGTTAGATTAGTTTAAGTTTAACAGAACAAAAACTCCCATGTTTTCTCAAAATACAGTAATCAACAAAGTAGTGAAGTGAGATTAAATAAAAATTCCATTTATTTCACAATACATGCAAATCTGAGTGTAAAGCAATAAAGGTGTAAATAGAGCAGATATGGATCAGACTGGTGTTCAAAGAACTGAGGATGAACAATGCCACCAAGATTTTAATACTACTTACGAAGGGGTTTTATGTCTGTCCAATACAGGTTAGTTCACCATGGCTTCTCTTCTGCGGATTCCTACTATAGGCTACATACAGAAATGTAGATATGTACAGCTACCAGTATATAGGAGCTGTGTCTATGATCACATCCTTACCGTGCAAATTTAGGCTGTCAGATCCTTTCATTTCGAGTGACAGTACCAAAATAGAGGACATAAAAGCTAAGACATGCTCGAGGATATTAGCACACAGGCACAAGTGGTAAATACAGAACTGAAGACGAAGGCCTAGCATTGAGAAGAGAGACTTGATCTTTCAGTGAAGTGGGGAATTCGTTGGAGTTGACAGATCCATGTCAACGCACATATCCTCAGCTAGCGATGTTTCATTTTCATCCTTACCTTTGTAGCACATATCCTGCTCAGGAACTCCAAAATGTTGATTTTGATTATATTCAGTATCAACAGAAATCTCAGGTATATCATCCAGCAAGCTATTAATGTCGCCACAGCTGGTCATGATGTCAGAAAAGTCACCATAGCAATCAAGCGTTTCTTGCATCAAGTAATTTGTGATCCCTGTGTTTACTTTGTTTCCTTCTGCTTCCGACTTTTGGCTATCCTTTCTAATATGCCCGTGCTCCATAGCTATTGCTTTGTGCTTACCAGTCCAATCTGGGCGACTCCACAGATACAATGGAGGGGACACGATGTTCCATTGCTCCATCTGCTGGTTATGCACATTAATTGATCCTGGCAGGTAAAAGGACTGGCATAACAAAAAACTGAAGTCATATCACTCTCGCATTTGTAAGAGAAAATGAGCGATACAAATCTTAGGTTTTCAATCTTTTGCACCTTGCCAGCCAAGATAACGTCATCTTCCCAAATTATATCATACGGATTCTTTCTTTCATCAAGTCTGCAATGGTAGATGATTGATAAATCAGGTGGTAAGCAGAAAATCATTGAACTTGTAGTTTTCATAATGTAAATCTTCACCTTTTTGTTTCTTTCGGAACGGTAATAATGAAAAGCTTTGGTCTGAATGTGAGAGCTTTGCTTATAAATTCATTTGCCGCAGAAAAAGGGGGATTTAGCCCCATGATCTACTCAAGGCAAAATATAAGATGGATTATTCAAAACAATTTCAAGTCACACCAAGTTATTCAAAGCCTACGGTTTCCAACATACCATCTTGGATCCTTCTGGCAAGTCTCTTAAGCCAACAGTCATCCAATCCCTCTTCTCAAAGTTGAAATCATTCTGGAGAGAGATGAAATCTCAAGAAGTCATTCATTAATTTACAAGACACAGTCAGATAAGGCACTAAGTTAATGAATCGAAAGCAAACGATCTGATAAGGGCAATGTTGACTTGAAAGAATTCTAGCAAAAGTGGGAGGAAGGTTTCATATTCTAGTTTGCTTAGGAAGTACACAAGAGGAGACTAACACAGGAGAACAAATGCATTAACTCTATCCCTTCCCACTCGTTCAATCTATCAAAAAACGTCTAAGTCAACCTGTTTTTCTGTAACTTGTAGAATGGTGGTTCATAATGCCCTATTAGTTCAAGCAACGCTTGCAAAATCAGCATAAATAAAATAAACAAAAAAGAGTATATCAATCTCCAGAAACCAATCAGATGCGTGCTATTGTGAAGCATCAAAGCACACAGATTATTTAGTTAAACAACAGTCTAAAGACAGAAACTTAAGACTGGACTGTACTCAGTGAGTATAAAAATTGAAGATCTGATGAGTTTAAAATTTAAAACATGCTCATAATGCTTTCATAAAAGGAACATGTGTGGTAATACTTTCATAACTATATGAAGCTACAGACTCTCTGAAATCTCAGATGTCGTTAATAACTCGTACTAAATAACATTGTAGTGATGTGCATTTGAGTTGGCTCGATGAACTAAATACTCCCTATATCTTGGTAAGTCGATTGAGCTTTAATCATGACTAATCATAGTCTTTTACAAGAGTCATAAACTATTTAATCAAGTCGAGTTGACTAGGTTGGACGTGGTAAGTTGGTTAAGATTTTAAAGCAATGATCATAACAATGCCGAGCAAATCTTCTCACTTGATGGAGCATCTTATTGAGCATTGTAAGTGGCGACGAACTTAATTGTCAAGGATGGCCTGTTGTCCAATAGTAGAAATAGCTTACTATATTGGTGACCTCTCGTGTCTACGAGCCATTTTCCAAGTGAAATTGGAGGATCTATCTCTTCAACCTATTTCGTGTCTGACAACACAGACTGAAGCTAAATAATATCCGCACACGTGGAAACTTCACCATGCCCTTAAAGAATAACTCATCCCTCAAGTACCCATGATAAAGAAAAGACCAAACTGCATATTCACATTCTCTTTCATCATTCTAATTACAACCCATCACAGTGAGTTTTATTTGCGTAATAATATACCACATGATGGTTATCGAGTGCTATCTTGTAACATTTGGTTAATGAACAAATCTTAAAACTATTGTTTGACTGGAGCAAAAAAAGACTAGCTAGTTGTAACATGAAGGGCCCTAACTCAATGACTGATCCAACAACAATCACACAAGAAGAGTTACTGAAAGAGGAAAAAATAAGGAAAACTCTAATTTAGAGCCTGTTTGGGTTGACTTATTTCAAGTGTTTTTAAGCCAAAATAGCTTTTAAGAACCTTTATAGTGTTTGCTTTTAAGCACTTGTTTTTAACTAAAAGACAAAAATAAGCCAAAAGCTATAAGCCCATCCAAACAGGCTCTTACTGTGTTTTACCCAAAAAAAAAAAAAAAAAAAGAATTCCCAATAGGAATCTGGTTCACCTGTAATTCAGATAATCATAATTCATGAAGGAAGTTGATATGATGGTTATGAAATAATTTACCTTTGGTTGTATGAGATCAAAATTTCTGAATTGGCATGTTTTCCCCATTCTGTCTAGTTCTTCTTTCATCAAGCAGCTAAAATCATTGGAGCCACAACAGAAGTCGACTATCTGAACAAGAAATGCATCAGCGTTCAAGGAAATATGTAAAGCTGCAATCCTTTGAACAAGAAGAAGGAGGAGGAGGAGGGGGAGGGGGAGGGGGAGGGGGAGGGGGAGGGGGGGGGGGAGGGGGAGGAGGGGGAGGAGGGGGAGGAAGGGAGGGAGGGAGGGAGGGAGGGAGGAAGGAAGGAGGAGAAGAAGAAGAAGAAGAAGAAGAAGGGAGGGAGGGAGGGAGGGAGGAAGGGAAGGAAGGAAGGAAGGAAGAAGAAGAACATACCCAGAAAAGTCCCACAAGTGGGGTCTGGGGAGGGTGTGGTGTACGCAGACCTTACCTCTACCTTTGTCGGGTAGAGAGGTTGTTTCTGATAGACCCTCAGAAGAGAAGGAAGAAGAAGAAAAAAAAAACAAAGCAAAAAAGTGCATGACAAGAGATGTTTAAATGAGGTTTGCTGAATGGAAAGGCACCCGCAGGTAAAATCGAAGGTTCTGAAAACAAATTTCCCCCCAATGTTAGCCCTAAAGAATATTTTATCAATGAAAAAATTGAAGGAGTAAAAGAATCTGTTTAACTGAATTTCTAATCTGTCTTAGCAGGACAACAATATATGACGAAGTCAACTAGATCAAATCACACGAAGGAGTTGAATCAAGTGGTTTGAAGAGAAGTACTAAATGGGTCAAAAAGTGATGGTCCGAATAAGGAAATGCAAGACACTTTCAAGATCAATACTCAAGTTGACAAGGGAAAGAGAAAACCAGTACAGTTCAGAAGAAATTCAAGAAAGTTGATATATTCGATGAGAAAGCGTGAAGTTCCAACAAAAGGAGAAAAATTGAAGGATTTTCCCAGTAACCAAGAAGTATGGTGTCCCCACAAGGAGATTAATTAGGAGTACAAAAAGCTGCATGCAGATAAGAGACTATTATGAAGACTTTAAAGTATCTAGCAAGAGCATTTATGATCTGCGACAGTCAGGATGTTGGATCTATGGAGAAAAGTGGATATACTAATACAAGGAGACCATAAAATTACTTTCCTGAATCTGCAAATACTCAAAAACAATTGGAGATAGTCTGAAGCTTGTACTAGACAATCAATTCTCTGGTTTGAAAAAGAGTGAAAGGAGTAAGGGGCAAATCGCCAGTGGTGAGCGAGAGTAAAACCATCAATGCAGTCGTGTTTGCTGAGTGAAACCAACTCTACAACCGTTCATTCTGATCACATTCATGGTGATTGGTAAAAACCATTGGTTGCTTATAATCGAGAAAAACAAGTGAAGTACTAGAAACCCTTGAGAGTCAAGGGAACTGGATGCAAGCTTAGCCTTTGGACGACCGGCATAAGAATTACATGTGTTTTTTGATATTTTAAGCGTTCAGTTATTCATCATCTTATATTGCACTGAAATCAAAATATCTTATTGGCTTAAAATTTTATCATTTCATCATAAAGCTTACAAGTACATACTGAAAATTTTGAAAGTTCAGAAATTATCTTTCAAGTCGAACAAAAATACAATTTACACCCCTCACCCCAAAAGCAAAAAAGAAAAGATAGGCAGGTTATGATGCTAATACAATAAGAGAGACAACTACAAGGAAATAAAGAAGCAAACTCATAAGGACTTTTTACCGTGTCACCATCCTGCACATACCATCTTAGTCTATCAACCACCTGCATAAGGAAAGTCATACTATAATTCAGCCTCTAATTTGCATAAAAACACATAAATAAGTCTGATACCATTAATCACTACGAGCAACAAAAAATAGTGGGACAGAATATAATGTCATGGGTTGCAAGTGCAAAATACAAGTAGGTTATATATTAGAATGGGAAAAGGGTCAAAAATACCCCTCTACTTTCGTCTATTAGCTAAGTTTGTCCCTAGTTATACTATAGGGCCAAATATACCCCTGTTGTTGCCAAAGTTAACAAAATACCCCTCTTTTTAAAACTTTTCCACCCTGGCAAGGTGAGAGCCCAGAAGTTGGTAGGCATTTGGGAAAATTTGGTTGAAGTTGAAAAAAGAGCATCAGAAGTTGAAAAGGAGTATTTGGAAGTTGAAGTTGTGTTTGGACATGAACTTTATTTCAGAAAGTTTGTGAAAGTAGAAGATTTGTAAATGGAAACCATTATTTCACTTGAACTACTCCTTAAACTAGTATTTTAATACTATACCAGTACTTCGAACACCAAAATTCAGTATATTCAAATACTGATGGTCAAACAAGTACTTGCATTATGATCTATTTCATCAACTTGAATGATCAGTTAAAGGTGTACCTGTGGCTAGTGGTGGATCCAGGAATTTCACTAAGGGGTTCGAAAAATAAAAATGTAGTGTTTGAGGTTTGAACTGGAAACTTCAAGGTGAATTTTGAACCCCTCAACCACTAAGCCAACCTCTAGTCTTATATTTAGGGGATTCAAAATCTATATATATACATATAAAGTTAAAAAAATACCTTATATATACAATGAAATTTTTTTCCAAGGGGGTTCGGGTGAACCCCGTGGAGACCTCCTAGCTGTGGCGTACATTAGGGCGATCCAGGACATGTATAATGGAACAAGGACCCGAGTAAGGACAGTGAGAGGAGACTCAGAGCTCTCCCCGGTTGTGATGAAATTGCATTAGGGATCAGCTCTTAGCCCATTTCTATTAGTCTTGGTGATGGATGAATTGACGTGGCATGTTATTAGGGGATGACATAGTTCTGATTGACGAGACCCGAGGTGGAGTTAATGGTGGAGTTAATGCTAAGCTGGAGGTTTGGAGGCAAACCTTAGAGTCTAAAGGGTTCAGGTTGAGTAGAACCACGACAGAATACTTGGAGTGCAAATTCAGTGATGTAACATCTGAGGTTGGCGTGGAAGTGAGGCATACACAGGTCATTCAGAAAGGAGGAAGTTTCAAGTATCTTGGGTGTATTATCCAAGGAAATAGGGAGATTGACGATGATGTCACACATCGTATAGGTGTAGGGTTGATGAAGTGGAGGCTCACATCCGGAGTCCTGCGTGATAAGAAGATGCCATCAAAACTTAAAGGCAAGTTCTACAGAGCACTGGTTAGACCGGCCATGTTGTATGGAGCGGAGTGTTGGCCGGTCAAGAACACCCAGATTCAGAAGATGAGGATGCTGAGATGGATGTGTGGGCATACTAAGAGAGATAAGATTAGGAATGAAGATATTTGGGACAAGGTAGGAGTGACCTCGATAGAGGACAAGATGCAGGAAACGAGATTGAGATGGTTCGGGAATGTGCAGAGGAGATGCACGATGCCCAGTGCGGAGGTGTGAGAGGTTGGCTATGGATGGTTTCAAGAGGGGTAAAGGTAGGCCGAAGAAGTATTGGGGAGAGGTATTAGACAAGACATGGCGGCTTCAGCTTACCGAGGACATGACCTTAGATAGGAAGTTATGGAGCGCACGGATTAGGGTGGGAGGTTAGTTAGATAGTTGAGTGATGTCTCGCTTGTTCTTCATTACTATTAGCCATACTATGAGTTGTATTTCTCTTATAGTTTCTTGTCCTTTGAGTTTGGTTATTAGTTGTGGTTTTTACACTTTGATTATCATTATATCCTGTTATGACTACTGTTAGGATGATTTGTCAGGTTGTCTATAGTATTTCCATGACTGTTTTCATTCCCGTTATTTTTTTCTCTATACTGCTTTGGACTGTTTTTTGCTTGAGCCGAGGGTCTATCGGAAACAGCCTCTTACCTCTAAGGTAGTGGTATGATCTGCGTACACTCTACCCTCCCCAGACCCTACTTTGTGGGATTACACTGGATATGTTGTTGTAACTCAACATGATCAGTTAGTAGCATATATTCTTACAAAATCGATTTGCAGGTGTAGAAACTGAGCAAATGTGTATCAAGTTAGGAGCATACATTTTGTACATCCCAACTTGAGAGGGAGTATTAAGAATGTTAATGTACATTTTATACCAATGTTATCAAAAGCAAAAAGCAAAAAAAAAAACTCTAAGGTCCGTTGGGGCTTTAAGCACAAAGAGCAAATAAAGTGTGGGCTTTAATGAAAAAAGGCGCAAATAGAAAGAAAAAAAATACAAATATAGAGTATATGTTTAGTCTAAGACTAATAAATATAAGCATGAATAACAAATATATGGACAAAGAAATTGAATTTTTTTTACGATGAAGTGAAATATCAATTGTTTAGTGTGGCCTCTTCAGGAAACACTCATTCGGAAGGGAAATTTGTCTTAAAACCTTAATGGCGACACTGAAGAGAACATTCAGCGAGGTGAAGCGCTCAACATGTTTTGAGCCTCGCTTCTGGGCTTACACACGCTTTTGACAACACTGTTTTATACATCCCAACTTGAGAGGGAGTATTAAGAATGTTAATGTTTGGAACGTGTAAACATGTTAAGTGATCATTCCTTGTATTTGGATATGGTTTACAATCCTTGACAGAGTGTAAATTAGGAATAGGAATTATTCTCCTTTCCTTTTTTGGATTACTTGTAACCATTTCATAAGTCTCAACTTGCTTGAGGGAATAATTAAGCTATTCATTTCCCAATATCTCTTCTTTCTCTTTTCTTTACAGAAAAATGCCTAATTATCATGACATAATCATTAGATATTCAACACAACATTCTTAATGGCTTGCTTGGCCATCAAATAATTATTTCAGTATTTCAAATATTGAAAAACATTTGCAAATAATGGTTGGCCATGAAATTTTGGGTTTCAAGTGAAAAATTATTTGAACTTCAAGTGAAATATTGAAATAGCAGTTTAAATGAGTATTTCAAGCAAAAATTTTCAAATTTTCAAATCTTCAATTCGCATCCAAGTTCATGTCCAACCGCGACTTCGACAAACCATTTTCCAACTCCAAATCCTTTTTTTCAACTTCAACTCAAATATTGTGCAAAGACATACTTAATAGCTCTCCTGACATTCAGCAAAGACATAATCATCAATAATATTCTATTACAATATACCGAAGACTTTTATCTAGGCTTATCCAAATAAGAGAGTTTGAAATTTGTTATTGTAACTTCTACATCATATTCTGAAAGTATACAGCTCTATTTACTTTCAGGAAGCACTCCTCGTGAACCTTGTTTTTCTTTTTTTGGGTGAACCTTGTTAGAAAACTGAAAACATGCATACAAAATTAAGGGTATTAATCTGTTTTCTCATGTAGAATGTTTCTGGGACAAGTTTTAACCTTGCATCGAATAGAAAAGCTATGAAGATGGAAGACAGGGTTTACTAGTACACCGGCTTTATTGAGTTTGTTTTAAAGTTGCATCGATTAGAAAAACTATGAAGATGGAAGACAGGGTTTACTAGTGCAATGCAGCTATATTATCACTCCCATTGAGATACAACAACAACAACAACATAGCCATTGAGATACAAGATCTAATAACAAAATGCAAAACCAAGGCATACCTCCTTCAGTTTGTCCACCTTTGTGAAGTGGCGACCAAAAGATGTGTAGCGCATCCCATTAAGAAAAGGGGCAAGATAAGATCCTAGCTTCCTCTGTAACATACAAGACAGAAAATGAATATTTGCAAGTCATTCATCAGATAGTCAATCAAAAACAACCATGAAAGGCTCCAATACAGCTAAATAATTAGAAATGATTGGCAGGTCATTTGACAGAGATCGAAATGCTTGAGATATCTCAGTCGCTTGTTGAGTAGAAAACAAAGATCCATAAACTGCAGAAATTTCCGGTATCCATAGTTGAGAAGGTATGTGTCTAGATTTTCACATACATGGTCATATTCGAAAGGTAAAGCAATAGAAGCAAAAGGAAACCAATTACACCCCTCCAGTTAAAAATCTTCTTGCAATCAGTCAACGCTGCCAGAGAAGATTTTTTAGCTGTATTGACCAACTATTCCAGGTAGAAATAAGAGTCTTCAGTACAGAAGGGACAACCATATCTTTGAGCAGGAATAGGTTATTGACATTGAGATATATGTCTTCTGTTTTGTATTATGTAAGATGACACGAGATATTGAAAACATCAAGGTGAACGAAATAAACATTTCCCAAAAAAGACAATAAAAAAACAAATTAACATTTCCATACTAATACAAAGGTGATGGTGCCAATTCTCCAAATGCTGACATACAAGATTTATGGACAGGACAAGGTTGGAATCTTCATCTGAGAAGGAATTTAAATGATTGGGAAATGGCAACCATAGCAAATTTTCATGACACAATGGCTATGATCAACTTATCAGGAGAGGAAGACAGGTCGGTGTGGAAGGGGGAGAGCAGGGGAGAGTTCACTGTTAGGTCTGCCTACAAGGAACTGAGGTCTACAGAAGCCCTGGAAGAAGAATGGCCATGGAGGATGATTTGGAAAACAAAAATTCCATACAAGGTAAATTTTTTCACATGGCTTTTGGCAAAGGAGGCAGTTTTGACACATGAAAATCTGAACAAGAGGAAATTTAACCTTTGTTCTAGATGTTATCTTTGTGAAGAACAGGTGGAGACAGTTAACCATCTCTTTTTACATTGCAAATGGACCGATCAGCTGTGGCAGATGTTCACCCACAAGAGGAAGATCAAATGGGTGAAACCTGGTAGAATTACAGAAGTCCTAAAGTGCTGGAATAGTATTGGTAATGCAGCAAGAAAGGAGGAGAGATGGAGGATTGTCCCAGCTTGCATTTGGTGGACAATTTGGAAAGAAAGAAATCAAAGATGTTTTGAAGGCGTACAGTGCAGCATCCAGAAGATAAAGATAAACTGTCTAGGACTATATTATTTTTGGTGTAAGCAAGTAGTGATAGGAAATACAGAAGATGTTCTTAATGCTATTGACTGGCTATAACTAGAAGACCCTAGGACTTATGTAACTAATACTTTTTGAAGGGGGACTACACTTCAGATGTAGTATACCTGTGGATATATAGAAGTAACTGTTACCATTCTCAAAAAAAAAATAAGCCTCCTCTTCTCACACTAATAAGATTGAACTCCTGAAAAAATTAACAACATTCGTGGAACTAAAACACTTAATTGTTGTGATATACAACTTATTGTGATGCAATGCATGGAAGTTCAGAAGACTACCCTCAAGAGCACGAATTATTTGCCTAGTCTTTAGCAAGAAGCGATCTTGAGAAATCTAAGAAGTGCATAAGAAAGAAGAGCTAGGGATTCTTTTTCATGAGCTAATAAAGGAATTGGTTTCCAAGCATGCATTGATGCAGGAACTTCCAGCATCTGAGGCAGATTTTTGGTTTAATTTTTGGACTAGGTAACAGCTAGACCATCAAAGGGAGTTATTATATTCTTGCATAAAATAATTTGTGTTATCATGGAGACAGTTAACCCGTAGCTATGACAGCATCTTGTTTAATCACATGTGGGAACTTCTAGAAGTGCATTAAGATTCTGTTGGTGCAAGTACTAAGTTCAATAATCTAATATACTCCAACAATTAGATCACCACCATCCAAGCAAGATAAAAATCTCAGCTGTTGGTTAAAAAGAAGTAACAGAGGTACTACATTTCTATTGATATAGTTCATTTAGCTCCAACCAGAGGATGTCACTAATATGAACCAACTCTCTTTCTTGAAAATGGTGTTTCGTCAAGTATTTTTCATGGGTTAACACTTCCAAAGAGAACTAGGGCCTTGTTAAACCTTTCTTGGGCTTGATTTAAAACCCTAAAAGTTCTTTCTCTATCCTTTCTTTCTGTTCCCAGTATATATGATATGGCATATCGACACTCCTCTTTCTTTCAGAATTGTTGGACATGACATGCACTCCCTATGTATCGACACTCCTCTTCCTTTCAGAATTGTTGGACGTGACATGCACTCCCTATGTATCACCCACCAAGGGAACTTACTGCACCACATAGCCTAAATCTGTGGAGCAAGAAACTAGTCAACAAATTAAATTAAGAAAATAACGCATCAATTCAGGAGCATGAATGTAGCTATATAAAGCCTGTGCTCATATGTAAGAACATTTTAGCTCCTATGGAGCAACCTTCCATCTGAAAATCTGACTTAGAATTTCTGGTTCACAGACAGCTTTGGCGTCTTCAATGCTGCATCCTTCGTCTAGTTTCTTCAAGGCTACTCGAATAGCCTGGTCCAGAACAGAAAGAGGAAAGATTTTCTATAAGAGGAAACTGCAGAAGAAATTAGAAGAAAAATTAATGAGTAAATTCTCTTCAAAGCTGAACTAGTAGATATACCTTCACGGAACACTGAACTTTTCCCAAGGTAATGGCCTTGTCTGTGAAAAAAATTCGAGAATTACTATCGATACATTTCCGGTACTGCTCATTCACAAATTCCTCCACATTAAACGAAGAGGTGGAGTTTTTTATCAAAGTCATCATTCTGCAAACCAAGTATCAAATGCAAAGTAAATAGGTTAACCAAATGCATTTAACATCCATTAAAAGTTCTATCATGGATGGAATATATAATTTGAAACAAAGGGACGGATGATTCAATTTTAAGAACGTGATGAAGTCCATTGAGCACCTATTTTTCATTTCATTATCTGCCAATTGCTGTGAACTGCTGGCCTTCTTCATCACAGGCATAATTGGTCGGACATTCACCGACTTGCCACTAAAAGTACTTTGTCGAGCGCAGACCAACTTTAGTGGCGCCTTTGATTTGCCTCTTTCCTGTGTGGGAGGCTTCAATTGCTTTCCTGACATAGATGTAAGTCTTTAATAGACTTAATAGCTTTGACCAATTATAGAACAAGAGCTTGTATAAGCCATTTAGCACCTTTTCCATAAGTATCACCAACTTCAGTAGCATTGTGCCTCGCCTCAAAAGGCCTTTTCATGTTCAGGAAGCTTGTTTCAGTGAGAGCACCAAGAACCTTACTCCTTCGTGAGAGCATCTTCACGGGTCCTGATGGAAGTCCTGAAGATTGTGGGTTTGCTTTCCCATCAATATGTGGAAACAGGATATGGTCCCTTTTTGGAGTCCCAATTTTAGGAATGATCTTGTGGTCCCTGGACAGAGGTAGGTTTTGGTAATCCTTTAATAGAAATTAAAAACATGAATGGTTCATGATTCCTGAAGTTGCAGATGATACTTACATACAGTATATCAAGATACGACTGGGCAAAAGATCATTCCAAGCCCTTTTCTGGATGTTTTTGTCATAATTGGAGGGCTCAAAAGAAATACATCTTAGAAAAGTCAACAAGAAAACAGAAAACATGAGATGCCAATACTTCTTTATCGTTAGTATTATTTAATCAAAGCACTCAAAATCAAGACAATAGGATTAAGGAAACCTTGGTAAGCATCTGCGGTGATATGCCCTTGGACAGCGTCTACAAATTGCAAATTGCAACTCATATTCCTTCTTATCCTCCCCTTTCTTGCAGACGGAACATTTATGAGCAGGGCAAGTAAATGATTCTCCAGCTACAATTTCCTTCTGCAGCTCTAAGGCTCGATATTTATCAGCCGGATAAAGTAACTCAGAGACGCATTTAGGATGAAAGAAGTGTCCACAAGTTGCAGAAATGCAAGGGAAGACCTTTGGGATATTGTGCAAATAAAATACAGGTGAGAAATTTGGATTTCAAAATAGAATAAACAGTGAGATGAAGATATGGAAGACATGTAAAAGAAACATATATCAGTATCTCCAGTATTATCCAATTTTCTTCCAAGTCTCTTCATTGGAGCAAAATGCAGAACAGATAGGTAGAAGATAAAGCATATTCTATTATATGACAAAAATTACTTTCATTGTTCCAGAAGGCTGCAAATATTACCATTTTCATACTAGCACTATCCAGTGGTGAGAAACAGAAGACAGACATACTCTGATGTGCCAACCTGCTTTAATCCTAGCATACTCCCACCCACCCACCTTTCCAACCAATTTCTCTCTTGGTTTTCTGCATTTTTAGAACAAAGTGGTTTCCTGCATTTCTTTAACTGCAGTCAGATCTGGTTTCTATCTCCTCATAAGAGAATCATTTTTTCCTTAAACCTGATAAATTCTTCCCTTCAATCATCCCTCCAGCCTATTTAATATTCACTCCTTCTACAGTTCTACTTAATAAGCTTCCCACAAGGCCCCCCCTTCTCAGTGTTGCAACACCCCTCCACCTTACCCCATACTCCAAAATCAACCTCTTGACACAACATTGAAGAATAATGACACATATAATTGATAATCACCATCTCAGTAAAGAAAATGCCATATGATACTGTTGCAAGTTAGATACAGAGTCAGCTCAAGTTCTACGAGATTTGAGTCCTGTATGGATTCAGAAAACAGTTATTCCACAGATGCCACAAGTGAAGATTCTTGTCTTAGTTACAATGAATAATCCAGTGCATTATGTTGTCACTCTAACACAGAACAAACTACAGTATCCCCACTAAAGACTACAAAGGATTAAAAAAATGAAAAGACCACTTTCTTTGGAAGTGCTTAACTAGAAACGTAGAAGCATAATGCAAAACCAGATATTAAAAACTTCTCAAACATTGTCTAGGGATGGTCCGGAGACACAGAGACACTATGAAAAATGAAACAGTTCAATACGGTAAAAAGAGTAAAGGATAAGAGAGAGAAACTCCCCCTTCTATCCAGTTACTTGCCTTTTGTCTAGATCTAGCAGTCTTTAATGTTTAAAGATTTTTCAAATTTGTGCATATGTAAAAGCTCTGACAATGATTTGATAGACTTAAGCATGTAAAAAACATGTCGTTTATTATAACAAAATATTCATCTTCTCGTAATTGGTAGGGGATAGGGGATGAGTGATATAAAACAAGATTGAGTTATGAAATAAGAATTTGATACCCGAAAGACATTAAGCAAATGAAATAAAATAAAAACAGAAATTTAAAAAAATGCTATGTAGTCATTAATGAAATCTGCTTATTTGTTATAATCAGCTTTCTCAACAATAAGGACAGAACTTACAACATAGATTTGTGAAATTTTATCTTCAAGTCAAAGAAGAAAATTAGAAATTTTGGCATTTTGTTGATTCTAACCTTAAGATTTTCCTATGTGTATAAAGGACAAGAAATTCAAACCTCTGTGCCAGTTGATTTGTCAGAAGACCCCAACAAGCCACAAGCAAAACATTGATGTCGTTGATATTGGCAATTTTTGCACAAGAAGGTCTGGATAGCCTGTGAAACAGCCATATGCTAAAACTTCTATTTTATTGTTAAAGGAAAGCCACATGCTGAAACTTTACAAACAACCATATGCTGAAAACTTTAAGCACTTCCTAGCGCAGTTTGATAAGCCCTTAAATGATGCCAAATATAGAGAGAAGCAGCAAAATTTTGAGAAACCAGGACACGGAACAATAGTTTCAGACTCCTACTTGGTGATTTCTGTAAGCAAGCGATTCACAAAAAGATTCAGCTCCAGATTCCACGGTTGGATGGAAAGATCGTATGCAGCGGCCTTCACAACTGACATACAGCACACAGACAGACAACATTAAAGCAGTACAACACTCTGCAAAACGTTGAATGACAAATACCATAACTTTTCACAAACATCTTAGGATTAAAATCACACAAATGAATGAAAGTAAATCCATGGCAAAACGCTATACAAAAAACGACTTATACAATCAAAAGGCAGCGACAAAAAAGATGATGCCTTTTAAAAGGGTTCAATGCTGATCTCCTTTATTAGCCTCTTTTTTCTCTAGCATCTTTAAGCTTTAGACAGGAGCCAGATGATTTAGTCCAATATAATGTCTAGTTATTTGTGTTATGATCCCAGTTCTTTAGATCAGACCAGCTTAATTCTGAGAGACTAAGTTGGTCGAACTCGGTTGCGGGTGTCCGACACGGGTGCGAATCTAGAGGCCGAATCCTTCATGATCTAAATTTTAAAATTTGGGGGTACGGATCCAGGTATGAATAGGGCGCGGGGATTTGGCTAAAAATAATTCAAATATCTTAAAAGTAGAGTTACAAAAATATGCCTAAATTATGGTGGACTATTTGGAAGGAATTACAAATTTTTGAGAGCAAGTTTGAATCTGTAATTATTATTAAGTACAAATGCATCTGCTTACTGTTTTTTGGTGTAACATGGCTATGCAAATGATATAGAGGCCATGATAGGCTTCTTAAGTTCATTGCACATTCAGCAGTGATATTGACATTTAAATATCTTTAAAGCACCTTCTGATGCTGTCTCCTAAATACAAATATCTTTTAACAATAAAAAAACATATGCCTAAATTATGAATTCACCTAGCTTTTGTTTTATTTTCAGAAATCATTGTATATTTCCCGAATTTCTCGATTGATTTTGGTCAAAGTACCCAAAATCTATTGAACATATCCATTACGGATCCCACACCCATGCCGCGTCGATACGGGTGTGGCCACCGAAAGTGAAGAGTCCGTGCAACTTAACTCTGAGAATGAACTGACAGGCAAATATCAATTTCTCTTCATATTTCTTAGGTGGAGGGGGAAGGGAAGTATAGTGGAGGCTAGGGATCAAAGACTTGAAGAATTATGATTTGGAGTTATGTTCCATGGCATTCAATTGGGACTAACAACTTTTCTTTTAAATACTTTTGGAGGGTGGGCCTGTGAATATTGGGGAAAGGTTAGATGTTTGGTGGCATGAACCCAGCCCTAAGTGATGTAGAGTGGAATTTTAACCACTAGGTTACAATTTTAAACCCTCACTTGAATAAGCATCACTATTCGGATAAGCCTAGTGGTGACGCTAGCCAGTGTACAATCTGCTATTTTCTCTTAAGATTGATCACAGGAATAATTTCTTTAAAGTGGATGTAGCATCGACGCTTTGGCACTGCTCTTTGGGACAATTTACTGAGGCACTAGGATACCTTGTTTTGACTTAACAAACAGACTGTAATACAATTAACAGAACAGACGATTACATGATATCTCTATTTCCCATATGGTGGACAAATTGGAGAAACTTCAGAGGAATTTCCAGTCAGATGCAGATGAGTAGGTCAAGAAGTACCACTTGATCAACAGAAAGATGGTTATGACTCCTATCAAGATTTGGAATATGAGTGACGGATTTGTGGGTGTTTGATAAGGCCATACTATTTGATCTAAAGGTTCAATATACACGAACAAATGTTTTTGAGAAGGATCACAGCGGAAAAATACATTACATACACAAGTTGGATTGAAGGACTAATGAGATCACTGCATAATATCCATTAACCCTATCTCGATGTATAACAAAGCGATATGAAAGGAATACTCCCAGATTCATAGTGTGGAACACAGCCAAAGTCAATTTTGCAAATAGAGATGGTGGGGAGATTATTCCTTATAAAATGTCCTCCCCCAAAATTTCCAACATATCCTACCAACAAGTTACTAACATTTCACAGATAAACTAGTATCAAGGAGGAAGGGGAAATTCTGCAGGACCAAAAATTTAGTAGAATTTGTAAGATTGAAATTTTGTGAAGCTCCAAATCTTGAGCTACTGTATAAGCAACAAATATCAATCACCAGTCAAGATACATGGAATTGAAAGGATAGAGAAATAAGTCATTCATAACAAAATAATTATACTATATAGCCTGCTAAGGAGGGAGAACATGGTTTACCCTCACTTCTTAGTCTGGATTCCTAAAGCACCACTCTTTGCATGGTTAGAACTTAGCACCATGAGAAACCATCTTTACAACAGAGAAATTACACAAGAAGTAAAACGAAGAAGGTTTAACATTAATTGGTAATACACCCGTAGCGCTTGGAACCAGTTCGGAATTGAATGGTAAGGAGGGTACAGTACATGGGATGTGCCCCTTTGCCACCCTTATAAATTATCTCCAAAGAAAGAAATAAATGGGCATTGAAGTGATTGAATTACATTCAAAAAGTTACATTATTGTCTTCTTGCAAATTTGGGAGCACCCATGAGATTCCAATTAGTATAGATGTTGGATGCTCCTAGCAAACAAACATACCTCTGTTTGAGATATTTTACTTTTTGTATATACCCTAGTACAATGGATTTCCCCTTTTTTACATCAATAAAACCATTAATTTTTTGAAAGAGAAAGAAAAAAAGCAAATGACCATATGACATACTTAAGTTGTTCCTAGAGTCATGGGTAACAAAGTTTCCGAGTTAACTATGTATAATTTTAGCACTTCTAAGTTCTAATTACTTTTACCAAAATTTTCTTTTATTGGCCCATGTTTAGTGTTACACCTTGATAAGATATAGAGAGCTTATATGAGAAATGTTGAGTTACCACAGAAGTTCTCCCCCGTCATCACAAAGAGCACAAACATGATCAAATTGTTCATCTTCATCTTCATCTGCATCATCATCGGCACCACTTTCAGCATCGTTATCGGTCTCAATAATAAACTGGGGTCTCTTTTTTGTTTGATTGCACTGGTAGACAAGCCACAACTAAAAACCGATAATTTTTAATTAAGCATAAAATGAGATAACATATAAATTGCATCTAACCTCATAACCAGGTATCCTCTTTTGTGATGTCTCCAAAAGAAATGCATTAAAACTCTGTTTTAAAATGTAAATTTCAATACAGGATAATGCCGGAAATGTTAATGTATATGCAGTGAAAAAACAGAAACGAGCAATAGCACAGCAAGGTAGGTATTAGAAACTAGAAGAAGAACTAGTTCTCAAAGGACAAGATGCAGTATCCCATCATAAGTTTCAAAAGCAAATAAATGATAGACCACTAGCTGACACATCAAATAAGTATCAGACTAGTCATGCTGCACTGGAATATATCTTAAACCTTAAACAGTTAAAAATATAGGTTTCCTGCCAGGGCAATGCTATTAGCTAATCCGAGCTTACTTCTCAGCCTTAAACAGTTAAGCATATAGGTTCAAAAGCAACTACGCATATAATGCTAGTCTCTTTTTCTTGTAACTGTGGTGACTGGGCCAGCTTCTGCATACATCGACTAATTTCATGGGGGTAATTGCTACCTCCCACCAGCACAAGTATCGAGTGACTCTGTCCATCAATGTTTGTACAGATGAGAAGAAATCACCTAGTATTCTTTGCCTCCACTAGGATTTGAACGTGGGACCTCATGATTCTCAAGTCAATTCATTGACCCACTAGGCCACATCTTTAGGTATAAAACTCGTACAGAAAAGAGACATACTGTGATACTCCATTCAACTACCTATGCACCAAGAGAATTTTGTTTTTTTTGCATTTTTTATTTTTTCCTTGTTGTTCCATGTTTTGACTTGGACTATGGGTCCATTTGTATTGTTTTTAAATGGACCGGATGAATAAAATGGGAAAACCACAAAATTTATTTAAAACACCAAGAGAATTAGATAGCTATGCAGAAAGTCAACACGAAAATGCACATGTTATACCAACAACTAAAGCATCACAACCTTGGAACAAGATAAATCTTTATCCCTCCTTGCAGCTTCTTTGATTATTGGCATGTGCTCTAGTAGATCACCTTTAGAAGGTAGTACCTCGTATGCACTAAAAGAACTGGTTTAGTAGATTCCTTTATAACCAAAATTGGAAACAAAAAATTTTAAGGATTTAGGATGTAACTTTGAGCACCTTAAACTTTTCCCGATGTAATTCCACACAATCTCTCCAAATGTGTTTGGGTTCTTCTTCACAAAGTGGAGGAAATGGACAGTGATGAGTATCGTTCTGATAGTATCTGCGTAACTTTTTCGGGGTTTAAGGAGTTTGATCCAGAATTTATCTTTGGAAAGCACATGAATTTCTGGTAGGGAATAAGAAAGTTCAAATCTCCACGCCAGAACCTTCTTATAGATGAGCTGAAGACCATCATCTGTGGTTCCATGCAAAAATATCTCTGCATTCAGTGTAAGTATGTCATCCTCACCCCAGTGAAGAGGCAAAATGGAAAATGAAACAGGTTCTCCATTGCGATGAACAAAATGGTAAGTGGTTATGCAGTTGGGAACAATTTCACCCTCTTCGTCAGATGATGCCATGAGCAATAATTTGGAAGTGTCTTCCCTATTTGCCATAGTTAACAAAAACTTGCATCAATAACACGTGATTGAACAGTCACATATGCTATTTTTCAACAACAACAACACCCAACTATTACCACAGGTGCGGTCTGGGGAGGGTAGAGTGTACACAGACCTTACCCCTACCTCGTGAGATAGAGAGGTTGTTTCCGAAAGACATTCGGCTCAAAGTAACACATAACAAGGCAGTTTGAAAAAGACAATATAGAGGTAGACCAAGGCATAGCAAATAATTAGATAATGGCGGATAACAGGCCATCCCCATGTGTCAAAAGGATTTCTCTTACTAATAGAACAATTTTTCATGATACATTAAAGACACAAAAAAGGAAAAGAAGAAGAAGAAATGTTAAAGTTGAAAAAGAAGCTACTAGTAAGAAATCAAATAATGCCAGAATTAAAAATCGAGACACAGACCTATTAACAGTAGGTGGACACAACAACAGAGCATTTGTAGTCCAAAAAGTAGCAAAAGACAAGTAAAATTCCAAACCTCAGTATACAAGTTTTACATTTCTATCTCTATAGTTTCATTCTGCAGCCCACAATCCAACACTCTATTAGTTTTTAAAACCCACATAATAATATTTTCCCTTCACAAACCCTCTTCCCCCCGGGGTAAATACCACCACACGATGAAGGTATCATTGATAACTTCCAAGGAAAAACTCAATATAAACACAGATCGGAAGCAAATACATGCAGACAGCTATATTAGGCATCAGTTTTATCCACTATCAAATTATATTACAAATGGGAACCGTTAAACCGAAATATTCATCATTTAGCTACCATAGAAGCAACCCTATGATATTATTCAAAAAATAAAAAAGAACCTGGAGAAGTGAAAATAAACTCTGAACAAACACCATATGACCCCAAATAACATGCTAGTTCCAGAATCACCATTTAATTTCACAAGTCCCACCAACATTTCAACAGACTGATTGCAACAATTAAAGTACTAAAACCATAATATTTTGCTGTTAAAATATAACATTATCGTAAGATCATCAAAAAAACAAAAATCATTAAGCGCCAAAGCCCTAACTATTAGCATATTTTTTTCTCAAAAGAGTTGTCCCAAACACTCCATTCACATGTATCAACCACGCAACATAGTATACAACAGAAACCCACTTCACAAACAAAAAAATGAAATATGTATGATAAAAAGTTAAGTAAAAATACACTGATCACTTGAAGAAACGAAAAAGAAATGATATGCAACTCCGTTTCTACAATAGAACATGCAAGAAGAAGGAAAAGCACAATACCTGAAGTGTTGTATTCAACTTTGTGAAGAGAAATGAGACAGAAATTGGGACGAAATAGAGAGAGAAACAGAAGGAAATATGATGAAAGACCACACAAAAGGGGTGCTGCCAAGTATTTGTGCTATAAGAGTCTTGTACAGAAATAGGCAGTTGCTTTTTTGCACAAGTTAGTAGTCCTCATCATGGCAGATGAACGTACAGTGAAAAATGGACAAAAATGTCCCTCAATTGTCACAAATATAACAAATTTATCATCCACTTCATAGTGGAATATAACTCACATTGTCTTCACAACTAATAAAATAAGATAAAATTTACCCTCTAGTCGAATTTAATCTCAAATATGTCCTAATTAGTTGACGCATTCAAATTTCTCTCTCAAAATTAACAAATCTCTAACATCTTATTTTTATCTATTTACAATATATTTTATCATTAAGATAGAGTATATCTTGCCAGACATTAATCTTAATTTCAACATTTTTAATAAAAGAAATTATACAAACTTAAGAGGATTAAAAGAGTTAAATTGCATCTCATTGCTCATCATAGTCTTGCTTTTTTCGATTAAAAAGATATAATTGTTGTCATGAAAATTAAACAAACACAAATTTCAAAAAATCAAATATTTTTCATGGAAAAAATATATAATCTTCAAGAACTCAAATCAAATTAAAATCCTAAAATCAATGAGAAATAATTGAATGTAAATAATGAAATTGCAGTGAGTTGTTATGTACACCTCATAAAAAATGATCTTGCTCAAGAAAGTACAATTATTGTCATACCAAAAAAAAAGAATTTATAAGTAATATTTTATTTCTATTAAGTTAATTATGCATATTGTTGCGTTCTTTTACACATGCAAGTGTACGTGGCCATACAAGTAATACGGGATGTGAATCTAGATATCGTACCCAAGAGATTTGACGAATTGATTAACTAGTTTGAATTCTTATACTAGCTATTCAGTTGGTACCAATCAAAGAGAGTGAATTTGTGTGTTTTGAAAGTAAAAAAAATAATTGTGTAAACATGCAGTGATTTTATGGGTTGTAATTCAGATTTGGAAAAAGTTCCACGGTTATGGTATTTCGGCAATCCAATTGAGTTCTCAAATCATACGTTTAGTTGATTTCCTGAGCTACTAGTTGCGCGTTGATTTTAACCATGTTGAGCGTTTTTTCAACAACTCTAGGTCTCCTCGACTATTCCTAACGCCTATATTCCTATGATCGTCGGTCGATAGTGAAGGGCATATGATTTTCCTTCCGTATCAACTGGCAAGACTAATGGGTATATTTCTATTCACGTCAGCGAATCATTCCCTCTTCCCTATAGAGTTCACAACCAAGCCCTATCTTTCCTTATTACGTACGTAAACACCCTATTCCTAGTCCAATTTACGCACCATAGATAATATTTGCTAGGTGATCAAGTCAACAAACAATTAAGAGCAAAGGAAAATAAATAACTCGATACTGAAAATCCGAACTAAACAATATGATAATTAAACGTCAACCTTCATGTCTTTAACCACAATCCTAGATACTAAAGGTTTAGCTACTCATGAATCTCTTTGGAAGAAGAAATTTCATGAGTTTACAAGAAAGGAATCGAAAATAAAATAAATAAATAAAACTAGACCTTGTTCTTGAACTTTGCCGTAGGTTTTGCCTTCCCCAAATCAGTTGTTGATGATAAAAAATATGGGAGGGGGGTTATTTATAGAGTTTAGGAACCCTTAGGACTAACAAAACCAATTCAAATCAGGTTAGGAGAAGTACCCGCTCGCGCCACTGTTCAAAAGCGGAGCAGTGGCGCAAGGAACAAAACAAATATTCAAAGAGCTTCTGAAATCTGCTTTTTATCCCGCTTTTTTCTAGTGGCGCGAAGAACAAAGTTCTGGAAAACTTCAGAGGGCAACTTAAATCCACGCCACTGGTCGCTTTGGGTCAGTGGCGCAAGGCACAACTTGTGAAGCCATTTTTGGCTCGTTTCGCGTCATTTTATGGCGTTGTTTCTTCCTTGGTTCTTTTTGATTCCTTGGTAGTCTTTTTCCTCTTGTTTAAGATCCAAATACCTCAAGATACTCCTACATAAATAAAACATAAAATACAAGTGTAATTCGTAACATTTAAACTCAAGACGACACAAAAAAGAGGACAAATGAGAGGCGAATGATCGTATAAAAACGTACCTTTAGCCTCTCATCACATATAATTTATAATTACATTGCCAAGAAGTCCTGATATTCACAAAGATATAAGTTGAATAAGAGAAGACTTATAGTTATTTGTTGAACAAAAAAGGGTGTATCGGGGAAATACTTAAAGACACTAAATACATTTTGAAGTTATTTCAAAAAGTTAATTTCATACTCAAACTAATGTGACGATCTATTACATCTCTGTGCATATGAAAAGTAAATTCAATACCCATGAGAGCTGATGTGGCACAAAAAATAAAAATAATTAAAAAAAAGATGCATTTTTTTAAAATTCATTTAGTTATTTCTTTTTTGTTGCAAAATACATTTTTGAGGCACCACAAACACACCTTCCCCTTTCTTCTTTGTCTTTGCATTATTTTGTGTAAGAATAAAAAAATTTATCCTTTCCTCTTTCCTCTCCATCTTCACAACCAACTTAATTTTTTTTAAGTCATTTCCTCCATTGAAAAGCACATTTACGATTTTAAATTTGGAATGGCACTTGAATATCAAAATTAATTTAACTTTTAGGTTTAATATGACAAAATTAATAGTGATGAGTGTGGTGGTGATCGAGAAAATTGGTGGCTTTGGTGATGGTTGATAAAATTTATAGTAGTATAATTTTGGTGATGATGAATTTGGTAATGATGGTGCTATAGTTGTAATGAAGTATTGGTGGTGGCCCGTAAATTTGAGGGTGGTGATGACGACTTTGGTGGTAATTGATAAAATAGATGATGATGATGATGATGATGGCGATTTCAATGGTGGTAATGAAAGATTGGTAATGGCTTTGGTGGTTGGGTTTAGTGATGGTGGTACTATGATGGTAATTAGAAGTTTGGTGGTGGGTATGGAAGAAAATAGAAAAAAAATCTATGAATAAAAAAAGAAAAAAGAAAAAATATTGAAAAATAATAAAGATGTGGCGCTGATGTTGTGGGCTAGTGTAAAACACCACATAATGTAATAATAGTATTTCATCTCTAAGGGTGGTATTAAATTTGTTTTTTATATGTACAGTGTGTAATAGGTCGTCAGATTAGTTTGAGTGTAAAATCAATTTTTCAGAATAATTTCAAGATATATTTGATGTCTTTTCTCTTTATTTATCGGAAGATTTTCTTCTATGTGTTCTTTTCCTTTTTTTCCTTTTCTCCCTCTCATTGTTTAGAAAATAAAAGTCAAATAAATTTGACCTTAAAATAAAAGGGTTGATTGAAAAGAAAAAAAAAATTGTTAGTTTGGAGGGGTAAATTTGAGTTAGCCCACTAATGATAAGAACATATTTGAGACTAAATTCAAATTGAAGGAAAACTTTGTTTCGTATCTCATATATAGTTGAAAGACAAATATGAGTCAGTTTATTAACAATAAGGGTATATCTAGGACCAAATTTGATGAAAAGAAAATTTATTCCAGGGAAAAAGTCCAAAAATACCTTGTACTATACGAATTAGAGCAAATATATCATCTGTTAAAAAATGTCTTATTATACACCTGTCATTACACAAATAGCTAAGATATTCCTTTTTCGGCCAAATAAAGTAAAAATTAATTTAAATTTATTTTTTAAATTAAACTAAAAGTCACGTAGGGATATATTTGATCCTTCTCACAAGGTACAAGAATATTTTTAGTCCTTCTCATAAATGATTTTTCTTTTGCCTTCTTTAATTCAACAACTAAATAAATTTATTGCTTTGTTGATCTAATTTTTTTCACTCGTCTTCTTTTTAAATCTACCGTAGATGGCTCAAAAAATCTATGCAAATGTATTATTCAACATCTGAGCAAGGTACTTCACTATTTCACCCTTCTGAGCAACCAGAATTCTCTCTGTCTCCTCCAAACTCAAATCCCCACTACCCACTCTATTTCTAAGGCATTCATCCTCATAGTCATCCACATCATTAGAAGTCTAATCCCCTGAATTTTATTGGCCATACTCTCCAAGAGGTGTTTCTTAATGTTACTGAGGGGTGTTCAGTGCCCAATTGGCAATTCAATTTGTAATCCAAGGGGTGTCTGCTCATTATGCAAGATCACTTTGCCATTGTCTTAGTTAGCATTCAACTGCTGGTTGATTTTGGACATAATATTTCTTGTGATTGTGGTGGAATTTTCTTGCAAAACAAATTTTAAGACTGTCACGACTCAATTTTTCAGGTCATGATGGCACCTACAATCCCCCGTAGGTGAACCAATCTCCGTAGTCCAGAACGGTTAGTAATGAGCTACTACCTAACTAATATGCACAATATAAGCAGAAATAAGCGGAAGCAAGATATAAAAGAGAATAACGCCGAAGCAAACAACCCGAGTATATTCATAAAGAAGCTACACCAACCCCAAGACTTGGTATCGACAATACAGGAGCTTCTAATAGAATACAAGTGCTAAAAGTAACAAAAATAGTAAATACAACTATCTCTGAATAACAAAGAGTAACAGTGCCAAAGATGAGATGTGGTCAAGCCCTGGTCGTCAGGCGCTCACCATAGTCTCGAATATCCAAAAGTTGTACGAGTCTCCACGCAATCAATGATGAAAGCACACACTAATATCTGCACCAAAAAGATGCAGAAGTGTAGTATGAGCACCAATTGCTAAGCAACGGGTACCCAGTAGGCATCATCGTCCGACTGAGTGCATATAAGATATAAAAACAGTAATATAGCAGATAACAAGGAAGAAGTCACAGAGCAATAGAGAAAGCACACGGAAACTAGCACGGATAGAAGTCAACAAGAATTACAAACATGCTATGCTAGCCACAGAAGATATATATAGATAACAAAAACACAGGTGAAGGAAAGAAGAATGCACTTGGATGTTCTTGCAACAACAATATATATATAAGAGAGAGTTGAGAAAATGGCGGTATACCGGTAATCTCAAGTAGAAAAAGGAATGAAGGAAAGCATGAAAATATAATCAAGCTAGAAACAATATAACTAACAGAAACATGCTTAAACACCAATTCATAATGAGAGAATCAGATAACAACCTCGCAATTACGACCCTAGGATGGAATAAACTAAGCCACAAAGAAGTCAAAATTACTAATCAGCACCATGAAAGAGGGTAAGATCTGCTAACCCATAAATACTCAGAAGGCCACATAAACAGTACCTCAAAAATCTAGGAACCACTAGTCCATCAATAATCAAAAGTCCAAGAATTGGAGCCTCAACGGGCTAAAATCACTAAACCACCAAGAAATGAAGGTCATAACAAGCTCTATGATATGACAGGAATAATATAATCTACCTATAATCCCAACGGCCACCCATACAATCAAGGAACACAATCAAGTGAAAACAAACCCTCCGACATCTCATACTACCGAAGCGTACACTGAGCAAACAACAAACAAGGGTAGAATTCGAATAAAATATGCATGATGATGTGATATGATAGAACCTGTGTGATAGCAGTGACGTATGTTACCCCCTCTGATATCTAAAAATCCCAATAGAGGCAGGATCCATGGAAGGGGTTCCCCCGAGTACCTCAACTCCACCATACATCCCTCCTCTGGCAACCTCGGCCTGTGGCTCTTGGTCCAGGAATGGCAGGGTCCATAGAGGTCCGTGACCACATACTAACCATGAATCTCAAAGTACAACTGCTCGGAGTGTGTCTGGATGTAATCAATAATTAGAATCTCATAGTACATGCCCGGATTCAATCCAGATCTAAATCAGTAGTAGAAATCTCAAAACCCCATCAAAGGGTGCCCAAAGTATATCCGGGTCTAAATCAGTAATCCAATCTCAATAACCCTTATAAAGGGTATCTGGGTCTAAATACATAGTAAAAACATGTTAGTACTCCGGCATGGCCGAGTCTAGTATCAGTGTAAAAATGGTGATAAAATCATCATAATATCCTCTTTACTCTAAGAGGTTTCATGAAAATCAATTCCAAAATCCTTTCATAATCAATTTATCAAAAACGGGCCCTTGGGGCCATGCAAAGTCTAGAAAACCATTTATAGTAGGCCCAAAGCCAAATCAGTAGTAAAACATGCAGAAAATCCTTTGCATGAATGATATGCTCGCAAATAATAGATTAGCCCAATGGCTCACAAACATTCCTATCGGTTCTGCACAGGCACAATCAGTTCTATTGCACAGATATCCAGCCTAAAGCAATATCTAGATGTATGAGACTCAGGGACATTCTCAAATATTCCACCGTCTATGGTCCAGAGGCATATACAAAGGCCACACGGGGCCACAAGAGTAATATTACAATACTACAATGAGTACTACAGACAACACATGAAATAAATGGACAGAAAATGCGGACAAGGTCTGAGAGTACCAACCTAGAAAACTATCCCCAAGGATGCTAATTAATAAAGTTATAGCCTATATACGTAGAGTCTAGGTAGGAAAATCCATAACCTACTTGTCGTCCGATGACTAGCTGCAGGAACGGCATCATCCAAGCTCGAACTGCTCCGAGAAGTCCCAATTCGTGAAAGCACTATCAACACAATAATATACGGGTCAATACGAAACCAACGATACCCATAATGCTAGGAATATAACCAGGTCAAAATTCGGGTCACAAGCGGGCCTGTGAGCCCCACAACCCAAAACTGGAAATGAAAAATACCACGATGTTTCACACATTCCCAGGAGAACATACTCAAAATTTGAGCAAATTTTCACCATCAACGAGGCTCAAAACAACCCACAAAGCAAGAATTTAAAGATGGAATTTATGGAAGAAAATCGAAAATTAACGAGACACTTACCCGGTGAGAAGAAGCAAGCCAATGAAGTGAATTTTACGAACCCACAAGCATGGAGCCTTAATTTGATCAACTAAGGCCACGAAGAAAACCCAAGCTCAAGATGAACCCATCAATGGAGGAAAACGAAAATTAAAGAGAGAATTTACCCGATTTGGAGGCCAACAATCGATTAAGAATCAACAAACTATTATCCTCCAAATAGCTGGGTTGATCAAGGGTGAAAAATGGTGGTTTATGAGTTTTAGCAATGGAGAAACCGAGTAGGATTTTTAGGAAATGAGGGAGAGAAGAGGGCTGGCTAGCTTGTAAGCTGCCAGCCGCTATGCCGCAGGTGCGCCCAAGACAGCGCAGGTGCGCTGGTGCCATGGCGTGCACTGAGGCGCAGGGGAGCTGGCATGCCACAACTGGCCGGCACGCAGGCACGACACCTAAGCGCAGGCGCGCACGTGTGCAGGTGCGGACCAGGCGCATGCTGCAGCGCCACACCAGCAGCCCACAACAACAATAACATACCAAGGCAAGATTTTCAAGCGGTGGGCCCTTGGGAAGGCATCCAGGGTCCCGCAAACAAAAATCTCATCGGAGTTCGATTTAACAAAAAGTGGGGCCCGTGCCTAAAATCAACCTTTAGGCCAACAATTCCCAAAACGGAAACCAAGGGTCAAAACCAAGTCCGGAAGCCTCAGGACCCAAACCAATGGTCCCTCTAGCCTAAACTCGGCATTCCAGAGCTAACAGCGCTGGAGGAATTTCCATTTGAGGTCGTCTTCTCCAAATGTTTACCAAAGTCAACCAAACAAGCCCAACTGGCCTGAAAATACAGAATGAGAGAGAATTTCAAGATGAAAAACTCTCGGATCCCGATCAAAGTCCACACTCCGGAGCTAACAGAACTGTAAGAATTTGATTCTGAGCATGATTACCAAGAATGTTAACTGAAGTCAATGATTTCCTAAGTTAAAGTTCTAAAATGAGGAAACAGCCATAAAGACCAAACAACTGGCCCGGGCACCGAACTACCGGTCCCAGCAAGCCATAAATGACTTAGGGCTGCTACAGGAAAGCTCTAACAGTATAAGAAAGGCGATAACGCGAGATTGATCGGAAGGGTCATTACATCATCCACTACTAAAAAGGACTTTCATCCTCGAAAGTCAAGAAGGAAGGAAACAACGGAGACTCAAGAACTGCGGATACAAAGCCCGCACCACTATCTCGAAAACCCAGGTAGCCTCCTCGACCGGATGGCACCCAACAGAAAGGAACCAAAGAAAAGCAATCAAGCCTTAACTATAGCCAAGCTAGATTCCAATCTTTAACTCCAAAACTCCAAAGATCTACCAACCAAACTGAACCTCAAGAATCTCAACCGGAAGGCACTGACACAACACCGAAACTAGAGAACCCAGGTGATCAACACACAGAACTCGAACCCTCGATACCATAACCAAGTTCACCCATAAAGTCACCAATCAAAACTCTAACTCATGAACTCGTTAATCTGCAAAAACTTTTTATTCTGACCTGAATCCTTTTGCACCATTATCATGAAGCTTCACATGAGTCAAACACTCGAGCCACCCTAGAAACATCAACTAACACACCGGAAATCCATAGTTCCCGCTCGTACACCACTTTGAATGAAGTCATCTTTATACTCAAACTCTATCCAAGCTAAGCTGTAGCTTACTATCCTTTCACATCCAAAAATACTAACCCAAGGCACATCCTCGAAAACTATAGTAGTTTTACCCCGATTGACCATCGATCAACGGACGAACACTTTTGCTAAGACCAACCTCGTTACCTGAACCCGTTTGAACGAACCATTAAAACTTGACTGAAGCTTGCACACTAGGGTTGGAAATGGCATCTATGAACACCCTATGTCAAAGGACAATCTCCCAACTGTAGAACAAAACCATCATCGCTGAACCGCACTATGTTTGAATTGGTTGGAAGTGAAAGAACCAGGGCCACCTATCCAAGAAGACCTAAACCAAAACCCAAACTCTGCAAGGAATGTGGAAAGCCTACCACGAAGTCCGTAGCCAACAACTAAGCACCAAGCTCTAGAAATACCGTTGCTACCCTAAATACTCGAACGCTATTTGGATTTAAGATCACCTTGCTAGCCTTAATCTCAGAAAGAAGTCCAGCACGCCGCGAATATCAAGTCAAACATAGGCGAAGGAAAAGAATGCCTAAGATCCAAGGTCGCCACCTGGCCATTGAAAAATTTGCATAAACCTTCAGCTCACACATTTGGCTCAAACCACTCGGTCTACCATACCAGTAAACAAACTGCCAACTCCGAAAGAATTTTAACATACCATAATTCTTGGCCCACACTAGCCGAGTCTGATCAATGCCGAAATCCCATACAACAGACAACCTCTCAGAGAACCATACAAGTCAAGACTCTAACTCTCGAAACACCAAATGCGACCATCGATCTCAAAGTACCATTTGAATCCAAAGTAACCCCGCTGGTCTCAACCCACACAACCTGATCACGTATACCACATACAACCGCTGACCCCCGAGCTGATGCCGCTAAATCTGTCCAACCAAGGTAGAATGGACCTCGCACTTACAAGAACACCACTGGGATCTGGCAAGACCAACCTAATCAAATGGTTAGCCAAGGATGGGGTGTCTAAGGTCAACGACCACTCCGAACTAAGATAGAGAAGCTAAGTTATTCGTCATCACTGCTTTTCGGTCTAAAGATGCTGCAACCCAAGAGAACCTTCCACGAACCATCCAATATAACCTGCAAGCCCATGATTCTGAAACCTAACTCTAATTGCCTATCAATGCCTCTATCAAACCTCTGAGTAGACCCATACACTGCTGATGAACACTTATAGGAACCGGAGCCCACTAAGCTCTAAATTCGTGATTGCCTAAATCCGTAGATGCTACTAAGACGTGGGTCATCCAAAGAATATAACAAGGAATTCAAAGCTAATGCCACAAGTCCCCAAAGGTAGCAATGGAAATGTCCACTAACTTGATCTCATACTAGAAGGGAATCTAACCTCAAATTCATCTAAGGAAAATGCCACTGCAATCTGTAGTCGGTCGAATCAAGTCATCAACACACAAACCCAAGCAGCCCTCGGTTATTGCCTCAGTCAGCTACTAGTAACATCATGCCCACATAAGGAGTCATCTTAGTCAGTTGCTAGGAACTCACAAACACATACAAGGAATCATCACCCTCCTTTCCAAACCCAACAAAACCTTTTTTAAGAATACACTGAACTCCACAAACATTTTCTCAGAAGACCCTGGAGTTGTTCCCATAGCTCCCACATCTCTTACTGGCAACATTTGATACGACGGAACGAGAATAGGCCGAATGCCCAACTCAACCAAAATACTATGATCAATACTCAACCACAATGCTATAGTCAAAACTCAACCATCATGCTATGGTCAAAGTTCAAATAGGATACTATGATCAAAACTCATCCTTCTGGACTGGAAAAGACAATGAAAACAACTCAACCAGACTTGCAACAGAAGAAAACCATGGGAGGAACCCATTCACATGCCAACTTCCTAAACCAAATGATTAGAGAAGGTCGATTATAATTTCCCGAGAAAAGAAAAACAATCCCATGCCCACTGGCATAACCACACCATTCTCCTTAAAATAAGGCCTCAATCTCTGGCACAAAACCACCAGTATCGCACAAAACCAAAAGAAGGACTCCTAGCAAATGCTAGAGAACGGCCTAGGCAAGAACCACCCAATACCGCTAGGAATCGAATAACTTTAAAACCAACTCTAGAATCATAGGAAAGAACCAAAAATGAGGCTAACATGACCTACCCACGAGTCACAACCCCGGGTAGTCACATCTCAAGGACAAAACACCCCATCCACTACTAAAAAGAATCGATCTATCAGAAAAACACACAAATAGTACTACAAACTCAAATAGTAAAACAACTAAACAAGGAAAACAAGAAGGCATATAAGCAAATACACGAAAGAGGAGTATGATCGCAATGTAACCATCGCCAACACTAGCTAAAGGTAACAAAAGTTGTACCTGGAGCAACGATATTAGGAACCTCTACCTCTGGCCTACCAAAAGAGGCATCGGACTGTCGGTGTCTAACACTGGACTGAGTAGTCGATGCTGAAGGCCCAACCATCCCTCGTTGGGGACAATCTCTAGAAAAGTGACCAACTACCACACAATCATAATAACCATGCTGACTGGGACGCACGATTGTGGGGCAATCCCTAATATAGTGGCCATTCTCACCACACTGAAAATAATTTCCACGGAGTAAAGTCGGTTAGGAAGCCCTCCTTGAGCTTGATCGACCATTATGGCCTACACACCCTGAATGCAAACCACAAGAACCCCAACCTGCACTATGTCTGCTCTGCTCAACATGCTCTGTACCACCCTCTGGAACCTATGAAGCAACTAGAACTGGTCTACTAGATAAGAAGCAATAGAATCGAGCTCTAGTGGAGAATCCCCTACCTCAAGTTTGAGAACCTCGAAAACTATCTTGACAGTGATGCTTCTTGCTACTACCTCTATATGCCTTACGGCATAAAACCTCAACAGCCCAAGCATGATCAACTACCTGAAGGAAGGTCATCCCAAATATAATCAGGTGCTCAGTTGCAAAACAGAGCGATGAAATCAAACCTCCAACAAAGCTCTAAACCCTATCAAACTCTGTAGGCACAGTCCTAGCAGTACGCCTAACTATCTCGTGAAATCTCGACTCATACTCCAATACCAACATGCAACCCTGCTTAAGAACTGAAAGCTCAACCCTAACTGAAGCACTACTCAGAAAACTAGGTATTGCCTCATCCTAAGGTACTGAAAAACCCATCGGAGGACTCGGAGTCCTAGCCATGGTATCCTGAAGGACTGGGGTAGTATAAAACCTTGCCGGAGGCTGGGCTGGCCCCATACCCCCTATCTGATGTGGTAAACTCTCACTCTGATATCTTGGCACCGACGGAAGCACTGAAGCAACAGGCACAGAAGCCTCGACATCACCCACTATCGTACTCGTCTTAGGCATCTGAGAAGGAATGCAATAAGTGAAGTTTATAAGTCAATAGAGCCAGGAACGCATGATAAGAAGCCAAAAATATGGAACTTTTCCTAATAATGCATTGTAGCCTCCCGCAGATAGGATATGAACGTTATCATACCGATCTGTGAGATGCTATGTAGACACTTGCTTCTGTACCACGACACTGGAGAACCTAGAGCTCTGATACCAAGCTGTCACGATCCAATTTCTCAGGTCATGATGGCACCTACAACCCCCAGTAGGCGAACCAGTCCCCTTAGCTGGGAATGATTAGTAATGGGCTACTACCTAACCAATATGCATAATATAAGCAAAAATAAGCGAAAAAATAATATAAATGTCATGCCTCGTAACATGGGACTCGGGACCACAAGTGCCCCAAGTTAACTGATGTGCCGCCATTTTATGGCACTTTCGACTCCTTTAAACTAAGAACAATCGTACGTTTTCAAGCAACCGTTGTCGTTTTTGATGTTTTTATGTTGTATTTTCAGGAAATGGAGACAAACATGGAAACGGAAGGAAATACGCGAAAAAGAGCATTCTGGATAAGAGTGACGGCTTGAGTGACGGCCTGTCACACATGTGACGGTCCATCACAGTGACCGTCACACCAAGGCAGCACCACTGCCTAGTGGTGACGGTCCAGGCGACGGTCCGTCAAGCCAGTGACGGTCCGTCAGCCTGGCCGTCACACCTGGGCAGTCGGTTACGCGGAATCTGAGCGTTTTTGGGATTTGTTTCCTAGACTCCTATAAATACCCTATGTTAGGTTTATTTTATTAACCAAGCTTTTTACATACATTACTCAATAATTTTAGGAGTTTAAAGTCGAGCTTTGAGAGAGGATAACACGCAATACACGTTTTCTTCCTCCTCAATCTTGTTCTTGATTTGTTCTTGGGATCTTGTTTTCTCGTTCTTGGAATAATTAAAGATTGTTCTCACTACATTGTAAGGATCTCTTTTCTTTATTATGAATATGACTTTCTTTTATTCTTCTACAAGCATGAGTAACTAAACCTCCCACAACTAGGGTTGTGGGAGCCATGGCTAAAGTAGCGATATAGATTCCGAGTAGCGACGGGTTCAATATATATGTTATCACGTTGTTAATCATTCATTATTTAATATTTTCTAGTGGTTGCAAATATTAGAACATGCCTAGGTCTAATTTGCTTGAGTAAAGAGATTAAAACCGGGAAACTTGATTAACGACGAGGATTCAAGACTACTAACTCTCGTCTTATGATTAATGTTGTAACTAGATTAATCTACTTGATGTTTAGGATTGAAATCTAAAAGCACACCTTTTCAAGTTCGAGAGAATTGAAAAGTAAATTTGTCTATTTGGTTGAGAAACATTTAGACGATACCATTAATTCAATCACATCGTGACACGCATATGGAAAGAACCCGGTTAAGCTTAGGATCGACATCGTTACCAATGCCATGGTAAACACTTCCCTAGTTCATTCTCCTATTGATTAATTCTCATACATTATTATTTGCTTTTGTTCACACAACCCCCCCCCCCCCCTTTATTTACCGGAAACTATTGACCATTAGTCACATACTTCACTAAAGACTTAAATCTCACCATATTCTCTGTGGGATCGACCCCAACCTTTGTTGGGTTCTATATTTGACAACGATCGCTTACGCTTCTTAATTGGAGTGGTACTTTGAGCGTTATCATTAACCCTTGGTCATAACATACTCAGATTAATACAAAAAACATAGCGGAAGCATACTTAAAGAAGATAGGCAACCATAAATAAATAAGAATAAGGTCTAAGAAATACCAAATCCAAACACGAAATACAAGGCTAGCTATGTATGAAGCCTCTAAACTGACAATAAGAGTTGATGGGACAAGACCCCAACTAACTCATAAATCTAAAAGGAAGACAAACAAAGTAACTAGACTAATACTAGTCCTTAAAGTATGAGGACTCACCAACAAGATCTGGATATCTGGCGTTGTCTAGCCACTAGCCTGAGAAAGAGAGCCTAAATTTGCATTATTAAGAGGATGTAGCGCAAAATATGCGTCAGTACTACAAGATGTACTGAGTACGTGAGATATGCATAAGTAAGGTAAAAACATGCTTGAAACATAATCAAAACTGAGATCATGCATAAAAGAGATATCATAAATAAATACCATAGGTTGAGCTCAAGCATGAAATAGAATAGCTTAAAATGCTTAAAACCTTCATAAGGGAGTTTCTTATAACTGACAATAGACCATGTAAGCTACATGGAATACAACTATATCACCCTAGTTGACAAAGCTACCTCGAACCACTTTCATAAGGAGACACTCTCAACTAACTAGGACCCTTCTTCATGAGAAGACACTCTCAACAAACAAGGACCCTTCTTCATGAGAAGACACTCTCAACAAATGAGGACCCTCTTAACCTACGCTGACAACGTAGTTTTGGACTTGGATTGTCTAGAACCCTCATCGCTCGGTGCTAAATACTACTCCCAAAACATACATATAGCTCATAATATACTAGTGACATATTTAATGTCAAAACTGTTTGAAAAGCATAAGGACATATCTAGTGTCATGCAAATCATATATCATTAAGTCTTAAAGCTTAGCATAGCCATAATTCAAATATACATTTCTTTCTAAATTCATAACTTGAAGAATTAGGCATGCAATTTCATAAATACATAAGGTCATGTTATCTAAACATGTCAATTTTCACTTGAAAACATGCAAATTGAAGGAATCATGCTAGAAATCATCTTTAATGGATGGTCTTTTAAAATCTATTAAGGAACCTCAAATAAATTATAGATAACCAATAAAAAACCATGAATTGATGTTTAAAAATAGAACCCATAAGTTTTTCCCAGATTGGGTAAGAACCCTAATTTCATAATTTCATAAATCAAAGTAAAACATGGGGTTTTGGCATAAGGGTGAAAGGAATACCTTATTGAATACCCACATATCTTATTGAAGCTTGCTTGATCTAAGGTGAAAATGAATGTAGGCTTGAACTTGGAGCTTGAGACTTGGAGCTTGAAGGAGTTCTTTTCCTTTTTTGGTAGGTGAATGAGGAGTAATTAAAGACTTAGGCTAATAGGAGTAGAAATCCTACTAAAAGTGGCCAAAACAACCTCACTTAAGAGTTAAAAGGATGGGTAATTATTGAAATAACCCTGGGATTTAATTAGAGAAAAGTTGCTTAAAACCTCGGCTTTAGGTTCCACGGGTTCTTTCCATGGACCGTAGAAGTAACCACGGTTCGTGGATTGGGCTCGTGGTTCCTGAGCCCAAAATTCAAGCCGCGGATCAGATTTTATGGTTTAACAGTACGGCTCGTAGAAGCTTTCACGAGTCGTAGAAACCCCTCGTGGTTTCTGGGAAATTGACTGCCCTCAGGTCTAGTTCCACGGGTGGGTTCCATGACCCATGAAACTAATCACGACCCGTAGACGCCACTCGTGGTTCTCATACCAGATATGGGAGCTACAGAAGGGTTTCCATGAGTCCATTCCACGCCTCGTGGTTCAATCCATGGCTAGTGGTTTGGGCTCGTAATTCCCGAGAAAGTCAATTTATTTAGGGATTCTAAGTTTAAAAGCTTAATCGAACTCTGAGGTGTTATAATATCTCCCCTTTGGGATCATTCTTCCTCGAATGAAGACTAAGCAAGGAAAACTGGAGAGAAAATAGCCCAACCAAACAATAAAACATGAAACTCAAGGATAAACATGAAAACTGAGCTTTTTAACTTAAAACATGATTGAACTAACTTCGAAAAACATGATTGCATGCTAGGATCATGAGGAAAGATACTGGATTAGTATCAGAGGGATAAACTAAGGAGGAAACTATTACCTCAAGCTGAAACTGAGTCGGAAGGAAAGAGATGAGGGTACTTGGCTTTCATGGCTGCTTCTCCTTCCCAAGTAGCTCCCTCAACTAGTTGATTTCTCCAAAGGACCTTTATCGAAGTGACTTCTTTGTTTCTCAACCTCTAAATTTGACGATCAAGGATCTCCATGAAAAATTTCTCATAAGTAAGGCTATCCTTCACGCTCACACTCTCCAAAGGAACAATAGAGGTCGGGTCACCAACACACTTCTTCAATAAGGAAACATGGAAAACTGGATGAACCACTTCTAATTCTGTTGGCAAATCTAACTCATAAGCAACACTACCAACTCTCCTCAAAATCCAATAAGGATCTACATAGCGGGGACTAAGTTTCCCTTTCTTACCAAATCTCATCACACCCTTCATGGATGACACCTTTAGAAATACCCAATCATCAACCTCAAACTCGAACTCCCTTCTCCTCACATCTGCATATGATTTCTGTCGATTCTGAGCGGTCTTCAACCTCTCCCTGATGATCTGAACCTTCTCCATAGTCTCATGAACTAAATCTGGACCAATCAAAGCTGCCTCAACTACCTCAAACCAACCAATCAGAGATCTACACCTCCGCCCATAAAGTGCCTCGTAAGGAGTCATCTGGATGCTAGAATATAAGTTGTTGTTGTAGGTAAACTCGATAAGAGGTAAGTGATCATCCCAATTACCTTTGAAATCAATCACACAAGCTCTCAACATATCCTCCAAAGTCTAAATAGTGTGCTCTGCCTGGCCATCCGTCTATGGGTGAAAAGTTGTGTTAAGCTTTACTTGAGTACCAAGACCTTTCTAAAATGACTTCTAAAATTGGGACGTAAACTGAGTACCCCTATCTAAAATGATAGACAATGAAACACCATGCAATCTGACTATCTCCCGAATGTAGAGTCTAGCATAATCATCTGCTGAATCCGTAGTCTTAATAGCCAAGAAGTGGGATGACTTAGTCATCCTGTCAACAATCGCCCAAATAGAATCATGTTGCCTACGATTACGAGGAAAACCAATAATGAAGTCCATATTGATCACTTCCCACTTCCAAGTAGGAAGATTAATATCCTGAGTCATACCACCCGGTCGTTGATGCTCCACCTTCACTTGTTGACAATTGGGATACTTAGCCACAAAACCTGCTATGTCCCTCTTTATGCCATTCCACCAATAGACTTCCCATAGGTCACGGTGTATTTTGGTGGCACTGGGGTGAATAGAATACCTAGAGCTATGAGCCTCTGTCAAAATCTGTTGTCTCAACCCATCTCTGTCAGGAACACACAATCGACCCTGATGTCGAAGCATATTATCTCCCCCTTAAGAGAAAACCTGTACCCTTTGTTGATGGACTGCACCCTTTAGCTAGTGCAAAATAGGATCACTGTCTTGCTTTTTTTCCACTTCAGCTACAAAGGATGATTCGGAACCATTCTGAACAATAACACCACCTTTTGTTGAACCCATAAGGCAAACTCCTAATTGAGCAAGTCGATGAACATCCTTGGCCAATTCCTTCTTTCCATCCTCAATCGAAGACATACTACCCATAAACAACCTACTAAGTGCATCCGCCACGATATTGGCCTTACATGTATGTTAAAGCACACTCATATCATAATCCTTAAGAAGCTCAAGCCATCTCCTCTGACGAAGATTCAATTCCTTTTGAGTGAACATATTCTGAAGACTCTTATGATTGGTGAATACATCCACATGAACACCATACAAGTAGTGTCTCTAAATCTTCAAAGCAAAAACCATGGCCGCTAACTCAAGATCATGAGTAAGGTAGTTCTTCTCATGAATCTTAAGTTGTCTTGAAGCATAAGCAATCACCTTACCCCATTGCATCAACACACAATCCAAATCAATCCTAGAAGTGTCACAATACACAATAAAATCATCTAGGCCCTCGGGTAAAGCCAACATCGGAGTTGTGGTCAACTTAGTCTTCAATTCCTGAAGGTTCTTCTCACATAAATCAGATCACTGAAATTTCACCTTCTCTTGAATCAACCGAGTCAATGGGGCAGCAATGGAAGAAAACTCTTCCATAAATCTCCTGTAATAACCAGCCAAACCTAAAAAACTCCTAATATCATACGGGAAAGTGGGTCTAGGCCAGTTCTTTACTGCCTCAGTCTTTTGAGAATCAACTCGAATACCATCTCTAGTCACAATATGACCCAGAAAAGCAACAGACTGCATCCAAAACTCGCACTTGCTGAACTTAGCAAATAACTGTTGATCTTTGAGAGTTTGTAATACAACTCTCAAATGGTCCGCATGGTCCTCCTTACTCCGAGAATAGATAAGAATATCATCAATGAAAACAATCTTAAGCATATCCAAATACTATTTGAACACACGGTTCATCAAATCCATAAAGGCTGCAGGAGCATTTGTTAGTCCATAAGACATAACCATAAATTCATAATGACCATACTGAGTTCTGAAGGCTGTCTTTGAGATGTCACACTCTCTAACACGAAGCTGATGATAACCAGATCTAAGGTCGATCTTAGAGAAAAAACTGGAACCCTGAAGCTGATCGAATAGGTCATTAATCCTAGGAATGGGGTACTTATTCTTGATTGTGACCTTGTTCAACTGACGGTAGTCGATACATATTCTGAGGGAACCATCTTTCTTTCGCACGAATAAAACTACAGCACCCCATGAAGAGATGCTGGGTCAAATAAAACCCTTATCAAAGAGGTCTTTCAACTGATCCTTCAATTTGTTAAGCTTCGCGGGATCCATTCTATAGGTAGGAATAGCGATAGGATGCGTATCTGGAAGAAGATCTATTCCAAAGTCGATCTCCCGCTCAGGAGGGACTCCAGGCAAATCTTCGGGAAACACTTTTGGAAACTCATTCATAGCAGGAACTAACTAGAGAGATGGGGGTTTGGACTCCGTGTCCACAACCCGAACTATATGATAAACATAGCCCTTAGAACTTATCTTCCTAGCCTTCAGATAAGATATGAAATGGCCCACTTCCAGGATGGAGGACTACCTTTCCACTCTAAGACAGGTTTTTTTGGGAACTTAAAACTGACAACTAGAGTTCGACAATCAACCGAGGCATAGCATGCATACAACCAATCCATCCCAAGAATAACATCAAAATCGATCATCTCCAATTCTACTAGATCCGCTGAAGTGACTCTATGAAGGACTAAGATAAGGCAATTTTGGTAAATTCTTTTGGCTAGGATTGACTCACCAACAGGAGTAGCAACACAAAAGGGTTCCAAGAGCTGATCAGGACTAATCTCGAACTGGCAAGAAGCATAAAGGGTTAGAAAAGATAAGGAGGCACCAGGGTCCAATAAAGCATACACATCGAGAGAGAAGACTTTCAACATACTAGTACCAATGTTTGGTGAACTCTCCTAGTCCTGGCGAGAGGATATGGCATAAAGGCATTTCTGGCGCTGACCACCAAAACTAGAAGCAGTGCCCTGCTGGGCCGGTCGACCTCCTGGGGCTGCTAGGGCAGACTGAGTCCTGTTACCTCCCTGTCCCTTCTTAGCTGAAGGGCAATCTCTAAGCTTGTGTCCAACCTAACCACATCCAAAGCATCCACCTGAACCACCTAAAAACTCACTAAGATGACTCCTACCACACTTGTTGCAAGAAAGGTAAGGGGTCCCCTTTGCAACACTCCCCTGCGAATAGGAACTATATCCTCTACCTGTCTGATCATGACGAGGCTTGGGGGCCTGGGTAGGAGCATTAGCTGAAGAATGAACGGGCCCTGATGATTTCTTTTGAAATAAAGAGCGATTTCCGCCTCCGGACCTCTGATGTCCAAAACCTAAACTCTCTGATCTAACCCTCTTTTTCTCCCTTGACATCTCCCTCAACTTGTCTCCCTCAATCTGATGGGCATGAGTCATAAGTCAAGAAATATCCATGTCACCCAAAAGCATCGCAGACCTACACTCTTTCTTTACAAAATCTGATACTCCATAAACGTACTTACTCATCTTATCCCACGGGTCAGCCACCATGGAAGGAGCATACCTAGAAAGCTGGGTGAACTTTAATCTATAATCCTGAACTAATATAGAACCTTGCCTCAAATTCACAAACTCTTCGGTCTTAGCTTGCCTCAACTCCCTCGGGAAGAACCGGTCAAGAAAAGCCCTCTCAAAGCATTCCCAAGTCATAGAAACCACATCTTTATCCCTAGCATTCCTCTATTGAGTGAACCAAATATGAGTCATGTCCTCTAGTTGATAGGAAGCTAGCTCGATACCATCAATACCAACCACTTGCATCACACCAAAGATCTATTTTACCTTATCCATGAAGTTTTGTGGATCCTCACTATTTTTTGGACCCTAGAACTCAGGTGGGTTCATTAGAATGATGTCTCAAACTCAGGCCGCTATCACCCCACCTTGGGGGTGGATGAGGATAAAAGCATGCTGATTGGCCTGAGCGGCCATAGTCTGGGCTAGCATATGAGTAGCATTCCCGAACTCCGCATTTGTGACCTCGTGGTCTGGAATCAGAGGATTAGCATTTTGGGCAGCTCTGCGAGGCATGGCACGACGAGGAGGTATAATCTAAAACGCATAAAGAATGGATTAGAGGAGTAATATAGTTAAACTCTATCACATGATCTTGATCAAGAAAGAAGTAAAGTTTTTCCTAAGACACCTCATAGCTTCTCTCTCACAAGTGTGGCACGCTTCACACACATGAAAGAGACTCTACTCGATGTGGCTTTCAGACACCCTAGGACTCTTGAACCTGAGGCTCTGATACCAAGTTTGTCACACCCCGAGACTACCCCCTAAGCATAATATGGGACCCGAGAGCACAAGTATCCCAAGTTAACCCTTGGTCATAACATACTCAGATTAATACAAAGAAACATAGCGGAAGAATACTTAAAGAAGATAGGCAACCATAACTAAATAGGAATAAGGTCTAAGAAATACCAAATCCAAACACGGAATACAAGTCTAGTTATGTCTGAAGCCTCTAAACTGGCAATAATAGTTGATGGGATAAGACCCCAACTAACTCAGAATTCTAAAAGGAAGACAATCAAAGTAACTAGACTAATACTAGTCCCTAAAGGATGAGGACTCACCAACAAGATCTGGATATCCGACGTCGCCTAGCCACGAGCCTGAGGAAGAGAGCCTGAATTTGCATCATCAAGAGGATGCAACACAAAATATGCGTCAGTACTACATGATGTACTAAATATGTGAAATATGCACAAGTAAGGTAAAAACATGCTTGAAACATAATTAAAATTGAGATCATGCATAAAAGAGATATTATAAATAAATACTATAGGTTGAGCTCAATAATGAAATAGAATAGCTTAATGCTTAAAACCTTCATATGGGAGTTTCTTATAACCGACAATAGACCATGTGAGCTACATAGAATCTAACTATATCACCCTAGTTGGCAAAGCTATCCTGAACCTTGCCAAGGTACGGGGTACTATACATATCATAGCATGGAACCACTTTCATAAGGGGACACTCTCAACTAACGAGGACCCTTCTTCATGAGGAGATGCTCTCAACTAACGAGGACCCTCTTAACCTACGCTGGCAACATAGTTTTGGACTTGGGTTATCTAGAACCCACATTACTTGGTGCTAAATACTACTCCCAAAATATACATATAGCTCATAATATACTAGTGACATGTCTAATGTCAAAACTGTTTGAAAAGCATAAGGACATATCTAGTGTCATGCAAATCATATATCATAAGTCTTAAAGCTTAGCATAGCCATAATTCAAACATACATTTCTTTCTAAATTCATAACTTAAAGAATTAGGCATGCAATTTCATAAATACATAAGGTCATATTTATCTAAACATGCCAATTTTCACTTAAAAACATGCAAATTGAAGGAATCATGCTAGAAATCATCTTTAATGCATGAGATTTTGAAATCAATTAAGGAACCTCAAATAAATCATAGATAAGCAATGAGAAATCATGAATTGATACTTAAAAACTGAACCCATAAGTTTTCCCCAAATTGGTTAAGAACCCAAATTTCACAAATCAAAGTAAAACATGAGGTTTGGGGCACAAACGTGAAAGGAATCCCTTACTGAATACCCAAATACCTTATTGAAGCTTGCTTGATCTAAGGTGAAAAGGAATGGACGTTTGATCTTGGAGCTTGAAGGAGTTTTTTTCCTCTTTTGGTAGATGAATAAGGAGTAATGAAAGACTTAGGCTGATAGGAGTAGAAACCCTACTAAAAGTGGCCAAAATAACCTCACTTAAGAGTTAAAAAGGTGGGTAATTATAGAAATACCTTTGAATTTAATTAGTGAAAAGCTGTTTAAAACCTCGGCTTCAGGTTCCACAGGTTCTTTCCACGGAACGTAGAAGTAACCACAGTTCGTGGATTGGACTCGTGGTTCCTGAGCCCAAAATTCAAGTTGCGGATAAGATTTTATGGTTTAATAGTACGACTCGTGGAAGCTTCCACGAGTCGTAGAAACCCCTCATGGTTTCTGGGAAATTGACTACCCTCAGGTCTGGTTCCACGGGTGGGTTCCATGACCCATGAAACTAATCACGACCCGTAGACACCACTCGTGGTTCTCAGACCAGAGATGGAAGCTACAAAAGGGTTCCCACGAGTCCATTCTATGGCTCATAGTTTAATCCATGGCTCGTGGTTTGGGCTTGTACTCCTTGGGAAAGTTAGATTTTTTCAGGGATTCTAAGTTTAAAAGTTGAATGACATTCCGAGGTATTACAATAAAAGAGAACAACGCGGAAGCAAGCAACCCGAGTATATACATAAAGAAAATACACCAACTCCAAGACTTGGTATCAATAATACAGGAGCTTCTAATAAAATATAAGTGCCAGAAGTTACAAAAATAGTAAATACAACTATCTCCGAATAACAAAGAGTATCAGTGCCAAAGATGAGATGTGGTCAAGCCTCAGTCGTTAGGCACTCACCCTAGTCTTTAATATCCAAAAGCTGCACGAGTCTCTACGCAATCAATGATGAAAGCACACACTAATATCTGCACTAAAAAGATATAGAAGTGTAGTATGAGCACCAATTGCTAAGCAACGGGTACCCAGTAGACATCATCGATTGACTGAGCACATATAAGATATAAAAATAGTAATATAGCAAGGAAGCAGTCACAGAGCAATGGAAAAAGCACACGGAAACTAGCACAGATAGAAGTCAATAGGAATTACAAACAAGCTATGCTAGCCACAGAAGATATATATAGATAGATAACAGAAACACAGGCGAAGGAAAGAAGAACGCACCTGGATGTCCTTGCAACAACAATATATATATATATAAGAGAGTTGAGAAAATGGTGGTATACTAGTAACCTCAAGTAGAAAAGGGAAAGAAAGAAAGCATGGAAACATAATCAAGCTAGAAACAATAAAACTAATAGAAACATGCTTAAACACCAATTCAGAATGGGAGAATCAGATAACAACCTCGCAATTACGACCCTATGATTGAATAAACTAAGCCACAAGGAAGCCAAAACCACTAATCAGCACCATGAAAGAGGGTAGGATCCACTAACCCATAAATACTTAGAAGGCCACATAAACAGTGCCTAAAAAATCTAGGAACCACTAGTCCGTCAATAATTAAAAGTCCAAGAATTGGAGCCTCAACGGGCTAAATCCACTAAACCACCAAGAAACGAAGGCCATAACAAGCTCTATGATATGACAGGAGTAATATAATCTACCTACAGTCTCAACGTCCGCCCATACAACCGAGGAACCTAATCAAATAAAAATAAATCCTCCGGCATCCTATACTACCGGAGCGTACACTGAGCAAACAACAAACAAGGGTGGAATCCAAATAAAATATCATGATGATGTGATATGATAGAACTGGTGTGATAGTAGTGCCGTATGTTACCCCCTCTGGTACCTAAAAGGCCCAATAGAGGCAGGATCTATGGAAGAGATTCCCCCGAGTACCTTAACTCCACCGTACACCTCTCATCCAACAACCTCGACCCGTGGCTTTTTGTCTAAGAATGGCAGGATCCATGGAGGTTCGTGACCACATACTAACCGCGAATCACAAAGTATAATTTCCCGGAGTGTGTCCAAATGTAATCAATAATCAGAATCTCATAATATGTGCCCAGATTCAATCCGGGTCTAAATCAGTAGTAGAAATATCAAAACTCTGTCAATGGGTGCCTGAAGTGTATCCGGGTCTAAATCAGTAATCCATTCTCAATAACCCTTATAAAGGGTGCCCGGAGTGTATCCGGGTCTAAATACATAATAAAAACATGTCTAGCACTCTGTCACAGCCGAGTCTAGTATCCGTGTGAAAATTAATGATGCAATCATCGTAATATCTTCTTTACTCCAAGAGGTTTCATGAAAATTAGTTTCAAAATCCTTTCATAATCAATTACCAAAAATGGGCCCTCGGGGTCATACAAAGTTTAGAAAACCATTTATAGTAGGTCCAAAGCCAAATCAATAGTAAAACATGTAAAAAATCCTTTGCATGAATGATATACTCGCTAACAATAGATTAGCCCAATGGCTCACAAACATTTCTATCGGTCCTGCATAGGCACAATCAATTCTACAGCACAGATATCTAGCCTAAAGCAACATCTAGATGTCCGGGACTCGTAGACATTCCCAAATATCCTACCGTCTATAGTCCAGAGGCATATACAAAGGCCACACGGGGCCACAAGGGTAATATTACAATACTACAATGAGTACTATAAATAACATGAAATAAATGGATAGAAAAAAGGCGAACAAGGTATGAAGGTACCAACCTAGAAAACCAACCCAAGGATGCTAATTAATGCAATTATAGCCTATATACGCAGAGTCTAGGTAGGGAAAGTCATAACCTACCTGTCGTCCGACGATTATCTGCAGGAATGACGTCGTCTAAGCTTGAACTTCTTCGAGAAGTCCCAATTTGCGAAAACACTATAGACACAATAATCTATGCGTCAATATGAAACCAATGATACCCATAATGCTAGAAACATAATTGGGTCGAAATCTGAGTCACAAGCGGGCCCATGGGCTCCACAACCCATAACCAAAAATAAAAAACACCACGGTGTTCCCTACATTCCTGGGAGAACATGCTCAAAATTTAAGTAAATTTGCACCATCAATGGGGCTCAAAACAGCCCGCAAAGCAAGAATTTAAAGATGGAATTTATGGAAGAAAACCAATAATTAACGAGACACTTACCCGGTGAGAAGAAGCAAGCCGACGAAGTGAATTCCCCGAACCCACAAGCATGCAGCCTTAATTTGATCAACTAAGGCCAAGAATAAAACCCAAGCTCAAGAAGAACCCATCAATGGAGGAAAATAGAAATTAAAGAGGGAATTTACCCGGTTTGGAGGCCAACAATCGATCAAGAATCAATAAACTATTATCCTCCAAGTAGCTGGGTTGATCAAGGGTGAAAAATGGTGGTTTTATGAGTTTTAGCAATGGAGAAACCGAGTTGGATTTTTAAGAAATGAGGGAGAGAAGAGGGCTAGCCAGCTTATAAGCTGCCAGCCGCTATGGCGCAAGTGCGCCCAAGACAGTGTAGGCATGCTGGTGCCATGGCGTGCGCTGAGGCGCAGGAGCGCTGGCATGCCAGCGCTGGCCGACACGCAGGCGCGGTGCCCAAGAGCAGGCGCGCACATGCAGGTGCGGCCCAGATGCACGCTGAAGTGCCACACCAGTAGCCCACATCAACAGCAACATGCCAAGGCAAGATTTTCAAGCGGTGGGCCCCCGGGAATGCATCCGAGGTCCCACAAATAAAAATGAGTTGAGCTATTGAACTAGAAACAACATTCCGGATCCAATGAAATCGATAAAAATCTTATCGGAGGTCAATTTAATGAAAAGTGGTCCCTACACCCAAAATCAACCTTTAGGCCAACAATTCCCAAAACTGAACTCAATGGCCAAAATCTAGTACGAAAGACTCGGGACTCAAACCAATGGTCCTTCTAGCCTAAACTCGATATTCCAAAGTTAACAACGCTGGCAAAATTTCCATCCGAGGCCATCTTCTCCAAATGTTGATCAAAGTCAACCAAATAAGCCCAGTTGGCCTAAAAACACAGAACGAGAGAGAATTCCAAGCTAAAAAGCTCCCGGATCCTGACCAAAGGTCCAACAAGATCAAAGTCCATACTTCAAAGCTAACAAAACTGTCAGAATTTGATTCCGAGCATGATTACCAAGACTGTTAACTGAAGTCAATAATTTTCTAAGTTAAAGTTTTAAAACAAGAAAATGGCCATAAAGACCATACAACCAGCTCGGGCGCTGAACTACCAGTCCTAGCAAGACATAAATGATTTGAGTCCACTACAAACAAGCTCTAACAGTACAAGAAAGGCGATAACGCGAGAATAACTAGAAGGGTCATTACAATGAATATAGCAACAAAGAAAATTAAGAGGTCAAACAATACTATAATTGTCCTAATCCTACGGTGGGCGCCAAACATTTTACCTTAAAATGGTACAGTTGAATTTCTTAGTGTGGTTTAAAGGCACGTGGATTAAATTGACTTATAAAAAATAATAATGAAGAAGAGATTATCGATACAATTGTTCATTATTGTGATTGTTCTGTCTCTCACACACATACACACAATAAAAAAATCCTCCACTACCCCACATGGACCACCACTATTCTTTGCTTCTCTAGAAGACCACCATTACTCACCGCTACTCAGACCATCCACCACTGGTGATAGGTACACAATTGCAGACCTTCGCGCTATCCTCTTCTTTTCTTTCTTTCTTATTGATTCTACTTTTCCACCCATCATCAGCGTCTAGATCCTTCTCTAATCATTTTCTCTTCTGCAACTACCACCTTGTTAGGGTTCCACTCCCCTCTCCCTCCATCACCCAGGTACGCCACTGCTCTGGTTTAGTTTTCTTGCTTGACCAAGTTATTTTTTGCCTTTGTTGTGTGACCCTTTTATAGGTAAGTCTCTTCTGAATTTTCTTGAAGTGTTTCTTTCTCTCGTCTATTGTGTTCTTATCGTGATTGATGCGGAGGTTTCTTATCACTGTGATGCAATCAAAAAGATTTTTTAGTTGTCGTTTTGTGTGCTATTACTACGTGATTGTATAGAAAATTGCAGTTAGATTCAGATTTAATCTTTCATTATTGTATATTGTTTGTGTAATCTTTTGCACTATTTTTCTATCTTTATTTGTTACCTTTAAATTTCAGTACTCACCTACCTTGTTGATTCTTGCCTTTAATTCCATTTGCCTTTAGTTCTATAATCTATGTCGTATAAGTTTTACTTGCCTTTAGTTTATTACTTGTTTGTGCTTTAGTATTGATTCCTTCTTGTTTTAGTGTAAACCCTTGATTGGTCTATATTTACTTTAGTGGCTCTGATGGACGATGGTAGACTAGGGTTATGTTTTCGATCAGGGACAAGGGAAAGAGTCAGGGGTGGTAAGTGGATTGAGAAAGCTTCTAGTTAGAGAGTAGGGTCTTGGAACATAGGGAATTTAATGGGGAAGTCCATAGAGTTAGTGAAGATTCTTAAGAAGAGAAAGATTAATATAGCTTGTGCCCAAGAAACCAAATGGGAAGGAACTAAGGCGTGGGATGTGATAACGCTCAAAGTACCACTCCAATTAAGAAGCGTAAGCGATCGTTGTCAAATATAGAACCCAACAAAGGTTGGGGTCGATCCCACAGAGAATATGGTGAAAGTTAAGTCTTTAGTGAATTAGTTGACTAATGGTCAATAGTTTCCGGTAAATAAAGGGGGGGTTTTGTGTGAACAATGTGTAAACAAAATGAACAATGATGTATGAGTGAAAATCAAGATGAGAGAGAACTAGGGAAGTGTTCACCATGGCGTTGTAACAATGTCGATTCTAAGCTTAACCGGGTTCTTTCTATATGCGTGTCACGCTGCGATTGAATTAATGGTATCATCTAAACGTTTCTCAACCAAATAGACGAATTTACTTTTCAATTCTCTCGAACTTGAAAAGGTGTGCTTT